>OX463755.1:18527763-19097800 GCA_949824845.1 Rhingia rostrata | reverse complement strand
CAAGCAAAAAAGGTAAACAAAAAAAATGTACCTGCTGTATTTTGTTGGTATTTTTTTTGGTTGCTGATGTATTGTTGTGTCTGGTGGTGCACTTGTTTTGGTGATTTTTGTTGTTGTGTCTTGCTCTGCATGTGTTTTGCTATTTTGCTTATCGTGATTATGTGTTCTGCATCACTGGAGGTGGTGGGGGGGAAAGTGTGGGCAACTGCTCGTGGGTATATGTATAATTATGTATAATGATCGATCGGTCCTCAATCTTGGACTTTATAGTCAGATTAAAAGCTTGATCGCTGGGTTTATTTAATTCACCAGAGCAGCGATCAAAGCTTAATTAAGTGCCTGTAGATTGGGAAAACGAAGATGCATGTAGCACAAATAATAATCAACAGATATATAAATAAATCAAATTTACCTCGTTTTCTTTTAAAATGCATATAAGTACACATGAAATTACAGTAAAAAAAATAAATTCACTTTAGCACGATCGTACCTTTTTGCGTTTGTCACCACACTTCCACGCTGTTCGTAGGTCAGAAAGAAAAAGACCGGAAAAAGTAACATCGGTCTCTTATAGCATGTGCAATGCATTACACCGATTGCGATCGTGAGTCTAAATTCACGTTAAACTTTTAACGAATAGTATCGGCTAAACAGGGTGTATCGTTTTTAAAAAGTATTTTAAAAATGTCATGATGTAGCAGACCATAATCATGGTTCCTATAGCAAGCTGCATGCTACAAGCTAGAGTGATTTCGTCACTTTCTGGTAGATCACTAGTGAATAGGAGATATAGCACTGGACCTAAAACACTGCCTTGAGGAACACCAGCCTTAATTTCTCTTAATGTTGAGTACGTTGTTTCTTGTTTAATTCTGAAAAATCGCTGTAGAATATACGACTCCAGTATTTTTGAATATTGCTTTGGCAGTTGCTTTAGTAATTTATGGATCAATCCTTTCTGCCATACTTTGTCGAAAGCTTGTGATATATCAAGAAAAACTGTAGAACATACTTTTTTCTCTTCAAAAGCATTTTCAATTTTATCAGTGATTCTATGCACTTGGTCAATTGTTGAGTGTTTATTCCTGAACCCAAATTGATGGCTCGGTACTAGCGATTTGTCTACAATAATATTTTGCAGGCGTTTTACCAGCATCTTTTCGAATAGCCTGGACAACATTGGTAGTATCGATATTGGTCAAAAAAATGAGGAAAAAATATAGAAAAAAACCACAAAGGCGGCACCAATCAAGTGATTTCTCAAGCAGACAGAAGAGCAATTCTGAGGTAAACTTCAAATTCGCAGGACTCGTCCACCAAGATCAAGGGAAAAACCAGTGTTAAGACGAGCTTATCAAAGGTACAACAAATTAATTAAGAAAGACTAATTAAAAAGAAACTCCCGAAGAGATATAAAAAAAAAAAAACACTGAATATGTTTAGAAAAGAAATGCACCCTCATTTTGCCCGAGAGCGTACGACGTGATCTACCTAGTGGAAACATGTTGTCTTTAAAGATGAAAAGAAATGTAATTTGCAAGGACCCGATGGTTAAATTAGTATTTTCATGACCAACGCAAAGAGGAGCATCACTTAGATCGCTTACACAGCCGGGTGCGAGACGTAATATGTCACCTGCGAGCTTCAGTTATTGATATCGCAAAAGCGTGCTAAAAACTGCTTTTCCGCATTTCCAAAAACTATTTCAAAACCTGCAGTGGACTTTCCAGCACGATAATGCCCCAATCCACACTGACCGATCCATGAAGTCTCGGATTCAGAGCCAAAAAGTTGATCTCCTAGAGTGGCCACCATACTCACCCAACCTAAACATCATTGCGAGCGTCCGGGAATGGTTGGCGAGGGGAGTGTACGAGCCCGGCAAGCGATATAGAACAAAAACAGGGTAAGTCGAAGGCATCAAACACGATTGGTCAACCATGTCATTGAATTACATTGATCACCTTTACAATTCAATTTTCCAATCGAATTTTTGAAGTAATTTCAAACAAAGGCGGGACTACGCATTGTAAAGGCTGCTTTTTTATAGACGTATTGAACTTCGAATTGGAATAAAACACAAGAAAATCGTTTCAACGTCCATCAATTAAGCTTTATTGGAAGGATAATTTTATGCCATTAATGTTAAAATATGATTTCGGGAATGTGGCCGCCGCGGCTGGTTCGATTAAAGCTATGTCTAGAGGTCCAATTTTTAACCACTTTTTCGATCATTTGGGTACGAATGTCTTCCAAGTCTTCCATGTCTTCCTAATGGCGTTGACGAGCGACTTCACATATCCCCGAAGAAAATAATCCAATAATGTCAAATCACACGATCTTGGTGGCCAATTGACATATGCGCTCATCGAATGTTTCCTTCAATAAATCGATTGTGACGTGCGCTGTGTGGCATGTAGCGCCATCTTGTTTCAACCAGATTTCATCCAGATTCATGCCATCTGATTCGGGAACATAATAGTCGGTTATCATGGCTCTATAAAGATCTCCATCAACGGTAACTGACTCTCCAGTATCATTTCGGAAGAAGAGTAGAAGAACAGTCAGTTTTTGTGGATGGAATGGCGTCTCAAGGTCTCATGTGGATTCTCTTCACTCCAAATGCGGCAGTTTTGCTTGTTGACGTAGCCATTCAACCAAAAATGAGCCTCATCACTGAACAAAATTTTGCGATGAATATCAGCATCGAGATCAATCTGATTTTCGGCCCATACACCAAAATCACGACGTTTTGCATGGTCTCACGGCTTTAATTCTTGCACAAGCTGGATCTTGTAAGGTCGTAACCCAAGACCTTTGCACAAAATCGTCCATAAAGTTGATGGACAAATCTCCAATTACTGCTCACGGTGGCGAATTGATTCATTCGGGTACTCTCTAACACTTTGATTTACAGTGGTAATTGTTTTTTCGGTGCGCACCGTTTCGACGTATCTGCAGATGCGTATTATCACATAGAGTAAGCTTAGTGCGAAAATGATCCATTGTTAACCAAGTTAATTGCTCTGATGGACGATTATGGCGGCCATAAAATGGACGGAGCTTGTGGTAAACTTCGCGAACTGAACCATTATTTTCGAACTAAATTTGCACGATTTGCAAGCGTTGTTCATTTGTTTTTTTTGTTTTTTTATAATTTACACGTACTCAAGGGGTTATGAATACCCTTTATATGTTACCACAGTACGAGCGTTAGAGAAGGGGAAGAAAGAGAGTGATAAGGAAAGATTTTGGATGTAGTGGAGACTTAACTCCGTGGGTGGTGCCCGAACTAGCTTCGGGGAGTCACTTTTTCTTGTGTTCGTTAAAATTTGAAGTCATTCAAGATGGTGTGCATACTTTTAGGTATTAACACCGACCTTTTTTTTATTTCTTTTAAATAAAAGTGAAATGGATTTTGGCTGGGATTGAACGCGCAACCTTCCACTCAACAGACGAACACATTACCACTACACCGCGGCCACCCACATTTGGCAACCTGTTCATGATGAAATGGCAAGCAAAACTGAACATAAATCAGTAAATCACATAAGAGTTGCTCAAATGTCAGTTTTATCTCCATTCGAAAGACCAACCTCTGAAAATAACGCCCGTTTTATAACCTTCATACAAATCCAAGATCTTGCAAATTGTCAAAAAGTACCCAAGGTAATTGTCAATATGTCAGATCAGTTCAGTTCAGTTCTCGAATGAGATGAATACACTATGCCACTATTGAGGTCATAAACATAGAGACAGAGCAATTCAGCAGAGTTGCACTTCTACCGCGTGTGAACTCCCACTCGATTTTTTTTTATTTTCACAAAGAATACGTTGTGGCCTCTTGGATATATTACCTTGACTTTAAAAAGCTAATTTTCCGAGTCGATGTTAACACTGTTTCCGAAATAGTGGATGGCTTTCTCTTGTCTGTCGCAATCTGTTCAATTTAATTGACCATTTATTGATCTGGGTACCGCCATATCCCTTTATGGATAACGGTAAGAAAACCGTGTGCCAGATATCGTGATATATCGTTCAACATTCTCAACTTCCAGGTGTAGATTCAAACCGATTGACGCCCTTTCTACGGTCAAGGTACTCGGATGTTGCCACGAGAAGGCTGAAAGTTGAACTTGGTAGGGAATAGCTGGGAACAGCCTATTGGAGATGAGTTAATTCAAGAATGGAGTGCATGCGTGAAGGACGCAATGGAAAATATTTAAACACGAACCTTACAAGCTGCGAAAGTGATATAGACCTGGTAAAAAAAAAAAAAATTCTCTTAGCGAGATGTTAGAATGTTAGAAGACCTAAGGGCATTTCTATTGCAGAAGGTTGATGGCTTATGCAAATGTGTATCCCATAATGCAGCGCTACTGAAGGGGAAGTTAGTTAGCTATTTGAAACAGAGAACGCAAATTAAACAAAACTTTTTGGTTCTGATTGTTCCACAGCAAATAAAGCAGATACCTATGTCCGAATAGAGTCATCTGAGCGACAATACGCAATCAAACCTAACCATGATAAATCTGTAAATTTTTACATACCAAATATTGTTAAGGATGACCATTGTGAGATATGTGCCTCACGTCTCCAATCTTTTATGTGAGTGAAGTAACTTTTTTTTACACTGACTCCAAATCTCTAATTTTGGGAGCTTCCCAAAACATGTTTCTAAGAAACAGGGTACAGTTTAAATAATATATTTTATCTGTTGAGATCTATGGTCCTTTGGGCCATCATCTTTAAAGACAGGTGATCAAATTGAAGATCAGACTTAATAAAGCATAAATGTCAGCATGCACTAAAAATCTTACATAACAGGGTTACGGCCCCTTTCGACTTGTTTTCTTCAAGGTTATTTAAAACTACCTTTATATCTACTTCTCCGCTTTTTCAGTACTATATCTCGAGATACTTTTAAGATAATTTTAATAAAACTTCTTCAATATAAACTGCTATCCCTAAATCTGTCATGGCTCCTTCTATTAAGAGGTCGCCTTGAGTTTTGCCGAAAGTGTAATTGTATACTTATCACTTTGTACATTTTCCTGCTAATCTAAATCCATTGCAATTAAGCAAATCACTTTGAAAGTCGTTCTCATCACAAACGTAACTAAGTAAACGTGTCTAAAAGCCTCCCACTGTGCGCGCTCCCAGCCACTAAAATCTCGTAATCCTTGCCAATACATCATTCCTTAGCGCAGCGCACCAGCACTCCGTTCGTCATGACTTTTTTTTTGCCATCCTTCTTCAGAGCTGTTAAACTCCTAGACATGACAAAGAAAATTCCAAGCAGACATACAAAAGCCTAGGAGACAGAAGAGCGCACCCTTTATCACAGCGATCTCGGGAAATTGTATTCAAACACTAACAACAGCCAGCAGCATGCATCTGTTTCGTTGATGCTTGCTATTTGTAGAGGTGATGGGAGAAAGGACCGCGGTGTGCTTTGCTGTCAACGTTCTTGATAGCATGGCGTGCGGTGGTATTAATTTTCCAAAAAAAAAAAAAAAATGTAACGAGGAAAATAGAAAATGAAAAAGCTTCTCCTCAGCCAGAGTGCATGTTGCATGTAAAGCTGTGGTTTCAGCTGTGGTCACGGGGGTTCATCAACAATTCTTCAGCTGGTTGTTCCATATTTTCCCGGAGCACGTTGTCGACCTACAT
This sequence comes from Rhingia rostrata, assembly GCA_949824845.1. Classification (NCBI taxonomy): domain Eukaryota; kingdom Metazoa; phylum Arthropoda; class Insecta; order Diptera; family Syrphidae; genus Rhingia; species Rhingia rostrata. The sequence goes on along the minus strand of OX463755.1, from coordinate 19,092,127 downwards.
TATTTGGCCAAACTTTTCTCTTCTCTCTTTGAGGGGACTTTTCTTTGGTGTTTTCTCTCGCTCTCCTTGTTTTTGGATGACTCTCTGGAAAATTTAATTTTCATGTTTGTCTTATTCTTTGCGTCCCCACTGTTGTTTGCCACTGTGACGTGTCTGCATTGTTTGTTTTTAGTTACTCGTGGGTCGTGATGATTGAAACGGGGGCAGAGTGGATAGGGAAAAACACCGAGAGAAACTGAGTAGACCATGCGCGTTTACATCACTTCGACTGGGGATTGTTGCACTGCAATAGCCTCGGAGACGTCAACGTCATTCATTACGTGCTACGTGCCTTATAGTATAGAGAGTGGTTGTAATGGCTGACACTGTGTACATTGGAAGTTAGTGGGCATTCCCAATGAGATGGATTTATACGTGATAGATGCACTGGGGCGTATGCGTTATTTATTTTTAAATTATTTTTATTCAATATTGGAAAAAAAACTTCACAATATATTAAGTCTAAAGTTTGTCAATTAAAAAAAACGAGTGGTGGTAGCACGACTGGGTCGTACGCAACTTTTTCTTTCACACCGATTAGATTACATCCCAAGCATGAGAGAATTTGACGATATTCATAATTTGGCAAAAATTGTGAAATACACAACAATAGACATTTCGATTATTGTTGCTAAAAATGATGTAAATAATGTCGATATATGATTAATCTTACGCTTATTCCGGAATTTGAAAAAATCGATGACTATGTGAATAATTTTGATTATCCGTTATTGGCCAAAACTGAAAATTCAGTTAAGGTATAGTTTGACCAAAACTTATTAGGTGGAATTGTTGCACACAGTTATAGAAGTATATACGTAAAAATTAATTCAATTTGACAAAATATGTTGCGAGAAATTGACAATTTTCTTCATATGGCCTAAATGAAAAAATTCGTTATATAGATTTTCTCGAAAAAAAAAGAACTGGGTATGCAGTTATGTTGGAACTAATATACTTAGAGTATATATGAAGTTTATTCAAAATCGGTAAACCGGTTTTCGAGAAAATGAACCTGGGCCTAACTAACATGCCTCTCCAATTAGCCCGGTCCTTAGCTAACTGCCTCCAGTTCCGCAATCCAAGTTGGTTGAGGTCGGTTTCTACTGGTGCGCACCACTTAAGGCGAGGTCTTCCTCTACTGCGTCCGACGTCCGGCTGGGAATCGAAAACTCTGCGAGCCGGAGTATTGGTGTCCATTCGTTCTACATGTCCTAGCCATCTTAAGCCCCCAAAGCGGAGTTTTTTTGAACAGAAGCATGTCGCTGTACGGCTCATATAGTTCCTGGTTGAATCTTCGTCTACATAGCCCGTCAACGCAAGCGGGACCGAAGATTTTTCGAAGAATTTTCCTCTCAAATCGACCAAGGATTTCTTCATCCGCTTTTGAGACGGTCCATGCTTCAGCGCCGTAGAGCAGGACTGCGATGATCAAGGTCCAATATAGGATCTCCTTAGTAGTTCGAGTGAGGGCTTCACTACTGAATTGCCTTCTTAGCCCGAAGAAACAGCGGTTGGCAAGAGTAATTCTTCGTTTAATTTCGGAGGAGATGTTGTTGTCTGAGTTAATAGCGGAGCCGAGGTAGATAAAGTCCCGCACAACCTCAAGGTTATATCTGCCAATGGTGACGTTCTGTCCAATACGTCGATGTTGTGTGTCCTTTCGTGTTGACAGGATATATTTCGTCTTGCCCTCATTTACTGCTAAACCCATTTTTGCCGCTTCCTTCTCTATACTAGCAAACGTGGCTATGACATCACGTTGGGTCCTACAAATTATGTCAATATCGTCGGCGTATGCTAGTAGTTGTACAGATTTTTGGCAAATTGTGCCTCTGGTGGTGGCTTGTGAGTTTTGCACAATCCTCCCAAGAATCCGATTGAAGAAGTCATACGACAGCGCATCGTCTTGCCTAAATCCTTTTTTGGTATCGGATGTGTCAGTGAGGTCATTTCCGATCCTGATGGAGCAGCGAGAATTATCCATCGTCATCCTACACAAACGGCAGGTGGTATACCAAAACTAGCCATGGCTCTGTATAGTTCGTCTCTGTAAATTCTATCGTATGCGGCTTTGAAATCGATGAATAGGTGGTGGGTATCGATTTGGACTTATTGGGTTTTTTCCACGATCTGCCGAAGTGTGAAGATTTGATCGGTTGTGGACTTTCCTGGCTTAAAACCACACTGATAAGAGCCGATCAAGTTATTGGTAATCGGTTTCAGGCGTTCAAATATTAACGCAGATAGGATCTTGGAGGCGATGTTGATCAGACTTACGCCTCTGTAGTAGGATTGGGCAAACGATGCTGAGGTTCCATTCTTCCCACATACTCTCTTCCGACCAGATTCGGCTTATGAGTTGGTGGATGTTACTTACCAAGTCATCTCTGCCGGCTTAATAAAGCTCGGCGGGAAGGCCGTCATTTCCGGCAGCCTTATTATGCATGAGTTTATATATTGCTATCCGCACTTCACTCAGGTCAGGTGGACGGCAGTTTTCGCTGCCGTTGCCAATATTGAATCGTTCGTTCTGTCTGACAGCGGAATGTTGTTCGTCATCGCAGATTAACAGTCTGCAGAAGTGGTTCTTCTATATCCTCAGTATCGACTGTGTCTCAACTAGCCTTCGAGCCTTGTATCCTTTGCCTTGACGTTTTACACTTTGGTAAAACTTGCGAACATCTTTCCTGGAGTGGCACCTCTCTATATCCTCGATCTCGCGCTTTTCTTGCTCTTTTTTCTTCTTTCTAAAAAGCCGGTGTTCTTCCCTTCTTCTCTGCCTATAGAGCTCAACGGCAGCTCTCGTCTTCAGCTGCAGCCTAGCCTTGTAGGCCTAGTTCTTGGCTGCGAGCATCTGTCGGCATACCTCATCAAACCAGGGGTTTCTTGCTCTTGGGCGCGAGAAACCTAGCACATCAGTTGCGGCTGATCTAATGGCTTGTTGGCATCGTTGCCATAGTTCTTCGATATTCGATGCTGGTGGTATGGTGTTAATCGAGAGGTTTAGGGATACGCGTTGCGCGAAGGTCTTGGCGGTCTCTTGCGATTGCAGTCTTTCGACATTCATTTTTGTATATGTAGAAGCAAATTAAAGGCCTTGCAAAAACTCTTTTCGAAAATATTTGCAAGCCTTCTTGAAGTTGAAAAACAACACCATTTTTTATAATTTTCTTTTGTTTTTATATTATTTACTTTTTTTAATTCCAATCCTTTATAATTTTTAAAACCCATTTCGTTGTTATGAAAGTATGGAATTCAATGTAATTAATTATAAAAACTCTTATCTTACTGGGATTCAAACTCGAGTTCTTTCGCACAGTATTCCAACACGCTTTCCACTAGGCTGTACTCCGGTACATGAAAAAATAGTAAATACAACGAAATACTTGAATCGTGTTGACTAATTCTCCGGTAGGTGCCCGATCTTTTCACCTTTCTGCCGATCTTTTAACGTTAGCTTTTTTAAGTCTTCATTCGTAAGCTCTGTACATGCTTTGCTACATGTTAACGTTTTGCGAAGTTCTACCGAAACATCTAGACATATGTAACATGTACACCCATCTCCGGAAGCTTAAAAACAATCTTAAAGAGATTTTACGATCATAACTTCGTTTATGCCTGTGAATTTTCCTGCATATTTTCCTGTTCAACATACTCGCACAAGTACTATATAAGGACTACAGAAATAATTGCTTGTGTTAAGTATTTTATGTACTGTTTTACGAGATTTAATTACGATAATTATACAAATTAATAACTTTGTGAGTATGAAAACTTTTTTATTTTATTTAGCTTTAAAAGTAAAAAAAACAGTCATTTGGCAACAGTCTCCTGTCATTGAACACAGGGAACTGTTCTATACCACAGGATAATGTTTCCTTTATATGTTGTAAAGTCTTACTTGCCCGACTGTGCATTATTTAACATTAACATCAAAATGATCGTATTTTTCATAGGTAGTATCCCAAAATTCTACCCTAAAACAAGCCACCCGAATTCAAGAAAACGTACCTTATGTTTCACCAGGTATTCACGTAATTAAAGATATCTCACGACCGTGTGACAAATTCAATACTGGTTTTTGAAATATTCAAGGTTCTAGCACAATCAGCTAACTTGACATTAATTTTCCCTCCGAAACACTGAATAGGCTGCTGTTAATAAAGTAAATAATGAAGAAGGTGAAGAAGGTGAACTAACAGTGACTTACCTGAACATTGGGCAACATTAAGGTCACGAGTTCAGAATCGACATAAATTATGTTTCTGACGTCAGTTCATACGAAATATTGGAGAAGTTACCGGATCCGGATCTAACACTTAAAGGGAGAAAATATTTCTACTATTTTCCATTAGCTGTACCGGTCTTTGAGAAATAAGTTAATGGTAATGGTGTAATGGTAAAAGTCTGAATTTTCCGTAAGGACTAACGAAAAATAATGACTGATTATTAATTAAATAAAAAACCTGTCAAAATTTTGAAAAAAAAAAATACTTCGGGCACTCATAAATAGAAACGATAATGTGTGAGCTTTTTGAAGATATGTATCTAATTTGCTATTGCCGTTCATTTTAAAATATTTTTTCAACTCTTAATAAAATTTTCTTAGGACACTCTTGTATGGGGCAGTTTTCAAATTGTTCAGAAATACCCATATATTTAAATTGTCAAGTTGATATTGTTGTATTTTTCGGGCATAGGACCCAGACAGACCCTAAACTGGAGGAGAAAGAAACAACAATCGCTTTTTAAAAATGATGGTTCGCGAGAGGGTTTGATTTTATTTAAGTTCAAATTTACGACTCTTGATTGCAGTTAAGCGGAATTCCGAATAGGCCCGGTTTTTGTTCGATCGGCTCTTTTATAGTCCTCCCTGCTTTTCCATAGGTCTTTCAGTCTCCATTGACATCTCTGGAACGGTTTTGACGTGTTTTCCAAATGTCATCCCAATCGCTAGGTGGTATTTTCTAACCTGCTCAAATTTCAGCAAATTAAGCATTTTTTCCGTAATCCTGGTGAAATTCCCTCTTCAACGGTGTGCCATACGACTATATTTGGTATTTAGTTGCAGGTGGCCATGGCTCAGAGGAATACGTAGTTGACTGCTAAGCCAAACGCTGCGGGTTCAAGCCCCAGCTTCGGCAGCATTTGTTTTCTACGAAAATTGCCAGCTTATCTGAGGACACCTGTGCGATAATATGAGACAATATTAATCTATGTCTCCTCCTCTGTGCCACGTATATGTCTTTCCTTCTATGTATCTATCTGTCTCTCTCTGCAGTATTAATGTCTTGATCTGTCCCAGCCGATGGCCTCAGTCGCCAGTGCTGTTACGTGTCTGTAGTTCGTTGCATTCATGTGCGAAGTACTGTGATGTCCAATGTCCAATGGTATTTAGATTGGTAAGCAAACCTAAATTCCGTTTACGTAATTCCACCAGCAAAAAGTCTGCTTAACTCCCCTTTTCCCTGGATGCGTCCGTTGAAAATTCGGCTGCTCATTAAGTGTCGTCGTAATCAGCTGGTCATTTGACAGTTTTCTCTCTACCTGCGGTGAATACTTTTGTTGTTCGTTTGTCACCTGTTCTGCTGTTCGTTTTTCGTGAGCGATCGGGCGAATTTTGCAGTAGCAACAGCAAACAACAATGTAAACAGGTATGTTGTGTTTTAGGTTATGTGTCCTGCTGTGGTGTAATTTATTTTCCTTTTCTTTAGCGGCATTTCACGCCGAATGGTGACTGTCCACAACAATATTATTTTTTATAGTCGCCTTTCCCTTTATAACGGGTGATTTTTTAAAAGTTAAGTTATTCAGGTTGGTAGCACCGGTTAGAAATGGCGTCCAAACGTCATCTGTCAAAGTGAAAAGTTTTCAGTATACTCTGCCATTTATTCACGGAAAGACTTACAAACGATCAACGATTTTGAAATTTATTTCCAAAATTCGAGCTCTGTGAAAAATACACCGTTTGTTACGACCATATTATGGTCGTCATAATCGACCTGGTGATGAGGCCCATTTCTTACCCAACGGATACGTAAAGCAAAACTTTCGCATCTGGAGTGATGAAGACCCACATGTCATACAAGAATTACCGATTAAAAAAAATTAAATTTATGGCGCAACAGGCTCGTTAGTACCCAGGGCCTAGCTTTTTTTTCTCAGAACCATTCATGTGTACGTGTGTACTTTTATGCATGATGGCGGGACCCCCTGTTTTATGCCGAATCCGAACGGCTAAATTGAGATAAGCTATTCATGACAATTGATACTACTCGGATGATTTGTCAGATCATCACGAGAGGAGGACCAGTGAAAAATCATTTAGGTGTTGCTACGGCTGGGAATCGAACCCAGACGTTCTGCGCGGCAGTTCATTGCACTAACAATCGCGCCACTGAGCCCGTCATCCGTCATACCGATGCATCCCGAAAAAACGACAGTTTGTTGTGGTTTATGGGCTGGTGATATCTTCAGTCCATTTTTCTTCAAAGACAACCGTGGAAGAAACGAGCCATGACACGCGATTTTTTTTTTGCCCCAGTTGGCTGAGTTGAACTTGGTTGACATCAAGATGGTGGCACATGGGACATAGGTCCCGAAACAATAGACAAGTTGAAGGATAAATTGGGTGAGCAGCTTATCTGTCTTGATCTTGGCCGCCAAGATCATGCAATTTAACAGCTCTTGATTATTTCTTGTTGGGTTATGTAAAGTCGTTAGTCTATGTGGACAAGCCGAACACGATTGAAGCCTTACAGGATAGCATAACACGCGTAGTTCCTGGAATACAGGCGCAAAATTGGACCTCCCGAATGGACCATTTGACACGGAGCCGCGGACAACTTTTACATGAAGTTGTATATAAAACGTAAATGGCAAAGGCCTATTTATCGATTTCAATAACAATATTTGAATATTTGACGCAAACTTAAGTGTTTTATTCGATTTAAAAAAAATACGCTTAAAAAAATCACCCGTTACCATAATTTGCCATGGAGCCTTTTGTCTAAAGGATCTTTTTAGAGAGGGCTCATTCTGAACTTGAAACCTAAACCTGAACAATTATGGCTCTCCTCGTCCCTGTACGGGCATAACATTTCCTCTATAAACAAAATAAAAAGTACCACGTCTCCAGCATCAATTATATTCCACAAACTAAAACTGTCATATACAACCGTACAGCGTACAAAAATCATTTTAAATATGCATTAGGACCGAACCAAGTACACACATCTCCTCAATGGGATCCTTTGAAGTCCTCTCCACATGACTGCGCATGACAATCTCTCTTCCACTCTCCGTGAAACGATAAGAATTACAAGACCAATTGATAGGGGAAAGCTCTAAAAACGCTACTTTAGCTAGCCCCAATTGCGTGTTCTCTGTTCTCAAACATCTCACAGAGTGTGTAGAGAAATTCCCTCGTATCGCTGGAGAAAATCGAATTCCTATTGAAAAACATCTGTGTACAAACACTATCAAAACGAATGAAGGAGCTAATACCAAATTCACACATACAGACACTAGACCAGAGGAAGTTTATATAAAATGCAAACGCGTGAAAATCTCCACTTTACCATAGAGAGGAGAGAAAGGACTTTTTATCTGTTTTTTTTTCTTCTTTTTTTGCTTTTTTGGGGTAAAACTTTGCTTTTTGCTTATTTGACTCCATTTCGCCGCGCCGAATGGCCTGCTCTCATTATAGTTGGAGCTACAATTCGATTCGCATCTCACATACGTTACGCATCTGTATTTTCTGTTCGGATTTGGTTTTCTGTTCTAAAAAAAAAAAAAAAAAATTGTTCACTGTGAGTGAGTGCTTGCTTTTACGGAAGAGCTACTACTAGTGTTTAAGGTTATTTCGTGAATTAGGCCTTTCTCTTACACCAATGTCCTTAATCCTGTGTTGTAATTGGAAATGAATAACAAATTAATGAAAAATTCACAAGAAACCACCTAACATGCATTCCTAATCAAAACCTTACCAACCACCCACTTTGCACGCTCACGGGATACTTTGCAAATCTTTCCTCCCACCAACCCCCCAAACACCGCATTTCGACTTGAGTGCCTTGTTGCGTTTCTTGTACTTTTCATTGGATTTTCTTGCATTTTTATACTTAAGTTTATAATCAATATTTATTATTTACGTATCCGGAGATAAAAAAGAAATCGTTTGTCTTTGTTGATTCTAATAATAGATACTTTTTTTTTGTTTGCTTTATTTTGTATCTCAACGTGAGAAAATCCACTGATTTTTGGGTTTATTGTTTTTTTTTCTCCTTCGCTCTCTTTCTATATCTCGTCAAAAATGTATATGTAGCTAGAAAATAAAATAAAATCTATCTACTCATAGAAGTGTATCTCGCGATAGTCTACGAGTATCCGTGGTGCATTTTAAAGTGATACGTCCGAATAAAATAAAAAAGTGCGTATATTGAGGAAGAAGTTGTACGAAGAAAAGTGTGTTAATCAAAAAAAAAAAAAAAGAAATTCCTCAAGTGATTTACAAAAAAAAAAATAGAAATTGTACGGTGAACCGAAATCAAAAAAAAAAAATTCATCTTAAGACGCCAACTTTCATTCATGGATTTCAATGGTAGGTAAGTTGGAAATCATTTTTCGGTGTACTTTCTGTGTGGGTCTGCAGTTGATAAAAATAGATGGAAAATTGCAGTAGGTTGGTACGATTCTGCAGTTCGTGCGTTGTGGTCTATTTTCAGGGTGGTCTAAATTTAAACCTCCCTCCAGCTTCGATTTTTTTTCTTCTTCTCTGATACAGTTTAGCGTCGTTCGGTGCAGTTTAATTGGTGTACGAGTTATCTTTGTTATTGTTGTTCGAGAGTTAAGCTCACCCCCGTACTTTGGCTGTCTCGTAAGGAGCTTTCTACTGAATGCAACTGTTAGTACAGATAGACATTGGGTTAAATAATCAGTTAAAGTGCTTTTAGTTGAGTATACTGTGAGTATATGGGGTAGATAGTGGTAGTAGCCCTAGCCATCACCAACCTCATCGACAATGTCGTTGTGTGAGAATGCTTGGTCATTGAAAAGAATGTTGAACTGCAAGTAGTAATTGGGGATGGGGGTTGAATGAAGTGGTTTAGAGCAAGTCGTTTGTACTCACTGAACTATATTTGAGGGGTGGACAAGGAGGGTTAGTGAGGAAGAGTGCAACGTCTTCAGATGGTCATTATTAAATTTTTCTTCGGATAGTCGGATCAGTGATTTTATTGAAAAATGATTTCAGAACTGTGATTGTTGATTGGTCACATAAAGTATTTTATTCGTGTACATGATGTCGTGATATTATGTCATTTCCTTGCAATGTATGGAATTTTCAATTGATTTTGAAATGTTGGATACATAAACAACGGTTTGTATGCCAAGAAAATTTATATACAACAACACATGTGATCAATCAAACTAGTTTATCTCCTCGTGAAATCTAAATTTACATACCAAATCAAATCAGTTTACTGCCGTTCCTAAAATATTTATTAGACATAGAGGGTTAGCACCAAAATTTTGTAAGATTTTTGGATTTATTAACCTTGTTACATACCTTGAAATATTAAACAAATTAATTCTTGATATTTTTTTTAATGATGCAATTGATTCTCGTGAACAAATCCCGATTCTAATGTTTTGCGGTCTTGAGTTTAATTGAAATGCTACGCTGTATGCAAGCGGCTCAACAATTAAAAACATCAAAACTCAACCTCAAAACAAGTTTGATAGGTTTCAAGGTTTCTTCTATGACTGGAAACTTAAAATCAGCTACCTATACGAAATGTGAAACAATGCTGTTCCGCACCACAATATGACGTGGTAATTCAGGATCGAGACGTAACTGGAGAAATATAAAAAAAAAATTCCGTGGGCTGGTGGAAATCTCAAAAGACACAATGAGCACGTGCCCAAAGTAGTGTTTGACTTTAACCCATTAAAACCACCACCATTTTTGTATTTGTATTGCAACTTAGTATGCGACTTATCTGGCAATTTTGCTATCACGAGTAATGAATGTTTGGCAGGTAACTTTCCTTTGAGAGTTCCTACTTTTTCCGCAATTTATAGCGCGGTTTGTTATTATCGGGGAAAATCTAAGGCCTTAGTTCTTTGAAGATTCCACAAAAAATTTGTTTCGTCAAGAATTTGGAGGAACGTTTTGTTAACATGACCCAATAAACATTTTTTATGTTGGCTTGCAAAATTTTTTGTTTCATATTTACTCTCTGCGTAGATCTTCATTCCCTATATACCACGGCGCATTGACGAATGATCTTGACATTTTGTTTTCAAAAAATTTGTAAAATATTTAGATTTGTTTCACTGGTACAACCCCATAGTTGTATACCATATGTCCAGACCGGCTTTAGCACTTGCTTGTATAATAGCAGCTTGTTATCAAGGTTAAGCTTCGAATATTTTCCGAGTAACCAGTACAGTTCTCTGTAGTCATTTTTTAAGTTCTTCGTATTTCTTTTGTACATGCGACTTCCATTTTAATTTTACATCAAGTGTCATTCCGAGATATTTCGCTTCAATTGCAAAAGGGACTCGAACCGTATTGACAAATACTGGCAAATTGTTTGTCTGCTTATACGAAAAATCTACATGAATCGATTTGCTCTCGTTAAGTGCAATCCGCTAGGATTTTTTCCATTCATTAACCTCGATAAGAGCGTTTTGTAAATTCATATTTGTTTCCTCTATTCTTGTGCCAAATGCTAGTAAGGCTGTATCGTCAGCAAACGTGGCAACTATTGTATCGTTTTTTTTTTTGTGGGATATCACGTGTAAATAGGAGGTACATGAGTGGTCCAAGGACGCTTCCTTGGGGTAGTCCTGCCAATTTTCTTTGAAGTCCGAATATTCATTTACAAATCTCACACGGAAGAGTCATTGCTGAAGATACGACATGAGGATTTTATATAATTTTTCAGGCAGAACTTGCCTTAGTTTGTATTGAAGGGCTCTATGCCAAACCTTGTCAAAACGCTTGCGACGGCTGAGCAAATTTTCTTTTCTTCGCAAATTTTCTCAACTACATTAGTAATTCGATGAACTTGGTCCACAGTCGGATGTTTACTTGTAAACCCAAATTGATGGTCCGTTAAAAAGCGTTTCTGATCAATAACAGAGTGTAAGCGACCGAAAAATATCCTTTCAAAAACTTTTGAAGTTATTGGAAGAAGTGAAATAGGTCTGTAAGATTAAATAATCATTTCCGCGACCTTCCACTATCTTGGTATGTATTCTAATCTAATTGCTGCATTTACAATGTACAGGAGTTTAGTTAATGCTTTTCGAGGCAACATTTTAAGAAGTTCTCCTGAATTTAGGTCATAACCCGTAGCTTTTTTAGGCTTTTATTTCTGTATTTCCCTTTTAAGCTCGGCAATACCTGCATATCTAACTAGATTACTATCGGTTGTGGTCTCGAATAAATCAATGTTTTCTGGACCATCAAATAGTTTAAATCTACTTTTTCCTTATCGCTTTTTGCCCAAATGTCTTGAGTAACCCTAATTGGTGGCACAGTGTTTTTTTGGCTGTTTAATGACTTTAATTGCTTTCCAAAGTGAATAATTCGATGTTTTTCCAGCGGTTAGACTTTGCCGATAAGTTCCTACTGCATGGTTTTAAAAGTTTTTAATCGAATTTGGTAGCATATTACTCAACCGATTGAGATGGTGTTTTATCTTGAGGGGCACGAGTTTGGTGCCATATTTTTCGAGCTTTTCTTATTTTTCTAACCAAATCTTTTATTTCCCGTAGATATTTGGTAATTTTGAGGAGTATTACTCCATGCTGCTTTTTGAACGGTATCGATAAAGGAAACATTCGCAACTTCGAGTTCTTACGCGGATCTAAGCGATACACCCAGTCGAATATCATTTTCAATATCGTTTTCCCAGTTGGTTTTTCGGTTTGTTTGGTCTGGGTGGGTTTTCATTTCTAATGATTGACTCGCTCATTGTTAGAATGACCGGAGAATGATCAGAGCAAAGCATTCCTCAACTTTGATTCGATTGGACGGCATACCTTTTACGATGAAAAAATTTATCAAATCTGATATTTTTGTAACATCAGTTGGCCAGTAGGTTGGTTTTCCCGTAGAATAAAATTCGGTATTGTACTTTCTCCCTACATCGTAAGGCATCCTACCATTCTGTAATATGCATTTAGATCCCCAAAATGTATGTTTTGTATTTAAGTCCCCTCCGATGACAAAACGCTGTTCAATGGAATTAATCAAGTTTTCAAAGTCAATTTTCGCAACCTTGCATCGTGGTGGAATATATATGGTGGAATATGCATCGTAAATAGAATATATCTTCAGAAAGGATTTTCTGCTTTTGACTTGTGTAGAGCAAACTTGCATTGCTTCGACTTCTAATTTAAAATCAATCGAATGTTCGATACACTCTTTTATATACAGTAAGGCTCCACCTCTAGCCTTGTTTGATGGATGTAGAGAATGATTTCCGAGGAAACCCTTAATCTTGAATTTCGAATTACTCTTTCCGTGAGTTTCGAATATTAAACAGACGACGATATCTTTTTCCTGCATGAACAATTCAAGTTATCCAAGTTTCTGCTAAAGGCCATTGGCATATACGTAAGAATTTTACGAAATCTATTATGTTGAAGGTAGATTACGTCTGTTGCGAATACTAATTTCAAGTTTTACTAGCCTGTCGAAAATTAGTTTATTCGTTTTGCTTTGTTCCTCAAGTTTTGAAAGCATAATCAAAAAAACGTTGGAAACGGGGTCTGGTGAAATATTTTTATCGGGTACTGCAGCTTGGGCTTAAGTTTGGTTTTGGATGTACAAGATCCGATCGTATTTCTGTTTTTTCGATTATTGCCTGCTTTGGATTTTAGATAAGTTTAGGCGTAATTTTAGGCTTTTGCTTAGTTAAATTTAATTTCCGTGAAAATTTGTTAGTAAATTTCATTCGTCTTTTTTGCAACTCTTTAGCTATTTCGCAGCCGCGGAAATTTGCGGGATGATCACCTTTAAAATTAATGCAAATAGCAGGAGTTTTCTTATCTGACCTGCAATCTACCGTCAGATGATTTCCGGCACATTTAACACACCTCGGCTCTTTCTGACAATAGGTTAGCGTATGATTATATCCTTGGCAGCGCTTGGAAGGTAGCATTCGTGGCGTTTTTTGCCGACATACGGCCCCAAATGCTCGAAAAAGTGGTTGAAAATCGGACCACTAGACTTGGCTTTATTCGAACTAGCGCGGCGGCTACATGCCCGAAATCATATTTAAACATTTAATAACTATAAATATAAAGCCAAATCGTTGAACATTAAAACGATTTTCTTGTGTTTTATTTCAATTCGAAGTTCTACACCGTAAAAAAAACACGCGATATTACACAGTTTTTGTAAATTTCCTTTGTTTTATGCATTTTCTGCATATATATTTTATAAAACGACACTTCTATCCCAAATGATTAGTATACCCTTCACACTTGACACTGCCTTTGCCCTTCTCTTTTATTGCTAGACTCCCGGTTTCCACATCCACCTCTCGCGTACTGCACCGATTTTTTTTGTTGATGTGCTGTTTTGCAGTACTACTTGATGGTTCGGTTTTAACTGTCATAGTGCCTTAAAAGCTGTCAATACACCGGTTTTAATGCAGTCGACAGACGAAGCAATTGTGATGAAATGACTTTCACTCTTGAATCAAGTCGACTGCTTTGAAACAATCTTCTTGTCCGAGCATAGGCCCCCTAGCTCTGGCCAGACAAGCATCTACATTTTTGTTAAAATACAGAAACTTGTCAAGCCAGATGGCAATGTATTTGACTTTACTTCTCACCGCCAGCGGCTGTCCATGCTGTGCAATATTAAACAATTTTTCCAGTTTTTTCTGGTATCGCTAGAAGCCCTAAACAGAGTCGTTTCGGTTTTTTTTTGGAAATTGATCTTCAATCGCAATATCCCTTTATGTGATCGAAGTAACGTTTCAAAAGTATGTTGATGACCCCGATTTTCGAACCTGATATGTAGGCCACTAGATCATCTGCTTACACTATCGCGTGTCTGACGGAACTTACAAGATCACTTGTATAAATGTTAAACAATATCGGGGAGATGACCGCCCCCTGTTGTAAACCGTTTTTGATTTCGAAGACTTTACTCGAAATTACGTTGCCACATTTGACAACAAACTTCTTTCCCAGAAGCATTTCATAAATAAAGGGTTTTTCAATAAGAGCGCTACAAAAGTTTTTTTTTTAAATAAAACAAAAACGGTTTTGGATATCAATGAAATTCTTTATTCCTGTGAAAGTACGTTCGATGCCATTATGTATGGAAATCGATTTCTTTTGCATGGCCACCATGGGCACGCTTGCAGAAATCCAGACGGTGAACCCAATTATCGACGGTTTTCAATCATAAATCGGCCGATACTGCTGCAATTTCACGTTCGATATTCATACGAAGTTTATCAATCGGCCCACAGGAAATAGTCTAACGGCGTCAAATCGCACTACCGAGGCGGCCGAGCAACTGGACCATTTCGTGAGATAACACGTCCTCCAAACTTGGTTTCCAATAAATTGATTGTGGCATTCGCTGTGTGGCTTGTGGCGTCGTCCTGTTGGAACCACATGTCCTCCAAGTCCTTATCATCCAATTGGGGCCAAAAATATTCGGTTATCATTGAACGGTAGCGATTCCCATTCACAGTAACGCTCCAGTCTTGATCATCACGGAAGAAGTACGGCGCAATGACGCCGCCGGTCCATAAATCACAACAAACCGTGATTTGTTCGGTATGCAATGATGACTCATGGAGTACGTGTGAATTTATTTTAGTTTGTTGACGAATCCATTCAGCCAGAAACGAGCCTAATCGCTGAAGATGATTTTTCTATGAAAATCCGAATCATTTTAAAGTTGTTGCTCAGCCCAATTCACGAACATACGACGCTTCTGTTGGTCAAGCGGCTTCAGTTCATGTGTCAATGTAATCTTGTAAGGGTGTAGGCCAAGATCTTTTCGCAAAAATCGCCACAACGACGTCACAGAGAAGCGCAACGCTTGAGAACGACGTGTGAGAGACGCATTTGGGCTTTCTTCAACTGAAGCCTCAGCCGCAGCAATATTCTCGACACTGCGGGCACTTCTTTGTCTCACTGGCACGGAACATTTTGTACTGTGCCTGTGGATTCAAATTTTTCCACTAGACGCTCCGTTGTTGATCTGCTAGGACGATTATGATGACCATAAATTGGACGTAGCGCTCTTAACGTCGAGACCACTGACTCCGAATTTCGGTTGTAAATTTTAATAATTTCGACTTGTTGTTGGATCGTATATCTTTGCATCATGAAATGGCAAGCCTTACTGAAGAGAAATATCGAAAGAACGGCTCAACTTTTGTAGCGTCCCTGTTGAAAAACCCGATACATCTCATTAATCTGTTTCCACTATAAATATGGCATACAGCTTATGAAACGAAGAATATTATCTTTTCCAGCGATATTCCATCAAATTGAAATTAATCATCAATCAAAGGTTTCTGGTAATAGAGCCATTGTTTTACTAGCTTCATGCCCAGGATGCCCATTATATTCAGACAACATGTCATCCATATTAAAATCTTTCAATGTTGGTCTCTAAGAACCGTCAAGGAACGTGACATATCATCTTCATTAATTCGGAAATAGAACGCTTCACATAATACGTCTTGTGGCAAACAGGTCACTTATTAGGATCACTTGTGGCCTATGGGGTTTTCTTCCGCATATATGACTGATTTTCTTTTGAAAATTTGCCTTATATTTCAAGATGCCCTTTCCTGTCCCTTTCCTGTGGGTTGAATGCTTATAATACATATCTATGCAAACTTCGTCAAAGCTCCATTAAGGACCAAGTTTATTCTTGGAATCCATAATTTGTTTTTTTCTACAAAGTCAATGTTATTCCATAAAAAGGGACAACGAGAAATGACATATACTGACGAAGAGCACCTCTAATAGATACAAAAAAAAATCGTTTCGATTCAGAATAACGATGTTGAAAATATCTTGGGTGTATAGGAAGTCAAGAAACAAATATTGAGTATCTTTATCTGACGACGTACTTGTAATTATAATCAGGATATTAACACTGGATTGAAATGAAGTTGTGCATAAATTATTACAATCGGAAAAATCTATACGAACAAGTTACATTTGGAACGTGAATGCACTTAGAAATCGGTCATTGAAAAGTGTTTCAACACAAAGTTCTCATGCTTCAATTGATTTTATTTGATAATTAATATTCAATTCATTTGTTTGATTATTGATAAGCTACATTATCGGTCTAATATTAGGCTGTACAAACTTCATTCATGTCTCTTTAAATGGGGTCTCACATTTTTCAAAAATATTTCAAAAAGTTTTAATTCATTACATTTGTAAATATGTCAACAATGATTATATTTGCCGTAGATACTATAAAGATAATTGAAAATCAATAAAACAAGTATACATTTTGTTTAAATGAACATAAGGAGACACAAATTAAAATCCAATTTTCCTCAGATCGAGCCGATAAACTATGACAACAAAACAAAATAATTATAAAAACATATGAGAAGGCTATAATCCACTGTGTGTATCGTTTTTTACCCTATCTTATCCCATCCTTAAAATTCATAACCCTATGATGTGGGCTTAATGGCAGAGAAACATATTTTTCAGACAGTTTATCAAAATCTTGTATTGTTCAACAAAGAAAACTTTTTTCTCCTGAATATGGTATGGCGTAGGATATACAAATGGGTTTTGTATGAAAACGCCCCCAAAAAGTGGGCGTGTGTTTGGATGATGTATGGAATATTCGTTTTATTAAACCCAATAATCATCAAACGTTTTTTCGAAAATATTAAAATTTGACCGAAAAATGTTTTTTTTTAATGAAAACGCCCTCAAACAGTGGGGGTGACAAAAAAACCTTATAAAGGATGGTTAAGTCTTAAGGGTCGATGTTGATTTTTAATAAATCACAAACTATTTAGAAATTTATTGTCATTACTTTTTATTATGATAATATTGGTATGGTATGGTATGGCCGCCGCGACCTCGGCTACACACCTCCATCCGATGGTTCAAATTTTCGATGACTTACTTACTTACTTAAGTGGCGCTAAAGTCCGGAATGAACCTGGGCCTCAACCAACTACCTCTCCACTTAGCCCGGTCCATAGCTAACTGCCTACAGTTGCGCACTCCAAGTTGGTTGAGGTCGGTTTCTACTTGTGCGCGCCACTTAAGGCGAGGTCTTCCTCTACTGCGTCCGACGTCTGGCTGGAAATCGAAAACTCTGCGAGCCGAAGTATTGGTGTCCATTCGTTCTACATGTCCTAGCCATCTTAGACGTCCAATGCGGAGTTTTTTGACCAAGGGATTATCGCTGTACAGCTCGTATAGTTCATGATTAAATCTTCGTCTCCATAACCCGTCAACGCAAAAGGGACCGAATATTTTTCGAATAGTTTTCCTCTCAAATCGACCAAGGAGTTCTTCATCCGCTTTTGAGACGGTCCACGCTTCAGCGCCGTAGAACAGGAATGGGATGATCAGGGTCTTATATAAGATCTCCTTAGTAGTTCGAGTGAGGGCTTTACTACTGAAATGCCTTCTTAGCCCGAAGAAACAGCGGTTGGCAAGAGTAATTCTTCGTTTAATTTCTGACGAGATGTTGTTGTCAGAGATAATAGCGGAGCCGAGATAGACAAAGTCACGTACTACCTCAAAGTTATATCTGTCAATGGTGACGTTGTGTCCAATTCGTCGATGTTGTGTGTCCTTTCATGTTGACAGCATATACTTCGTCTTGTCCTCATTTACTGCTAAACCCATTTTTGCCGCTTTCTTCTCTTTACTAGCAAACGTGGCTATGACATCACGTTGGGTCCTACCAATGATGTCAATATCGTCGGCGTATCCTAGTAGTTGTACAGATTTTTTGAAAATTGTGCCTTTGGTGTTGGCTCGTGAGTTTTGCACAATCCTCTCAAGATTCAGATTGAAGAAGTCACATGACAGCGCATCGCCTTGCGTGTATCCTTTTTTGGTATCGAATGTGTCAGTGAATTCTCCATCGTCATCCTACACAAACGGACGAGTTTTCGATGACGCTGAGGCATAAATGAGATTCTATGCCCGTTAATGTGCCGAATTATCTCATCCTTTAGCTCTTGAATTGTTGCTGGCCTATCGACGTACACCTTTTCTTTCAAATAACCCCAAAGAAAAAAGTCCAACGGTGTCAAATCACATGATCACAAATCACATTATCTTGACATCGCCACCACGTGAGGTAACACGGCCATTGAATTTGTCGCGCAAAAGAGCCATTGCTTCGTTAGCTGTGTGGCAAGTGGAACCATCCTGTTGAAACCACATAGCGTCCACATTCATGTCTTCCAATTCGGGCCCAAATCGTTAACATCTCACGATGATTTTCCAAAATAAAAATACCGCCCGATGATGCCGCCAGCCCATAAACCGCACCAAACGTCACTCTTGTGGGTGCATTGGTTTTTCGACAATCACTCTTGGATTATCATTCGCCGAAATGCGGCAATTCTGCTTATTGACGAATCCACTGAGGTGAAAATGTGCCTCATCACTGAAGATGATTTTCTTCGAAAATCGATCATCCACTGTTGCCGTTTCTTGCCACCATTCTGACCATTGACGACGTTTGAAATGTAAGCGTGTAAATGCAAGTCTTTTTGTTCATCAACGACGAGCGTGAGGGGTGCAATTTTTGGGCACGACTACGAGTTGAGGTGGACGCTCTTCAGCCACACTATCGCGAACAGGACCAATGTTTTCTGCAGTACGAGATGTACGAGCATGGACTGGTGTTTTCACATCTCCTACAGACCCGGTTTGCTAAAATTTTTGCACGATTTTTCCGATTACACGCCCATTTGGGCGATTAAATTGACCGAAAAAAGTGCACGATATGCATTTTGATTTGAACGCCCATTTTCGTAATAAGCCTGAATAACTTTAACGCGTTGCTCGATTGTATATCTTTCCATGGTTCAAATTGAATTAATCTGAAATTCATAAATGTCAAATGAAATGTCAATGTTGGTTAACAAACCCGTTGTTAACCAACCTCAAACCATTGAGTTCTGATATCGGTTGCAATAGCATTCTCTATTGACAGATACTGTAACGCCAAATCAAACAAAACAAAGTTCACAAACATCCTAGGATTTTCGAACTGCCGAAGGATAAAATGACCGCTGCATATTAGAAAATTGAAAATAACTACTTTGGTATATGTTTCCATTATGATCATCATTTGAAATATTGTGGTTGAACGAGCTCCCAATTTTTTTTCCCGAAATGCACAAATTAATTGACCTAGGATTCCACCTAAAAACTTTATTTCGATGGACCATATAATTTTCACATTTTTTCACCCAATTAATTCCGCTTTTTGGAATATTATGTTTCCTTCAGACTCGTAACCGCTGACATCATAATGTACTAATGCAATTATTTACCCATCAATAAAACGTAATTTGTGACCGCCTATTGTATTTGCAACTATCATCTGAATTGTATCCCTCCCACCAATTTGTGGCGAATCAATAGTTTGTAACAACTCGCAGATAATTTATATTTCCATGAGATATAAGCGCTATTGGATTTTGTATTTAATCAGATCGACAAGCTGTGGCAGATTGTTATCAGAATCACGATGAATAAATAAAATTTAAAATTAATTTGCTTAAACTTTAAATTGAGTTTTAAAGTGAAGGAAATAACATAAAACAAAACAAAGGCTAAAACAGCTCTGCAAGTAAATTACCGGTTATTGCAGGAAAGTTACAATAAAGCAGGTACATATCCAATTTCGCAGGGGATTGGTTTAATAATATTTAGGTTTCCTTGTGAATATTTAATGAACACAATTTGAATTGCTGGATGGTATGAATGGTAACAGGACGGGTGAAACGTTAAGTAGTAGTTATTATGTTCGGGTTGGTTATATATCTCAAATAAAACATCCGAAAGCGTTAAGTTTGAAATGTCCTGTGTTATTTTATTTAAGTTGTAAAAATTATGTTTAATAATATCTATGACAACTTAAAATAAATTGAATGCAATAAAATATTAGCGTTCCAAACGGATTTGACTCGATGAATTTGATTTTTGTCATGTGTCGTTGGGATATGAAATGGTTTTCATTGTGATCTGGTGGTCTCTTTTTGTAAGCAAATTTGCACATAGGAAATTCTAAGCTCTTCTAGTATTTCTTTAAGGTACAGGATAAGGGTATTGTAAAGTAAACATTAGAACTTTCGGGTTAAGAGTTTTAAGCACGTTTATATAGCTATAGTGACAAAAATCGGTTTCATAAAGTTAGTCTACTTCGAATCTCCACTAAGGTGTAGATGAACTCTTAAATTATCTCAAAAGTGTTGCTATCAACAGTTACATTTTGTTCAAGCTTGCTCGTAGACAGTACTTTGTTTGTTGATAGCATATACTTTGTTTTGTATTGTCCTCTCAAAATACTGGACCCATTAACCTCTCGATTAACACCATACCACCAGCATCGAATGCCGAAGAACCATGGCAACATTTCCGCAACTGATGTGCTAGGTTTCTCGCGCCCACCAGCAAGATACCCCTGGTTTGATGAGTAATGTCGACAGATGCTCGCAGCCAAGAACAAGGCCTACAAGACTAAGCTGCAGGTGAAGACGAGAGCTGCCATTGAACTCTATAGGCAAAGAAAAAGGGAAGAACACCGACTTTTCAGAAAGAAGAAAAAATGGCAAGAAATGCGCGTGATCGAGGATATAGAGAGGTGCCACTCCAGGAATGATGTTCGCAGGTTTTACCAAAGTGTAAAACGTCAAAGCCAAGGATACAATGCTCGAATAGAATCCTGTCGAGATGAATAAGGAAATATCGTAATTGAGACACAATCGATGCTGAGGATATGGAAGAATCACTTCTGCAGTTTTGGTATACCGCCTCGCTGCTCCATCAGGGTCGGAAACGACCTCATTGACACATTCGGTACCAACAAATAATTTAGCCAATGCGATGCGCTGTCATGTGATTTCTTCAATCTGATTCTTGAGTGGATTGTGCAAAACTCAAGAGCAAATACTAGAGGCACAATTTTCCAAAAATCGTACTAGCATGCGCTGAAATTATTGACGTCATTGGTAGGACTCAACGTGATGTCATAGCCACTTTTGCTATTATGGAAAAGGAAGCTGCAAAAATGGGTTCAGCAGTAAATGAGGACAAAACTGAATATATGCTGGCAACACGAAAGGACACACAACATCGACGAACTGGACAGAACATAAAGAAGGGACCATTGACAGATATAATTTTGAGGTAGTACGGGACTTTGTCTATCTCGGCTCCGCTATTAAGTTGACAGCAACATCTTGTCAGAAATCAACCGCTGTTTCTTTGGGCTAAGAAGGCAATTCAAGAGTAAAGCCCTCACTCGAACTACTAAGGAGATCCTATATAATACCTCGATCAGCCCAGTCCTGCTCTATGGCGCTGAAGCATGGACCGTCTCAAAAGCGGATGAAGAAATCCTTGGTCAATTCGAGAGGAAAAATCTTCGGTCCCGTTTGCGTTGACGCGCCATAGAGACGAAGATTCAACCAAGAACTATACGAGCAGTACAGTGACATGCCCCTGATCTTAAACCTCCGTATTGGACGTTTAAGATGGTAAGGACATGTAGAACGAGTGGACCCAAATATTCCTGCTCGCAGAGTCTGCGATTCCGAACCAGACGTCGGATGCAGTAGAGTAGGAACTCGCATTAAGTGGCGCGCGTAAGCAGAATCCGACCTCAACCAACTTGGCTAATTGAAGAGGCATGAGGTTCATTCCGGACTGTAACGCCACTTAAGTGAGTAAGTAAATACAGGACCCACTTGTTGCGCCCCTTCCTCAATGGGCGTAAATACTTCTACAAAGGCACAATAGAAGCGGCACGATGGTATGGCCACAGAATTGTTGCCCTACACACTATCTGTTCCGATACGATATTGAAGAAATCGCTTGATAGCGGCAGACCCGTTGTTCGTCAGTTTTTCTATGGCTGCACTAATTTCTTCAATACTGGGAGGGAGCGTTACCTCTTCGTTGACCGGAGGTTGACTAGTTTCTTACTCTATCACTCACACAATATGTTTGTAAAGCAGCAGCTCGAAATGATACCTGAATGCATCTACAATTCTCTGTGTGGCCGATATAAAAGTATGGAAACGTCCATTATTTCGTAGGGCCTGCGTTCCTACTTTCTAGCCAGCTGAAAGTTATTTGGGTTCTTGTAGAATTGACGGAGGTTCTTCTTGTGGTTGGCTTGTCTTCGATTGCCCCGAGTTTGTAGGCTGTGCGTTCCCTTGTTTTCCTACTCAGAACTTTCTCCTCTTCCTTTCTCCTGCGTCGATACTCTTCCTACGCGGCGTGTGGTTTTGCATTGAAGCACTTCTATCAACTTTTTGCAAATATCGTCAGACAACGGAAATCTTTTCGGGGTAGGTGGTAGCAAAGAGTATAGAACTACATAGACTTCGCATCACAGCTAAAAACGTTGTAACCGTTTATGACGAAGTGCGAAGGTAGAATTCGTCGATCGTATACGTCGGCTCTGCTGTTGCTTGATTCTGGAGTAGCAATGTGAACACTGGGGTATCAATATCAGTACCCCACATAGAAAATTTTCGTTGTATGAAATGCGCACTCTATGTAGTTTTATACTATTTGCAGATAGTCTATTGTGGTTTCGGCTTATTCTTTGATGATATTGCAATACTGTATCCACTGGGTGTTGACATTGGTGGATGATGAGATCATGAAAAACTCAGGCTCACTAATTTGATCAACGTGAATTTTTGTGCTTGTAAGTTTTTCACAAAGACAGCAGAATGATGGTCCTAATGTAGAACGCGTTTCCACACTAGTTGCGCTTAAAAATTTACACAGAGCTACTTCCCTATGAAGTCGGGATTGGATTTACAATATTGCGATCAAAACAAAGCCAACTGCACGTGCGTCTAATATGTACGTGCATGATCTATTCGCTGTGAGTTCAACCATTGTTTTCACATGAGTAGACTTCTAGTTGGGAGCAATAAAAATCTGACGGTATTTCGTCACACAAATAAAAGTTTAACAGCTTGTCAATAAAAAAGAAAAATAGAATTTCAAACGTCAAAAATAGACAGGAAATAAACACTCTTATCTGTTATTCGTCGCTTGGTAACAGTCCTTAGTTACACAATGCAATGTTAACAATGTTGTAAAAGATATAATCTGCTAAAGATTTTTGGAATAATCCACTTTTTCGTAAATCAGGTGCTCCTTTATTTAGCCTACAAATATTTGCTCAATCAAGCAAAATGGCTATACTCGATTTCAAATTTTCAGCAAAAGCAGTCTTGCATATTTCGCATCATTAAATATTAAAGCGCCATACAAATACCTATGCAACCAACTTACACAACAAGATGTCTTATGTCATCAATTTTCTATCTGAAGTATCGACTAGCGTATGGGAACCATCCAATTTCATCGATAGATCTGCATCGAATGTTAACAAATCAATCAACCCAACATTCAGGTACTTAATCCTAATACCATCCATCACAATATCCTTGTGAGTATGCAATCGATATTTACTTTACGTGGGATGAATTCGATCAACCACCCACACTGGACACTTTCCCATGTTGTTTCAATGAAACACTAGCACGGCTCAACCTCGGGCCAGTTATAAGTGCCACAACAGATGTTTTCCTACCATCTACATCAAAACATGAACTGAAATTGAAAACATAGACAAGCCTTAATATTGCTATCCAATAAAATGAAACGGCGACATCCTGTCGCAGTTTGGTGTGCAAAGGTCCTGAATTTTGTTTACAAAGCCATAAAACAACCAACCATCGACACTCTGATTGAAATTAACCAATCATTGGTCTGGTGCCTCTAAGATCATTCCATACCAACTGTCCACTCAGTTTGTCCAGCCACCATATAATACTCATAATTAATTTCTTCTGTCAACAAACGGATCCCATGAGTATCCATGCTATTGAATGCCCAAAAGGCATACATATTAACCTCCTCGATGTGTATTAATGTGTGGCCATTTGAAAATTAATATTTCACATATCCTGCAGTCGACCGGAATCCGAGTGCCTATTCAACCCCCGATTTCCCAGCTGACCTTATCGATGATGCCTCCTGTTTGAATTGGTCGGCACTCGTATGTGTGCCAATGAATGAACAGTGTGGGAGGACTATTTATTGTAAATGCCATGGAAACTCCTGTTACATGATATTGTACACACACTCGCATTGAATCTCAATAGCAGGAGATGGTGGTGTTGGAGAAAGGAAAACGCCTGTGAATAAGGAGAAACGAAGAAAATCTCTTCGAGGTTAGTCTTACCTCGTGACATATAAAAATCTGTTTACATTTCGAGGATAAGAAAACAAATTAAATAATACTTAGACGATTGATGTCCTTTTGTGTAAATTTAGCAGAACATTAAAAAAAATGAACACGGCACAGTGCACTGAAGTGTCACAAAGGTAAACATAGATCCATTCATAAATCACAGTTAAGTTACGAAGGGTAGGTACTGTCATTCCATTTTGAAAGTACAACATCTGTTCGACGTGTTATGTCACATAAATAACAGATACACCGACGCCAAAGATTCACTTCAAAATGCATAATTCAAAAGGCGGACATGCAACTGTAGTACGAGTGCAAGTGTGATGTTTTCATGCTGCGATTGAATATCAACAATTGTTTAACAACTCACTCACACTCGAACACCAGACACACTCATACATGGTGTTTCACAATTGAACAATACAAACAGACGAGGAGTTCATGCCTGCTAGCATCCTAATTATATCACAGACCATATGTGGAAGCATGCATATTCTACGGGAGTGTTATCCCATGGATAAATGTGTGTCTGTGATGCAATTTGTTAGTTGCTTTGTCGCATTTATGAAACGTTTTGTTAATGAAAAAAAAAAAGTTGTATATGTGGAAAAAGTGGAATAAAATTGTGCATGTCCTCGACCTGGAAACAAAAGGATACAATTGGTCACAGACGGGAAGTTTTAAATGAAAAGCATATGACACTGTGAGCGTTTTTTTTTCTCTGTAAATTGTAGAAAAAAGTAGTTACGTATACGCCATACGTCTAAATGCAATTATTCATAATGAAATGCTATTTGCTGTGTTTGTGTATGTGTTTTCCTCGAGGGGGTAATGAGTGTCCATTGTAGACAATTTAATTTAATTTATTTTATTGCTCTGAGACTATTCAACCGTATGTGACGAGATGAGTGAGAGATTATCATCAGATAACAAATGTAACGTGAACGGTTGTAATTTGACTGTGGTTGCATGAAGTATTAACTTGCCACCTTTAACGGATTCACAGATAAATTTGTACTTCAAATTTATTCATGCAGCGATGTAGCTTAAAGGCACAACGATTTTTTATTTAATGAATCACAACGTGGCAGTTATGTAAACGTAAGATGCAAACAGATCGATAAATTAGTAGATGCTGACACTCGGACTGAGTCACTTATAGTGTGGACTTATTAAACCAAATGGTTGTAATCTCCCATATGTTTTGAGACCCCAAAAAAAAAACTCTTTTGGATCAGTGTATATGATATTTTTAGAACTAGGACGATATTTTCGGACCTTTTTCTGGTTTTTCTTATTTCTTTGAAAATGAAATTGGGGTGATACTTCATATTTTGGGGCATAGATATTTTTATGTGAAAATTATATATGTATATCACAAAGCAAACTGATATTCCAAGAGTGGACTAACTTTTTAAAAAAAATGGTCTGCTATCATTTCTGCTACATGTGACATTATTACAGCAATTAATTTATTTAAAAACCTGAAACGAATTTCCAGAAGACAATCCCGGAGCAGATTAAGTAAAAAAATCCAAGTACCATCTAAGATCACTCTTTGAAGGTTATAGATTTGCGTCATCTGAGAGAAGTATGTATGTACAGAAAAAAAAATTGGTAAACTAATTCAATGACATTCGTGATAAGTTCGATAATTTTGCATGAATGACACCATAGATGTCTTCACGATTCACTGTCTAATAAACCAAATAAGAGCGAAAGATAATACTTCTTCTTCCCTTTACCCGACGATATAATTGGTGGAAGGCAGCCAGTATTAGCCAGTATTATTATTAGCCGCTGTCTGTAGACTGTAATGTGAGCCTTGATATGCGGTTGCATGGAGGTGTCTGTCCTTAAGGATATGTAGCTTGTTGGCACGCAGGCAAAAGCTCGGCTTAGCTCGCCGTATCGGTCGGGGGTCTTGCTACTGTTTCCCACACACAAAACAAATTAATATCGTGCCATATGTTTACACAAAAAAAAACCGACATAAAGTAAAATGATAAATGAAGAAAAAAATAATATTGCATGCCTCATCTGTAGTCACGGGATTAAAGGTACTAGTTAATATTGTACTTTTTGCAGTGAATTCATCACCCACGATTCTCAAATCCAATCCGTCTAGATGGGACCGGTGTTTCGCCCATCTCGGAAATTCCCGCCTCGTATGATACCCCCGCGGATATCACACAATGTCATCTATTTTCCAACTACTATTTAATAGATGACCCCTTACACATTCACGTTTCACACTTTACCTTTCTACATACCTACCGATCTCACCACTACTTTTCTTCACCTAGCACATTATTCGCGTCTTAATCAATCGCGATCAAAATAAGAATTCAAAAGATTCATTGGTGTTATATAATTGCATTTAATCAATAAATAAAATGTTAATCCACAAACATTAGTGTGGCTGGTTTCTCTAGGTTCTATACAAGATCTGTTAACTACTTCCTCGACGTTGATGTGCACACTAACCTCACTCGGATCACAATTCAAATAACTATAACTTAATGTATACCTAATATATAATATATAATTCCTCGAATTTCTTGAAGATTTATATCTTCTTTTCAATTTCATGTTTGGTAATATCTTTAAATTTGGACGATACTATTCTCGTCAGACCGTACCACTTATTATTACTTTAAAGATATCTTACTTTTCGGTTAGACAAAATATTTAATTCTTCACTTTAAATTCAATTTAGCTATTCATATTAATTTTTGATTTCATAGTTCATACGCGTAAATAATAACACCTTTAATATGATAGAATATTGTAAAAATGATCTTTGGTACCCACAATTTGGTTGGTGACTGCTGCGCAGGTAGCCTCGGCAACTTGTTTACGATGTTTACTGCACTTGTCGTGGGTGCGATATGCACGTGATGTTATCGTGGGTGCTTGATTGTCCGGTATATGCTGGTGTATCGCCTGACTGTTCTGTCTGGATATCGTTGCCCAGAAGAATTTGTTGGAGACAGTTTGTCAGCTTAGACCTGGGTTTCAAGGTCTCGATCCGATTGAGAGATTGGACTTTGGTTCTTGGGTAAGCGTGGGGATGTTTATTTTGCGGCATGCTTGCAGGTAGCCCAATTGTGTGCTCCGCTTGAAGTGTACGCAATATGTTGACCCATTCGAAATGATTGACACCGCGTGCGAAATTGTTTTCTGTACACTATTAAATGTGATCGAAAACATCTGTGATCGCACGGCGCGTGTCGATCGATGGATAAGACTTGGATCAATCTAAGTGGGGGAATTATATGTAAGTAAACTAAAGCACATGTACTGTCAATAGGTATTTATTACCTGTTATTAGAATCTAATTCTGTATAAGGATCACCGATGGTAGATCTCTCTCAATAGCGAATTAAAGCTATTAATTGCACTGATCGTCTATAACTAAATGCACTTTAATCAAACCAAATTTAAGACTTTAATTGTTTAAAGGGATATACCTGTTATAGCACTATCCGCGAACTCTTCACGATCAGTTTAAAATTGCAAAAGAAAGACGATCAACGCGGAAATGGGTTATATGCCGTGATCGTGTTGCAAAACGAGGGCCACAGCGACCTCTTTGCTTGAAGTAATAAACTTCTTCAAATTATCGACGACGATAATTGGGGGGGTCGATTACACTATTGATTTAAGGGGACAATACAATGTTATTTTGGCAAATGTTACAAGACAGGCAATTCTACAAAAACCACATAATATTTAACTTTTGGAGCTGAAACTGTCATTTTAAATTAAAAGTGATTATAAGCACTAAACGAAAAAAAAAACAACGAAGTTGGAATCTGCACCTGTCATGTGAGAACATTAAACAGGAGAGATGCAAGCGAACAACTAGCGGAAGCCCTAAACTGCTACAAGGCAAACATTACTGCCATCCGGAAAACATGATGGAAATACTGTGAAAAAATTGAACGTCGAAATGCTGCAATTGCAAGAGATCGCAAAGACCTTCGCGCATCGCGCATCGCGTATCCCTTAAACTCTTGATTAACATGCTACCACTAGCGTTCAATGTCAAAGGACAATGGCAACGATGTCAACAAGCCATTATATCATCCGCAACTGGTGTGCTCGATTTCTCGCATCCACCAACAAGAAACGCCGGCTTCACGTGAAGACTGAGCTCTATAGGCACAGAAGAAGAGAAGAAAACCGGCTTTTCAGAAAGAAGCCTTTGCAAGGCCAAGGATACAAGGCTATAACAGAACCGTGTCGAGATGAACAAGGAATTATCTAAGTTAAGACACATTCGATGCTGAATATTTGGAAGAAATACTCCCGCAGACTGTTAAACGGCGAAGACGAAGAACCTTTCGCTGTCAGGGCAGAACAAACGATTCAATATTAGCAACGACAGCGAAATTACATTTATAGCTCATTTAATGTTCTTAAAAACAGATGTTTGTAGTGGTGGATGGCGTTTTTTTCAGACATATTATCAACAAACACTGGGCTACCTCAAAAACTCATGCTCTCACCCACAATATAAGAACAGTGATTTTTGTAAATATTTGAAAAGGATTTCAAATTTATGCGCATTGACAAGAGTCCAACTATCATAGGAGTAACGATTCTCTCAACCCTTCGTGTTTGATCTTTTCATACTAAGGACCGGTTTTGCATAGCAAAGTCAACTAACTCTGGATTAAATTTAGTCATTGAAGTCCCGCATTTGACGTTTATGTCAGATATAATTTTGATTCCATTAAGAGTGGTTC
Organism: Rhingia rostrata; assembly: GCA_949824845.1. NCBI lineage: Eukaryota > Metazoa > Arthropoda > Insecta > Diptera > Syrphidae > Rhingia > Rhingia rostrata. The sequence goes on along the minus strand of OX463755.1, from coordinate 19,062,817 downwards.
AGTGGTGCAGTGCTATAATCCCGGAGGAATTAAAACCAATGGGGCAAAGTTCCCAATAAAAAAAATCCCAAGTGGGGCTTTTTGCCCTTCGAAATGGAAATATGCTTCGCTGTTATTGCCATTTCAAATTGGCTATTCAAGTTTGGGTGTATAAAATGTTTGAATATGAGTGAGGGGCATGCTGCTACCCTGCAACCCTCCGCTTGGGCTCATTATTGAATTTGGATAATGCTCGAGTGTGGGTGTAAAGGAAATAAGACCCACAAGCAAAAGACATTAAAAGCCATCTGACTTATATCGGTTTCCAAGCAGAAATAAGCCCCGTGGGTTCTATTTCCTTTTTTTTTGGGAATTAAGCCAAGCGGAGGTTATTGCCCTGCACCGATTCATCCAATATGGTAACACTGATGATTTTCGGCTTTGCGGTTTTTGCTTTATTATCAGAAATAGATTTTCTCTGCGCGATCTTACAAGTCTCTTTCTCTTTCTTCTTTTCTTCTTTGGTCCGATTTTATCAGTGCAAGAACATCCCAGATTCGGGATTAAGCTCGAGTTAACTCGATAAAGTAGTCATTTGAAATCCAGAGTTAACTTCGAGTTAACCCAGCATGTTTAGTGAGTTAACCCTGGGACTAAATTATCAGATGTTTTTGACAGATGATAAAACACCAAACATGCAATTATTTTCAATTCCATTTGTGTGGATATTTTATCCAATTTTATGAAGCTAAATACGTATACGATATATTCATATAAATATTGATTTTGACTTTTTTAAGAAGAAAAAGACTTGTAAGATCATGACAAAAGCATTTTCATTTATTTAGGGTAAAATTAACCAAACAGCTGAAAACTGAGATGTTGCAGATTCTATACATTTCGATAACATTTTGATAGCGAAATCGATAAAACATGAGTTCTACCAAATCAAATCACTACACTCGGAATCAAATATAAACCTACACTGAAAAACTACATCATGAGTTTACTTTGAATAAAATTTATTCCGGGGTAAATTAACTCTGGGTTAACTCAGAGATAACTCAGCTCTGAAAAACCAGGCCTAAAGGCAGTTAACTCAGTTCCAAACAATTCCGAGTCGATGATAGCTGATTCTGAGTTACATAATACACATACACAACACACGTATTCATGACCTAAACAATTTAATAAAATATTCAAATAAAAAGAATTAAAAATCGCTATTCGCTTGCTATTTTATCATGGAGTGAAATAACCCCCGCGGAAAGAAGCATTAACCCCCGCGGGAGTTATTGCCATTTGAAATTTGAATTCTATTCTAGTTTGGTATATGCAAAGTTTGAATGTGAGCAACCCCCTTGCTTGGGCTTACTGTTGGATTTGCGATGTGTGCGAGTTCGGATGCATGAAAATGAAATAAACCCCACAAGCAAAAGGCATTAACAGCAACAGGACTCATTTCCATTTCCAAAAAGAAAAAAAAAGCCCCTCGGATCCATGGGAATCAAGGCCCATTAAGCCTATTTCCGTGTTGGTTATTTCACTGCACATAAGATTAACTTAAAACACTTTTTTCGAGTTATCTCGAGCTTAACCTCAAAACTACGATAATCTCGCATTAAAAAACCGCGCCTGCGGTGGGAGTTTTATTACATTATTTGGTATCACTACACAAATTATTTTTTTTTGTGAATATCTGTCTACGTTATATTTTTATTGCATCTTGTGCGCTACAAACTAGACCTAGCCTTATAACAACTGTCTCTGGTTAAATCAATATTGTTTACATATTGAGATGCGCATCTAAATTTCTGCTGACAGTCATTGAAAACCATTTTTCAGCACAAAACTAAAATTCATAATCAAAATAAATAAAACAAAATTAATTCCACATCTAAATATTCCCAATTGAATATTTTCCCTCTCGATTGTTTAACATCCCACTGGCAACAAGCATTTGTTGAATTTCCCTGCAGAATATATGACATAACCTTGCAAAATTGCAAATTCTGAACAAATTAATTAGCAAAAACATGTCAGTCGATATTTTACTGTCACATTGATAAAAATACATTTAAACACGACATGCATTGTTATTATTGCAGACGGCATTGTCTGCAACAATGTTTGTCATAATAAATTTCCATTTGGGAATTGGGAATACTATTGTCCTCGGGAAAAACATTTTTGTATGTATGCCTAGTTTTGAAATTGTAATCCATCAGGATTTTCAGGAAGAGAAAATCAATTTAAAGTGTATGTAGTTAGTTAGAATATTTATTTACATTGGTCGACGTTGATGCACGCATTTGCACACATATCTAGATGTTAATAAAACATTTCCAAGCAGATGACACGCGACGTTTGGATGATAAATTGTTGTTTTAGTCCAGGAGCATCTGTCGGGATTCTTCGTCGAACCAGGGGAGTGGGAATAAATATATTCGTAAGGGTCTTATCAAATTCTGCAAATTGCATGTGGGTTAGCACTAAAGTTATACAACACCGCCTCCTTTTCGAAAGTATTGATTAATTGTGTCCTGCGGTGGACAGGACAACTTTTTTACAGAAGAAATACTTTTCATACAGACCACAGCTTGTGGTGCTTTAAGACTAATAGCATTACCACGTTACTAAAAATGACACTCAGCTTCGAGTGTACCTAGTTACTTCAAACTGCATACACCCAGTCGCCTTAAATGAGAATCGAACGCAGATGGAAGTGATAAGTCAGGTTATATCTACTGGGATGGATCCAGAACTGACTTTGGCTTTAGGTGGAGGAGTCTTCTCAGAGATGCTAAGCTTAAGCATATCAATTCTCTTTCCTAAAAAGAACCAGAAAAGCGCGCGATAGAGGATATAGAGAGGTGCCACTCAGGAACAATGACCGCAAGTCCTAAAAAAGTGTAAAACATCAAAGTCAAGGATACAGTGCTCAAACAGAATACTATCAAGATGAACAAGGAAATGTGGTAGTTGAGGCAAAGTCGATGCTGAGGATATGGAAGAACTACATCTGCAGACCGTTAAACTGCGATGACGAACAACATTCCGCTGTCAGCCAGAGAGAACGATTCAATATTGGCAACGACAGCGAAAACTGTCAACTACCCGACATGTGTAAAGTGAGGATATCAATATCCAAACTCAAGCTTAATAATGTTTGATGGCATTCCCGCTGAGCTTTGTAAAGCCGGAGGAGGTAACTTTGTAAGTAAAATCCGCCTACTCATAAGTCAAATCTAGTCGGATGAAAGTATGCCTAAAGAATTTAACTTCAGTATCATTTGCCTGTTCCACAAAAAAGGTGACCCTTTGAACAGAGGCATAAGCCTCCTCAACATCGCCTACAAGATCCTATCTGCCATAATATGTGAACGCATAAAACCGTTTACGAATAACCCGATCAGCCCTTTTCAGTCTTGTTTTAGACCAAGAAAGTCCACAACTGATTAAATCTCGACACTTCGGCAGATCCTGGAAAAAAACCCAAGAATTTCAAATCGATAACCACCACCTATTCATCGATTTTAAGGCCGCATACGACAGCAAGCAGTCCAAGTCGATACTCACCAACTATTCATCGATTTCAAAGCCGCATACGACATTTTTAGAGACGAACTATACAGAGCCTTGTCTGAATTTGTTATACCGCCCAAACTCGTCCGTTTGTGTAGGATGACGATAGAGAATTTCGCTGCTCGATTAGGGTCGGAAACGACCCCATCGACACATTCGATAACAAAAAAGGATTTAGGCAAGGTGATGCGCTATGATGTGAATTCTTCAATTTGATTCTTGAGAGGATTGTGCAAAACTCCGAAGCCAACACCAGAGGCAAAATTTTCCGAAATTCGGTGCAACTTCTAGCACACGCCGACGATATTGACATCATTTGTAGCACTCAACTTGATGTCATAGCTACGTTTGCCAGTATAGAAAAGGAAGCCACAAAAATGGGTTAAGCTGTAACTGAGGGTCAAATTAAGTTTATGCTGTATACACGAAAGGACGCACAACATCGACGAATTGGACAGAACGTCAGGATTGACAGATATAGTTTTGAGGTAATAATGGACTTTTTCTACATCAAATCCGCTATCAACACTAGCAACAACGTCTTCTCAGAAATTAAACGAAGAGTCACTCTTGCCAGCCGCTGTTTCTTCGGGCTAAGTAGTCAATAGAACTACTAAGAAGATCCTATATAAGACCCAGATAATCCCAGTCCTGCTCTACGGTGCCGAAGCATGGACCGTCTCAAAAGCAGATGAAGAAATCCTTGGTCAACTCGAGAGGAAAATTCTGCGAAAAATCTTCAGTCCCGTTTGAGTTGATCGGCGTCGATGCATATGAAGATTAAATCTATTCAAGCTGTACAGCAACATGTCTCTATTCGAAAAAAATCCCTATTAGACTTTTAAGATGGCTAGGACATGTAGAACGAATGGAGACGAATACTCAGTCTTGCTGAGTCGTCGATTCCCAGCCAGACGTCAGACGCATTATAGGAAGACATCGCCTTACTGGAGGCTAATAAAGTCCCCGATTTTTATCTCTCGCAGAAGCTATCTGGGTGAAGAGTTCATGTCTGGTGCTCTCCAAAACCTGCGTGACCTAGAAAATACAGTGTGTCCGCGGGGAAGGTATACTACTTTGTTTTGCCGCCATTTTGGTAAACATTAGTCTTGACAGTTCATATTTGGAAAAATATTCGATAAACCAACGTAATTTAATCCTTAAAACATTTTATCAAAATCAATCGTCGATTACTGTGACGATGAGAAAGTTACGTGAAATTTTTGGGAGAAACAACGTGCCAACAAAACGCACTCCTTATCGTGTAGTGAATGATTTCGAAGAAAGAGGGTCTGTGGGTGACAGGCCCAAGAATGGACGACAATGTACTCAAAAAGTGTTTAAAACAATCCATCAACCTCAATTCGACGCCTTGTTCAGGAGCTTGGTCTTCAAGGAACAACTTTGACACCACTTTGCGCAAGGATTCGCATTTGCTTCCATTTAAGATGCAGTTGACACAAGAACTTCTTCCACAAGACCATTTTCGTCGCCGTACATATGCCAATAGGATGTTACAGTTAGCCCCTGACAACCCCGATTTTCATGAAAAAATCATAATAACGAGGCACATTTTCATTTGAATGTATATGTGAATAAATAGAATAGTCGGTTCTAGGCAATGGAAAACCCTCAAATTATTCATCAGTCATCATTCATCTGGTGTGCAATTTGGTCAGGAGGAATCATTGGACCTTACTTCTTTGAAAATGAAAATGGCGTAACGGTAACTGTGAATGACAAGCGATATCGTGATATGATTGAAAACTTTTTAACGCCACAAATACATGCCTTGGGCTTGATTTACATATGGTATCAGCAAAACGTAGCCACATCGTATACAGCCAGGATTACAATGGAATTACTGCGAGACCTCTTTCCACAAAAAGTTATTTCAAGAAATGGTGATGTTGATTGGCCTCTACGGTCGCCTGATTTGACTGCTCCGGACTTCTTTCTGTGGGGATATCTCAAAAGCAAGATTTATGCAAACAATCCAGAAACTCTTGAGCAACTCAAACAAAATATTCGTCATGAAATTAATGAAATACCGCGTGAAATGTGTGAGAATGTAATGAAAAATGTGATGAAAAGTGCTCGCATTTGTGAGACTAACAGAGGAGGACATTTCCTGATATTAAATTCCATACATCATTGCCGACATTAAGTAAAACATTTATCAATATAAAATCCATTCTCTTTCATTTAATCAAAAATTATAAACAAACGGCGGACACCCGTTATAACCATAGGGACCTTACTCCACTTTGTATAAAGCTCGGGACTATTCACAAAGGTAAACCAATTCAGGAAAGAATATAATTCCATGTGGTACCACAAGCAACCAACGTAGTCTAAGTGTGGGCATACTATGCGTGCAGCAACCTTAAAAATAACAAAACATAATATTAAGGAAAAATCGAAATAATAAAGGGTTTTTCAATAAGAGCACTACAAATTTTTTTTTTAAATAAAACAAAACCGGTTTTGGATATCAATGAAATTCTTTATTTCTGTGAAAGTACGTTTGATGCCATTATGTATGGAACTCGATTTCTTTTGCATGGCCACCACGGGCACGCACAGTAACGCGCCAGTCTTGATCATCACGGAAGAAGTACGGCGCAATGACGCCGCCGGTCCATAGACCACACCAAACCGGAATTTTTTCGGAATGCAATGATGGCTCATGGAGTACGTGTGGATTGCTGCCTGAAACGTCAGACATATTTGGGCTTTCTTCAACTTAAGCCTCAGCGGCACTAATATTCTCGACTGAATTAACATTTTTCAACTAGACGCTCAATTGTTGATCTGCTAGGAAGATTATGACGACCATAAATTGGACGTAGCGCTCTTAACGTTGAGGCCACTGACTCCAAATTTCGGTTGTAAATTTTAATAATTTCGACTCGTTGTTGGATCGTATATCTTTCCATCATGAAATGGCAAACCTTACTGAAGAGGAATGTCAAAAGAGCGGCAAGAAATATGGCGTCGGTTGCTGTCCATGTCGCTCAACTTTTGTAGCGTCCTTGTTGAAAAACCCGATATTTCTAAATGGTATATGTATATAAATGTTGCAATTAGAGTGGTGTTGTGAATGTAGCTGTTTTAGTACATATGGCACTAGTTTGATCCTTTCTTACATAACCACAGAGTTTTCAGAGTAGTATACCGTAATTATATTATATCCATAATTGAATGAAAAAGATTGGTTTTCCAAAATAATTTCCACTGAATCATATCCCCATATATAGTGACAATTTTCATCTTGAAATACAAAAAAAAAACGCACTCATTTTTCATGAATTCATGCATTCATTTCCTGAAAATCAGGAAAGAAATGTAATCACTTAAAAAGATAAACACATGCGGCTCAATGTCAGAGACGTTCAGATCCATTGTTTACATAAGTACCTCCCACGTTCGTTTCAATCAACATCTTCAAAGGAAATGTCAGCATTTTTACGACTCTGTGTCCCAACTCAAATACCATGAAATAAATGCAAATCGATATAAAAAGTATCAACAAAATAATACTGTCTATGCCAGGACTCAAATCAGGGACGAGTAACCCACTTCCTTCACTTCGATCCAGTACTATGATAATGTATGATGATTGGTAATAGGGAATAACATGACGGAAGACCAAAATAATAAAAATAAGCAAAACTTCCCCCTCGAGATTGTCTTTGAAAAATTCTGTATCTCCGCATGTGTTCTGTCTGCCTCCATGGATTATCCTATTGTTGTCATAAAATCCACAAAATATTGTTCTTCATGTATCTACATACCCATACATGATGGAACATACTGGAAGTGTGGTATTTTTGTTTATAAAAATAGAAAGCGCATTCGCATAATAGGAAGATACAAGATACGACTTTTTTCAACAAATGTAACTTTTCCGTAAATGAGTGTCCTTCGAGGGAAAGACATACTCGTAAAATGGACGAAGAAAACTATTTCTTCTCCTTTGGTTGATTGTCCTATAGATTTTGCTGATGACGACTGTTGTAACTTTGACCAAAAAAAAAGACAAAGATCTGAAAAATTTCGTTCAGAAAACTTTTAGATGTCTTTTCCCGATTTGTTTTATCATTCTTTGGAATTTGTTTTCATCTTTCACGCGAGAGAGGACTTAAAGGCTTTGATTTATTTTGAATGAAAAAAATTTCTTGGCACAGAAAATCTTCCAATAGTTTGATTTTATTTAAGGAAATTTTTTTTTATTTTACTTTCACTGAGAAAACAAGTTCATCGATTCGTATTCATTAGAGCAGGGTGGGCAAAAAGTTTCTTAGTGAGTTGTTTTTAAAATAAGATATCCTTTAAAGGATTACCTTCTTAATGGTCAGACGGTGAATTTAAAACTGTTGGCAGATTTATGTGACGTAGTAATTCGTACATTTAAACTAGACTCAGAATTGTTATGCCAATTTTATTGGACTTCATTATAGTGGTTGTTTTTTTTTAGAGGTTGGTTTTTCGAATAGAGATAAAACTGACATTTTTTTGTCAAATCGGGATACTCTAATGTCATTTATGTTCAGTTTGGTTTGCAATCTCACCGCAAACAGGTTGACTAATGAACAACCCTTGCAAATTGTGCAGATTTATTTCGAAAATAATGATTCAGTTCGCGAAGTTTACCGCAAGCTCCGTCCATTTTATGGTCGACATAATCGTCCATCAGAGCAGTTTATTCGGTTATTCATGGATCGTTTTCACACTACGTCAACTCTGTGGGATAATTCGCATCCGCAGAGACATCGAACAGTGCGCACCGAAGATACAACCGCCACTGTAGAGCAAAGTGTTGAAGAGGACCCGTGCACAGCAATCGGAGCTTTGTCCATCAACTTTATGGAAGATTTTGCACAAAAATCTTGGCTTACGACCTTACAAGATCCAGCTTGTGTAAGAAATAAAGTCGCGATACCATGCAATGCATCGTGATTTTGGTGTACGGGCCGAAAATGAAAGATCTCGATGCTGATTAACATCGCAAAAATTTTGTCCAGTGATGAGGCTCATTTTTGGTTGAACGGCTACGTCAGCAAGGAAAATTGCCGCATTTGGAGTGAAGGTAATCCACATGAGACCCTTGAAACGCCATTACATCCACGAAAACTGACTGTTTGGTGTGCTCTATGAGCTGATGGAGACATGATTACCACCGACTATTTTATTGCCGAATTGGATGGCATGAATCTGGATGAGATGTTGTTTTGGTAAACGATATTTTGTTAGGGTGTGTGATTTGTTGTTGTATGATGGTTTGGATTAATTGTTTGTGTAATTAAAGAAATATGTTAAATGTATGAATAAATGTTTAATGTAATGTATTGAATGTTAAGTGTATAATGTAGTGTGTTTAATATATCTGTTATCTGTTTGTTACCAACGTCTTTACTGCTTGAGGATCCAAATAAGAAGAAGGAAAAAATGTCTTGTGGTAATCTAACGCGGTTACAAAATTGACTCAAACGGAACAATTAAAGAAAACAAAAAAGGAGAGAATTACAGTAAATATTTAACAGAACTATTGGTTAATTGAGTGACAATAAATAGGGTAAATGACTAACGTTCAATAATGGAAACTAATAAAAAACTTAAACAGAGACGCTTTACAAAAGTAAGAAAACATTTAAAATGCGTTGAATTCTTAACATACAGCCCCCCCTGGAAGACTAGGGCTTTCAGAAGATGGAAGTGGGGCCAGTTTTACGATTGGTCGTATGTATTCTCCAGTTTGGGTGGTTATGGTGGCGACTCTAACACGATTATCTGCGCCTGTATGGATGATTTTAATGCGTCCAAGTATCCATTTTGCTGGTGGGAGATTTGAATCCTTTAGCAGAACCACATCGCCAACTGCCAGGTCCGTCTTTGGATTTTGCCATTTTGGCCGTTGCTGGAGTGATGTTAAATACTCAGCATGCCACCGCTTCCAGAACCCTTGTTTAAGTTTCTGTAAAAGAGACCAATTAATAAATGGACAAACTTTATCAACATATATATCAGGACGAGGAACAGCTGTATATGGTTCACCGATCAAAAAGTGGGCCGGGGTTAAGGCAATAGGGTCCATGTCGGAGGTTGGCCACATAGGCCGTGAGTTTAATAACGCCTCAATCTGAGTCAGCAAAGTGTACATCTCCTCGTACGTCAATCGATGGTCGTTGATAACTCGCTTTAGATGAAATTTCGTGGATTTTACTCCGGCCTCCCACAAACCACCGAAATGAGGGGCAGAAGGCGGAATAAACTTCCATGCAATGCTGTCCTTTGAGAGGTGATCTGCTACAATATCATTGTGCTGCTGACTCAGCAGAAGCTGGAACATTTCGTCGAGATTTCGCTTGGCACCATGGAAATTCGTTCCATTGTCACTCCATATCTCTGAAGGTTTGCCCCGACGCGATGCAAAACGATCGAGACCTGCGAGGAATGCGGAAGAAGAAAGATCGCCCACTAGTTCCAAATGAATGGCCTTTGTTGTGAAGCATACGAACAGCGCTATATATGCTTTCACAAACTTTGGGTTCCGTCCCCTGGCCAATCTCAAAGTTATAGGACCGGCGTAGTCCACTCCAACCTTGCGGAATGGACGCGAAAATTGTACACGTTCCGCAGGTAAATTACCCATGAGCTGTTCCGAGTTTGTTTTTCGATACCGAAAGCAGGATACGCATTCTTGTACGACCTTACGAAGGAGAGTGCGGCTACCGATTATAAAATATTCCTGTCGTAGGAGAGCAAACATTTGCGATGCACCCGCGTGTAAATGCCGATAATGAATATGTTCGGCAATAAGTTTTGTGAATCGATTGTTTTTTGCGAGTATGATGGGATGTTTGGTAGAATATCGAACGTTGGATTCTTGGATACGACCACCGACGCGAAGGACTCCGTCAGTATCCAAAAAAGGGTTTAGTGGTGTCAATTTATTTCCTTTTTTGAGCACTTCACCTTTTAAAATCGCGTTTATTTCATTAAGAAAATGTTGAGACTGGTGAAACTTAATTAGTTTTGTCTTTGCTGTAGATAGCTCACTGGTAGTTAACCAGTTCACTTGTCTTAGGGAAGAAGCCACGCGCGAATTATGTATAAAGCGATATATAAAAGCAAGTCTGCGAATTAGCTGAATAAAGCGAGAAGAGTCATTAATTAGAACTTCAATAATGTTATTAGTTACCACTTTTGATACTAGCACTTGAGCCGACCGGGTTTTTCGCTCTTCGAAATGTTCGCTTGGGATGTCGGAAACCGAATAGTTCGTATTGGGCCATTGACTTCGTTCTTGGTTTAGCCAAGATGGTCCGAACCACCATAGTTCATTTTGAATTAAATGAGTAGGTAGAATGCCACGGGAGGCGCAGTCAGCAGGGTTTTGTTGCGACCTTACATGATTCCAGGAATTCCTTGGTATGACCGACAAGATCTCAGATGTTCTGTTTGCAACAAATACTGACCACCTCTTTGGCAATGACGAAAGCCAATGAAGCACGATTTTTGAGTCAGTCCATGCGAATACTTGTATTTCTTTATCCTGCAAAGAAATTTTAAGTGTTTTTATCAAGCGTGATAATAGGACTGCTCCACAAAGTTCGAGGCGGGGGAGCGAAACGACCTTAATAGGGGCGACCCTACTTTTACCAGCGCGATTGAACAAGTTACGTTGCCAGACCCGTCGACACTTCTGCAGTATACGACTGCCGCGTAAGCATCAAGGGATGCGTCACAGAACCCGTGAAATTCCAAGTGTTGAGTTGATGTCCACATGGTCCTTGGTATGCTCAGGGATTCTAATGTAGGAAGCTCATCACGAATGGATCGCCAGAGATTCGAGTGTTGTAGAGAGATTTCATCGTCCCATTTGTATTTACTGCGCCAAAGTTCCTTATATGAAAACGAGTCCTTTGCTGGTGACCATTGCAGTCCAAGTAGTTTCACAGAGTTGTGGTCTTCAAACTCCTTTGGGGACAGTTCACGCTGGTCTTCGGGTAAGCTGAGTAGCAATGGCCAACAGTTTGTAGTCCACTTCCGAAGATTGAAGCCACCAGATTTGAGCAATGCAATCAGCTCCAGACGAAGTGACGTTAACTCTTCAACAGAGTCTGCACCGGTCATTACATCGTCAACGTAGAAGTCGTTTAACAAAACTTCTGCCGCGCGGGGATACGAGTCCTTTGAATCAAGCGCTAATTGCAAAAGAGTGCGTACAGCTTGAAATGTTGCACAAGCAGTACCATAGGTGACTGTTAAAAGGCGGTAGGTTTTCAAGGGTTGGTCAGTTGATTTTCTCCAAAGGATCCTTTGGAAGTCATTATGTTTCCTCGAAACCAGAATCTGGCGAAACATTTTTTCTATGTCGCCGGAAATGGTATACCGATGGCGCCGAAAACGAAGACAAATGGAAAACAGGTCACGCTGATACGTTTGACCTACTAAGAGGGCCTTGTTCAGAGATTGTCTATTGTCAGTCTCAGCTGATCCATCGAAAACAACACGAACTTTTGTTGTAGAACTGTCACTCTTAATGACCGAATGGTGTGGGAGATAGTAGCATTTACTAGTCGGGAGATCAATTTCACTATAGGGAACTTCTTCCATATGACCTAATCGCAAATACTCGTCCATAAACCTTGTATATTCGTCTTTCAAGTTGTGATTGGTTTGGAGTCTGCGTTCAATGGATTGAAAACGCTGTAGTGCAATTTTCCTGCTGTTTCCAAAATCGATTGTTTCATTCGATTTGAAAGGAAGTTCGACTATGTACCTGCCGTCAGGTAGCCTAGAGTGAGTTTTGGTGTAGATGTCTTCCGCTTGTTGATCTTCTACAGACAAACTAGGTTCATGTTGAATCTCTTCAAGTCGCCAAAAGCGCTCGAGATCGAATGATTGATTAGGTCCTAGTTGAGTACAGAAAGAATCTACCTTATCACCCTTCGAAAATGTGTTCGTGGCCATATTACCACAAACCACCCAACCGAAAATTGTTGGTATGAGGTCTGGTACTCCGTGCTTTCCAATTATCGCAGAACCGTTGAATATGCTAAATACCTTGTCAGCACCGATGAGTATGTCAATATGTCCTGGTATATTGAATTTGGGATCTGCTAACGTAAACGAGGAGAAATTGGTATTGGTCGTAATGGTAGCTTCAGAAGCAGGTACAAAGGAAGTGAGTTTGGAGACTATGTAGCAGTCAACTTCAATAGAAACAGGTGCAAAACGAGAAGAAAGTTTAATGGTTATGATTCCATTAGTAACACCTGCAGCCGTAGACCCAACACCCATGATAGGAATGCGAGCGTTTTTGCGATTTAGGGCCAAGCGTTGAACTGTCTGTTCGGTTATAAACGAAACCTGGGATCCTGAGTCTAGCAACAACCGAATGTTTTGAGTATTTCCTTGCTTATCAGAAGTCAATACCACAGCAGTAGGCAAAATAGTTTGAATTAATCGATTGGGATACTCCGAAATGCCGTCCCTCGTTACTGATGAGCAAAGCGAAAGGTTTGAATTTGTTGCAGCTAGCGCACTGGCAGATGTTGTGGGGGTGTTAGAGATGTTTGATGAACTTGTCGAAGAGGTGGTGGAATGGTTTGAAGAAGTTGTTGGGATGGTCAAGTTATTTGTAGCGGAATTCCTGATCACCGAATTCGAAGACGAAGGTTGAGTTTGAGAATCCGAATGCACGATTGTATGATGGCGTGAGTTACATGATCTGCATCGGAAATTCGATCGGCACTTATTTGATGAATGGCCTGAACGCAAGCAATTAAAGCATAGCGAATGTTCTTTAACAAAAACCCGACGCGCGTTAACATCGAGTGATAGAAATCTTTCACATTTGGCTAGTATATGATCGGCTTTGCAATTAGGACACTGTTGAGTGGATTCCGCGAAGTGGCTGTGTATCGGTTTTGGAGTTTTATTACGAGACTGATTGGAACGAGAAAGAGAGTGGCAAGATTCTAATGCTTCACAACGATTATCTAAGAATGTCAATAATTCTTCTATGGTACAATCGTCCCTGGATCCTACTTCTTCGGCCCAAGCTTGGCGAGTGTCACTGTCTAACTTCTGCAGCAAAAGATAAACTACCCAAGGATCGCGACCTTTGGCCCCCAATGCCTTCAACCCACGAATTGTTTCATCGGCACTGTCGGTAATTTTTCGCAGAGATTGAACACCGTTTGTTGCACTAGGAAGAGAGAGAAATGATTGAATGTGCGCTTGAATTATTAAGCCAGACCGATCATATCTCTTCTCTAACCGTTCCCAAGCATCGATGTAGTTGGGATCCGAAACGGTTATATGGCGAACTAAGTCTGCAGCTGCACCTCGCAAGAACGATTTGAGGTAATGAAATTTCTGCGTAGTGGTCAAATTTGTTTTTGAGTCTATGCAACCGATAAAAAGATCCCTAAAGCAAGGCCATTCTTTGTAATCGCCAGAAAATATTGGGACGGAAAGTGTTGGCAAGCAAATTGAGGCGGATTCTTTTCTTGGTTTATTTAGGGTTTCCAGAAAAGAAGTCTGCTGGCTTACTAATTTGTCAATAGCAGCTTCGTTGACCGCCGAAGTATTCACTTTTGTTGTTGTATTCACCATTGCTCTATCGCGAATTAGCTTGGTTAGACTCGATTGTGCGAAGAAATATTTGGTCTCATATTCACTAAACTCGGGCTCAGGATCAACAAATCCATCTACCTCCGAAAACGCTAAGAGCCTTTCATGGACCAACTCGAATTGTGACCACGATTCTTCTAACTTTCGTAATCGAATCTCCAAAAGTTCTAATGAAACATTTTCATCAACACTTTCCACGAAAGATACTGTCTTTGATAGGCAACCTTTGATATGACCGCGTTTGGCTTTAATTTCATTCATTTCGAGATTTTATTCCAAACTACGAACGAAAGATTTGTATATATTTCGTAAATAATTGTTTACGCACGACGAGAATGTATTTGGAGATTGTTCACAAATGAAAATTATGCCACGCGTGTTAATTGCCGACAGTATAAATTCGCACAGTATAATTAAAAAGCATGAAATGATAATTTTAACAAAATGCACTGAATCAATTTATTTGGCTACGAAGGACCATTATGTTTTGTTAAACGATATTTTGTTAGGGTGTGTGATTTGTTGTTGTATGATGGTTTGGATTAATTGTTTGTGTAATTAAAGAAATATGTTAAATGTATGAATAAATGTTTAATGTAATGTATTGAATGTTAAGTGTATAATGTAGTGTGTTTAATATATCTGTTATCTGTTTGTTACCAACGTCTTTACTGCTTGAGGATCCAAATAAGAAGAAGGAAAAAATGTCTTGTGGTAATCTAACGCGGTTACAAAATTGACTCAAACGGAACAATTAAAGAAAACAAAAAAGGAGAGAATTACAGTAAATATTTAACAGAACTATTGGTTAATTGAGTGACAATAAATAGGGTAAATGACTAACGTTCAATAATGGAAACTAATAAAAAACTTAAACAGAGACGCTTTACAAAAGTAAGAAAACATTTAAAATGCGTTGAATTCTTAACAGATGTGGTTCAAACAAAATGCGCTATATGCCACACAGCGCACATAACAATCGATTTATTTGAAGGAAACATTCGATGAGCGCATAATTTTGCGGAATGGACCTGTCAGTTGGCCACCAAGGTCGTGTGATTTGACACCATTGGATTATTTTCTTTGGGGATATGTGAAGTCGCTCGTCTACGACAACAAACGAAAAACGTTAGAGGACTTGGAAGCCAACATTCGTGGCGATATTGCATATATACGGCCCCAAATGCTCGAAAAAATGGGTTGAAAATTGGACCTCTAGACTTGTCTTTATTCGAACCAGCCGCGGCGGCCATATGCCTGAAATCATATTTAGACATTAATGGCATAAATTATCCTTCCTATCAAGCCAAATTGACGGACATTAAAACGGTTTTCTTGTGTTTTATTTCAATTTAAAGTTCTATAGTTCTGAAAAAAAAACACCATTTATGTTTATGTTGTTTGGGGAGTGGGTAAGGCTTGAGTGCGACCAGACGTAGATGTATCGAACTCCACATTTAATGCACACTTGAGGATTTAACTGCTGCATATGCAGTTTTCCTACAATCAGAAACCGGAGTCTAGGACATTGAGGTCGCTGATTACAAATCTCAAACAGTAGCCCAGGCATATTCCGGCAAATATATAAAGTATCCAGAAGAATGGAGAAAAATCCAAATTTTGTGACGGTTGAAAAAAATATATGAGAACGCTACAATCCACTGTGGGGATCGTTTTATACCCTATCCCATCCCATCCTTAAAATGTATGTCCCTTAAATGTGGGTCTTATGGCAAAGAAATATCAAAAGCGAAATTGTCGCATTAACTAAATTCAGGTTATTGTTGGAAGAATATAATTTTTACGTCGAGTATTCACCAGGAAAAAATAACTGCACTGCAGACACTCTGAGCAGAATACAATATAGTTCAGAAGATTTAAAAAGGTTATACGTTTGTGTTACAACAAGAGCACAAGGCAAACAGTCTGATTCAAACCAACAGGAGGAAAACACTACTAAGGAAAGTAAAAACCACGAAGAGATAATAAGGGAACTTTTAAAACCACCAGACAAAGGATTAAAGATAGTTGAACTAAAAATAATAAATAGCTTCATGAAAGATGATGAAGAATTTGCAAAATTAAAGGGTACTAGAGTAGTAAGTCCAAATTAAATATTGGGTTACGTACCAGACAGTAGTAGTCTAATTTTAAATCGGTCCAAGATAAGCACTAATGCCCGATCGACATCATTTGACAAAATGTTGTCGAGGGACGTGCAGAAAACTTGCGTACCATTATTAAATGATGAAGATAAATCTAAGAACAGCACTACCGCCCGATCGGCATCATTTGACAAAATGTTGTCGAAGGACGTGCATAAAATTTGCGGACCTTTATCCATCAAGAAAGTTTATATTACAAAAGAGGAATTGTTAAATCTCTCAGACGGCCGTCATAAGGAGAAAATTAATATATTAAAGAAGAAAATAAAAGAAATATTTAAAGAAAATAAAATTATTGTACACCTTTTGAACAACGTAACGAAGATTACAGACCCTTGCAAAATAAAACTATTATTGAATGATTATCATATGTTACCAACAAGTGGACATGCTGGAATAAATCGCATGTTAAGAAATATAAGAAAGAAATATATATGGACAGGGATGCAAAACGATGTGACGACATACGTAAAGCACTGCCCAATGTGTCAATGAAATAAACATATTCAACCAAAAAAACAGCCATTAACAATTACAACGACAGCTGAATCGAGTTTCGAAAAAATCTTTCTAGACTTAGTAGGACCCCTCGATGAATCAGAAAATGGATCTAAATACATTTTAACTTTGCAAGACGAACTAACAAAATTCACGGAAGCAATACTATTGCCAAATAAAGAAGCTAACACTGTTGCTAAGGGACTCGTTGAACGTTTCGTTCTTAAATATGGAGTACCTAGTAGAATAGCATCAGATCAAGGTACCGAATTTTTGAATAAGGTATTCAAAGATATGTGTAAATTGCTGAAGATAGAACAGTTGCAATCAACAGCTTACCATCACGAAAGCATAGGAGCATTAGAGAATTCGCATAAAGTTTTAGGAGCGTATCTTAGGAGTTATGTATCTGAGAAACATACAGATTGGAGCACATGGCTACCATATTATGTTTTCTGCCACAATACTTCAGTACATTCGGAAACAGGGTTTACACCTTTTGAACTAGTGTTCGGAAGACAATGCGAACTACCTTCCAACCTAACCAAAACTGTAGATCCAGTTTATAACTACGAAGACTATGTGATAGACCTAAAACAGAAATTGCAGATTGCTCATAAAGATGTCCGAGATACCTTAATAGCAAAGAAAATAATGAGAAAAAATAGGTACGATAGTGATGTTAAGGCAAAGATTTCGGATTTTAATGTAGGAAGTTTAGTTTTGCTTAGAAACGAATGTAGGAAGAAATTAGACCCAATATATATAGGACCATACGAAGTATTTTCTCAGAATGGAGTAAATTGTGAGATTAAATACGAAAACAAAACAATGAAGGTACACAAAAATAGATTAAAACCATTTTATATTTATATGTTGCTGCTGTGATTCTTCTGAACAGTAATTTGAAATGAGATATTATACATTCAAACATATGATCGATGTAAATCTAAATAGATAAAAAAAATAAAAATAAGAATGTCTCATATCTAATACATTTTGTTAAACTTGCGAAATTTGATATATATATTTAATCATAAATAATTCTATTTTTAATATTTTCATTAATTATGATGAATTAATTATTCATTTCTGTTTATTAAATAAATTGTACTTATAATGAAATTAAATATCATTATTTGTTAACATTTTACTCAATCTATACTATTAATACCTAAAATGTAATAAATAAAATTATTATTTTGTAGATGTATATTTAAATAAACCTATTAGTTTTAGTCTTAGGAAAACACAAGTTGTAAATAATTAAAATTTCTTAAAATTAATAAACATTATATACCTATATTACTATTACTCATATATTTAAATAAACAAACCAAACATTAACACTAATAAATACATTAAGTTCATATTATATAATTATATTAAAAAAAAAATTGTTTAATAGGAGAGATGGCTCTCATCTGTGTTTGCGTTGTACAACATAGAGTAAGCATTATAATTAAAAGGAAACATGCATATATATTTATAAAATAATAAAATCAAAATTGTATAAAGATAAAATCAATAGCATAATAATGTAAACAGACATTGCTAATTATAAATCCTTTTGTACAAACGGCGCAGAAAAAGAAGAAATCAAAACATGTATGATTTCTCCTTTTTTTCCCCAAGAAGGGTGGTGTGAAGGGGATCGCACCAGCGACCGTTTAATATCGACATAGCAATGCATCCATTCGTGCTCGATATTTGACACTCACGTATGCATGGGCATAACGTATTTTATAGCCGACCGGTAATAAACATATGAGTACACAATAAGCACACGCCAGAAAGTGTATCATATGTTTGTTGCGAGCTCAGCATTAAAAGTCCGCTGCAGTGAGTGTGTTTGGATATTGGATTGTGCAAGATGGACAATTCTCTGAATGTCCGGGCGTTAAACCCCAAATATGCATATGAGGCAATCGAACACCGAGAGGTCAGCGATCGATGTACGATGGATATGTACAATGGATATGTTCGATAGAACAAAAGCAATTGTGTATAAATACCAAACAAATTTATTAATAAAATCAGTCTTGAAACTTACTATCGACTCTCAACTTATTTTCACTGCGGCCGTAACTGGCCATAATCTTTCGGCGAGCTGCGCCTTAAGAACAGTAGCGTGCTGCGCTTTAAGCAGCTTAGGGCTGAATAGGTATTAATCTGGTAGACATTTACAACTTTACAGTTCCGACATTTTACCAAAATCTTGTATGGTTGGACCAAAAACAACGTTTTTCTTATGCATATGTTGTGGCGTAGGGTATGTAAATGGTTTTTGTATGAAAACACCTCCAAGAAGTGATCGTGGTAAAAGCTTTTTATAGACGAAATATAGACATAAGGATTGTCTAGATATGTTGTTCAGACACTTTTTCAAATTTTTTAACGGTTTGGCCTAAAATTAGGTTTTTCTCAAAAGGGTGCGTGGCAGTGGGCGGATTTCAAAAATGTTAACACTTGTTCGAACAGCACATACAAGGATTACATGTAACAAAGTATACTATCCTAGCTCAAAATGTAAGGCCCAAAAAGCCGGTTACCTACAGACAGACAGAAATGGCTAAATCGACTAAGCGATTCTACGAAAGCAACATATATTTAGTATGACGATCAAACATCATATGTTTCCTGATCGTTGCAGCATATTCCAGTTGAAACAAATGGCGATCAAAGAAACCTTATCCTGTCTCAAAGAGAATTTAATATCTTCCAAGGATATTGGCATTTTATCAGACAGCCAAGCGGCCATCAAATCCCTAGAATCAGTCTCAATAAATTCAAAGACCACCCTAGACTGCCGCTGTTCTCTACAAGAGATGCCAAAGCAGTTTAAAATTCACCTAATCTGGGTGCCTGGGCATAGTGAAATTCCAGGAAATTAAAACAAGATCCACGTGGCATCAGAATGGACCAAAAACTGTGGTCGCGAACACTAAGGAAATCTGAAAAAATCCTAGTCTAGCTACTTTAAATTCGAATATTTTTTTGATTTCTTAAAGTCTTCAGCTCTACGGCGTTAAGATAGCTAGGTATAACTATATTTAATGACAGAACTCTAACTATGCTCGACTATCCACGTAGATGGTGATAGCACCTTATGATTTGTTTGGTGCTCTTTACCAATCGAGTATGGCTATGGTCTCTGGTTGAAATACACCACACCAGTGTTCTTATCTTGAAGAATCGGCTTAATCGATCTTTTCAGAGAAAATTTTGTTAGCCTACCTACTCCGATTTCCATTTTTGTTCTGTTGGTGTTGATTTTAGTTTTTAAGCTTCATAACGCATTATTTGTCCTTGTATTGATCTGAAAATTGAGTATTTGATATCAAAATCGTGGTAAGTGATAACGTATGGTCCGTTGTTGTACCATGTGCATCTGTCGACCTTCCTATATTCGTTCGTTTAATTGAACCATTGAGAACAGCTTCTACAAAAGTCATTGCTGAAGAGGTCTAGGCTTTTTGCGTGTAGGCAGTGTCCTAAAAGGACACCGATAATGGTGCTGATGTTTGATCTGTTCAGCATTGTCAAGCAGATGGGGTGCCAGAGTTGCCTGGATATTTGACATGTTGGGCCGTTTATCCATCTGCGGTTTGCTTTTTCGATCGCATCCAGTTTGATCTGTAATTTACATGTAGCGATGGGCATACCTATCGACTGGCGGTAGAATATCGGGGGTTTTACCCTGTATGGAAAGCTCATCTGCCTTGCAATTCCCTGGTATGTCTCTGTGGCCCGACACCCAAAAGACTGGCTGTAGAATATCGGGGGTTTTACCCTGTTTACACCCAAAAGAGGTGAATGGTAAAATATTCCGCCATCACGTTAAGAGACAGTCGACAACCGTGGGCTGATTTCGAATTGAACGAGATTGCAGCCGGGTATATTCTCGTACGGAGAAGTAGATTCAGTAATCTTTCCAAGGTTTTAAGCAGAAAAGAAGATAAAACGATCGGACAGAGATCGTTCGGATTTATGTGGGAGCTCTCTCCTGCTTTGGGGATGATAACAAATTCGACTTCCGTCCATGTCTTGGGAATTTGTACTAACCATAGACAGCTGGCCATGGTGGCAGTATGTCAAGGTTTTATTGGAATTCTGCAGGTATGATACCATCTATTCCAGGGGATTTAAATAGTTAGAAGCTCTTAATGGGCCCAAGAAGTTTTTCTTTGGTGATAATTATGTTGGTGTGTGGAATGGATGCACTGAATAACTCTGGTTCGGTATCCACGGGCTTGGATGAGCTACCAGGAAAGTGGGTGTCCAGAAGCAGGTCAATGGTTTCCTTTCTGGAGGTTGTCCGTTGACCATATGGTTTGAGAAGGTAGGTATGTTACCACAGAAGGTACACCAGGATGCTCCTTTTCCTTCCTCAACACGCTTTTGTTAGTCTTGCTTTGTTGAAAAGGTGCCTGCATTTATTTTAACGGCCCATAGGTTAAAGTTCCACCATGGAGGCTTGGCTCTCTTAGCCTTCTAATAGGACTTGCTGACGATCTTGCAACACTCAGTGCTCGTGAGAGGGTTTCCAACAGGCTGTCCAATTCTGTCTTGTCGCTCCATTGTACCAAGGAGTCAGAGAGAAGATTGTTGGTTAGAATTTCTCTAAAAAGTGGCCAGTTGGGGTTTGTAAAAACCTTCGGGTCTGGGGGAGTATCATCCAAAGTGTACTCGATGTATCTGTGGTCTGAAAAACAGTGCTCGTTAGAGACTTTCCAATTTCTAATCAGGTCGATTATGTTTTTGGAGCTAAGCGTGTTGTCTAACACGCCTTGTCTGATTCTATTTATGAAGGTTGGGGACGTATCCCGAGTTACAGAGGAGGAGGTTTTTTTCTAGAATATAATCAAAGAATAACTCTTTTCGTTTGTTGATGTTGGAGCTGCCTCAAATTGTATGATGAGCATTGGCATCACATCCAATGATGGGGGCAGTTTTCCACCTCTCTGCTTCCACAATCGGAATTCTTAGGTAGCCCTGAGATGAGACCAGCCAAAAATTGCTGCCATTTGTTTCATAATTGGCTACGACAGTATCCTCATTGCTATAATTAGAGAGTAGAAATATATTTAAGGAATTCTTCGGAGTACATTTCTTCCTTGATTTTAATTTTTTAATGTGGTATAATATAAAAATTCCTTTTTTCGAGTCATCCAAGATTTTTGGTTCTGTGTCATTTATATGATGATCAATTTTGTTTTAGGTTAAGCTATCTCTTAATATGTCCCAAATATGCTTGAAAAGTAATTAAAATAGAAGGTCACAATTTTAACTGCAAAATTAATGGTTCCTGCAAGGATGATTAATTTCGTAGTACCATGAAAATGTTGAACTGGGAAATGAGCTCAAAAGCCCATTCATGTTCTATCAAGTTCCACATTTGAGTTTCACCTTGTCATATACACTCGGACATGGACATATTATGGAATCAACATGTAATTATCCTTCTGGGATTAATTACTAATTCATTACATATGGCAGGTATGTCCGCCTCGATGGAGCAATTTAGTTCTACACATTTTGGGCTGTAGTTCCGTCTAGGCAAATAGTTCACTAACAACGAACCGGATAATTATGTCCCATATGCATGCGTAAAATGTTGTTAAATACCAGCATGAAAGGACTCTCAACAAGGTGTTGTGTGAATTCATTTGGAGAAAAGTGACAGGTATCCAGACTATGCGGGAAAATTTGTATTGAAATGACACCTAATGTGGAAATTTATACGAAGATGTTATCAATGTGTGATACTGGTTAATGGTTAAATCTGTGTGACAAATTGAATGGAGTAGGGTGGTTTCAATACAGAAATTATCGAAGCCCAAGATAACCATAACCAACCAACAATAAAGTCTACTTTAAGACTTGATGAAATATTTCCTACATTTTCAAATATAAACAAACTTTTCAATCCATAAATTTGATGATCCTATGAGTATAAATTCCAAACCAAATGAAGATTACTGCTTGTCATTAAAACAAAATCTGACTGCAATAAATATTTGACTTTTAATATCGTTTGTCGATTTCTAAGCAATCAATTGAATACAACAACAAATTAAGAAAACAAATCCTAAAATAAAATAAAACTTTTCCATTTAAATCGGATATCAACCAACCATAACTGTTGTCCTTTTCTCTGCCAATAAAAAAAATGTTTAGCTTTCCTAGTCTTACATCACTTCAGTAAACACTTGTAAATTTTCAAAACACATTTGTTATTGTTTTCGTCATCTGATTATTCAATAAAAACTGAAATTTAAAAAAAATAAACAAAAATAAACAACCTATCTACAGGAATAACTTCATCGTATAATCCAACGCAAACAGAAAACAGAATTCCGTCATTGTCCTTAAAGCATTATATCATCCTTTATTACTGTGCGCCTTGCGACCCTCTCAGAAACTGTAAGGACATACTTTAAAGATATAAAAAGCAAAAGGGAACATTATGCTGCATCACATGGAATTCATTGCGTGTGAAGGAGGATTATGGTGAACTTTCGTCATGGGTAAAATAATTTCACTTCAGGACTTTTATATAATTATTCTAATTAAGTTGTTTTGGAAAATTTAATTTGGGAACACCATGACAATTGTTTGGTTTTAGTTATTTTTAATATTTTGTTAATTTTTGAGTTTTTGAGTAGCTGTTGCTATGAATTATACAAAATGGCGCACGAGTTCCCTTCCTGTTGGAAGAAACTTTCAAATACCGCTTTGTATTAATGAAACCTTTACATGCGTGTTAGTTGTTATTTTTTTTAAACAGTTTTCAAACTTGCTTACTGAATTCATTTTGTATACTCGATTTATTATGAACAAGTTATATAGGTTACACAAAAACAAAAATTATGTGGAACTATGAATTCACTTACTTCCATAAGTGGCACTACAATCCGGAATGAAATTGGACCTCAACCAACATGCCTCTCTAATTAGCCGGGTCCTTAGCTAACTGCCTCCAGTTGCGCTCTTCAAGTAGGTCGAGATCGGTTTCTAACTGTGCGCCTCTACGGCATCCGACGTATGTCTGGACTACATGTCCTAGCCATCTTAAACGTCCAATGCGGAGTTTTTTGACCTGGGGCATGTCGCTGTAGAGCTGTTACAGTTCTTGGTTGAATCTTCGCCTCCATAGCCTGTCAACGCAAACGGGACCGATAATTTTTCGAAGAATTTTCCTCTGGAATCGACCAAGGATTTCTTCATCCGCTTTTGAGACGGTCCATGTTTCAGCGCCGTAGAGCAGGACTAGGATTATCAGGGTCTTACATCTTACATCTCCTTAGTAGCACGAGTGATGGCTTTACTACTGAATTGCCCTTTAGCCCGAAGAAACAGCGCGCCAGCCGTTGGCAAGAGTAATTCTTCGTTTAATTTCTGGCGAGATATTATTGCAGAGTTAATAGCGGAGCCGAGATAGCCGTACTAACTGAAATTTCATTCTGTCAATGGTGTGTGTCCTTTCGTGTTGACAGCATATACTTTGTCTTGCCCTCATTCACTGCTAAACCCAGTTTTGCCGCTCCCTTCTCTATACTAGCAAACGTCGCTATGACATCACTACCAATAACGTCAATATCGTCGGCGTATGCTGTACATAGTTGAACTGATTCTTGAAAAATTGAGCCTCCAGTGTTGGCACAGGACTTTTGCACAATCCTCTCAAGAATCAAATTCAAGAATTCACATGACTGCGCATCGCCTTGCCTAAATCCTTTTTTAATATCGAATGTGTCGGTGAGGTCGATTCCCACCCTGATGGAGCAGCGAGAATTCTATATCGACATCCTACACAAACGGACGAGTTTGTGCGGTATACCAAAACTAGCCATGGCTCTGTATAGTTCGGCTCTATTAATGCTGTCGTATGCGACCTTCGATCTGGATTTCTTGGTTTTTTTTTCAGAATCTGCCGGAGTGTGAAAATTTGATCGGTTGTTAACTTTCCTGGCCTAAAACCAATTAGGTAAGTGCCGATCAGGTTGTTTGTAAATGTTTTCAGTCTTTCAAATATTATGACAAATACGATCTTTTGTAGGCAATACTGAGGAGACGTACGCCTCTTGGCGCAGCTCAGAGGTTCTCCTTTTTTGTGGATCGGGCAACGATGCTGAGGATCCATTTTCATTGGACCTAATTTAGCTTATAATTGGTAGATGTTACTTACGAAGTCATCTCCGCCAGATTTATAAAGCTCAGTGGGATGGCCGTCATTTCCGGCAGCCTTTTTAAGCTTGAGCTTAGATATTGCTATCCTCACTTCGCTCAGGTTAGGGGGTTAGCAGTTTTCGCTGCCGTTGCCAATATTGAATCGTTCGTTCTGCTTGACAGCGGAATATTGTTCGTCATCGCCGTTTAACAGTCTGCAGAAGTGGTTCTTCCATATCCTCAGCATCGACTGTGTCTCAACTACGATATTTCCTTGTTCATCTCGACAGGATTTTGTTCGAGCCTTGTAACATTGGCTTTGACGTTTTACCTTTGGTAAAACTTGCAAACATCGTTCCTGAATTATCACCTGTATTTATCCTCTATTGCGCGCTTTTTTTTTCTTTTTTTCTTCTTTCTGAAAAGCCGGCGTTCTTCCCTTCTTCTCTGCCTATAGACCTCAAAGGCAGCTCTCGTCTTCACCTGCAGCTTAGCCTTGTAGGCCTCGCTCTTGACTGAAAGCATCTGTCGGCATTCCTCATCAAACCAGGGGTTTCATAGCGATTGGCGCGATAAACCTAGCGCATCTGTTGTGGCTGATCTTATGGCTTGTTGGCATCGTTGCCATTGTTCTTCGATATTCGATGCTGGTGGTATGGTGTTAATCTAGAGGTAAAGGGATCCGCGTTTCGCTTAGATCTTGGGGGTCTACTGCGATTGCAGTCTTTCGACATCAAATTTTTTTCACAGTATTTTTGTGGCGTGCTGGATATCCGCATTCTTATCTTGGCTGCAACAAGTAAGTGGTCCAAGTGGCTCTTCGGAATGTTCGGCCATCCAAAATACTATATGTGTGCCTTTTGTCTATCGTAATGTGATCAATTTGGTTGACCATTCGTTGATCTGGAGACCACTAGGTCCCCTTATGGATATCGAGGTGAGGAAACCGTGTGCTTGCTATAGTGGTATTTCGTTCCGTTGGGAAGTCAATTAGACTAAGTCCGTTACCAGACGAGTTGTCGTGTAGGCTATGTTTTCCGACAATACCGCTTAAGATGTCTTCCCTTCCTACCTTTCCATTAAGATCTCCCAGCATGATTTTAACATCGTAATTTTGTAGTCGCTCATAGGTTTTGTGAAGGAGCTCATAGAAGCGACCCTTAGCTATATAAACTTTTCCTTCCGTTGGGGCGTGAGCACATATAAGGCTTATGTTGGCGAATGAAGCCTTGATACGGATTGTTTCAATGCGTTCGCTAATGTCTTGGAAACACAAGACTTCTTGCCTAAGTTTGACAGTTATAGCAAATCCGCATCCGAAAAGTCGCTGTGTCTGCTCACTATAACATGGGCCGTAGTAGATGTCACAGTTTTTCATCAACTTTTTGCCCGGCTCATCCCATCGTATTTTCTGGATGTCAGTAATGTCTGCTTTGTAGCATTTAAGGGCTTCCGCTATATGTTAGCTTGCACCTTTCCCTTTTAATGGTCTAACATTTCAGGTGCAGATACAAACGTCGTTGTCCTATTTTCGTTAAGCAGGGTCTTCAACAATAAAATCAGTCCTTTTCGAGGCTACTGGTTGCTTCTTAAAATAAAATTTTTGCATGGTTGGGTAGTTAACCCAAAAGCACAACCCCCAACCTGGAGGGCGAGGTGCAATTTATGAGAAACCCCTAGGACACGGGGCCATGATCATCCACTACGAGATGGAGTGCTGCCGCTCTCCTCTTGGTTCGTCATCAGCCACCGTCTCTGTTCAAGAGCCTGACTAACGCTGGAAATTCCTAGACGTCCTGCTGTCCGAATATGTCGAAGAAGCTCGTCTAGGTTCGTTGGGACATCAGTCCGGATATTTATTCCTTGACATTCTGACCTGGCTGTTCATACTGTTTGCGGTTTTTCGTCTTGTTATCAACAATCGCAATCATCGTTTAGCAAGTCAAATCTGGTACCAGCACCCCATCCGAGACCAGTATCCGATGGTTACCACTTGGAGGTAAAACTAAGCACATTTGATATGTAGTCAGGAATCCGAATTACAACCACTGGGCATTGCCAAGTTTAAGGCAATCAGAGTCTACCCGGTTTCTACAACACCCAACCATCGTATGCTTACCAAAGGGAGGCCAAATAAATGCAATTGATAGGATGTCGAAATTATATTAGTAAGCAATAATTGTAATTTTGAAATATTATATCCATTTATGTTGAAAAAAATTCAATTACTATGGAATAAGCTTACTTCTAAAAGTCTCTAAAAATACTCGGTTACTTTTAATGCATTTTGCAGCGTGCGTGACTAGAGCCTTTTACCAAAACCTTTCCGTTGTCTATAATTTACATCACAAATGATGCGAGACAATCGATCGATATGTGAGCTTCCATATCTAACAAGGATACATTGAAAACCCAATTAATGCTCCGCGCAAACTGCCTAACTTCGCACAAACACGCACCAAACCCCAAAACCAAACTAAACCCAGGACCTTTAATAAAATCTGAAACTTAACTTTTATCCAATTACCCGCTATTAGGATGTCCATAAGCCGTATCGGTAATGCTAGTGACAAAGCGAAACTTTTGTCATCACACACACACAAGACAACGACAACCCTCGAGTGACCGTATATGGTCAAACTTTTACTATTTAACCCTATTTAACTTATCTGCTGACGTCACGAAGTAGAATTTAATCAAACGGCTGCACAGTGACACAGACACATGCTATAGGCAAACACGCGTCCCTCTAAATCATTCCACCACGCTGACCTTGAGTTGAGATTCAAGTGTGTACGTATATTTGCAGCCGTTGTTCCCATGCCTTGCGTATACACACGCACCTGCTTCTCATATTGCCTTTGTCAATATTTAAACGGGCTAATACATACAAAATCCCATCCCCAGCTATCCTGAATCTGACAGATACATTGCCTATCATAGCATTTTCCATAAGTGAACGTTTGAAACGCATGTTAAAGCCTTCGCATTTCACAAAGCCCTCAGCCTGATCAGCCACCACCCAACCATACTTAATATGAAATTTAAGGATCATTGATGTCACAGACACAAACATGAGAGTATACTCTAACATTTAACACACAATCCGGTTTAGGTTAAAGTGTTGTAGATATTATTATATCACTGTTAGCAGGGACTTGCAGTAAGGACATCATATGAGTGGAAGTAACCTCATTCAAGCAAGGGCAGGCCAACATTTTTTTCTCTCTTCTTTGGTTTTCTGTTTTGCTTCAGTCCCCATCTTCATACAAAGTTGAATGTGAATCAATAATATTGATTGCAAGTAAGGACCGCGCCACACCGGATACCTTCAGCGTATCTGTAACTTTTGTGTGCTCCTAACTAAAAATAGGCTACCGGCCGGTGGTGTCTGGTGGGCAGAAGTGCTTGCCTACTTTTGCATTTGCATGGTCGTCAGGTCCACATTGGGAAACGCAAGAGAGGAGCAACTGCGAAAAAATACAAATCACCTGTCATTAGCCGACAGTGATTATAGTTCAGCTACGGTAAATCAATCCTTCTCGCCATATTGCCTTCGGTGGTCAGGTGTGTCGGAGGCGATGAAGATTGGAGCTGTTCGGAGGTCGTTGAATAATGTTTATCGATAACAGGGGAGACCATGATGTACGCAGGTTTGTTGCAACTTGTTAATTGCATGAGTTTGCCTCTTTTTTTTTTTTGTTCAACTTTCTCAGCTATCCATCGGAGAATGGCAGCAGACAGACAAGCAATATATCGAGGGAGAAGTAGAGAAAAGGCTTCTAGTGGTGCTCCAGTGGGTGTGTAAATAATTCAAAAGCATCCTTATTCCGCTTGTAAATTGGTTGTATTATACAATGTTGTATGGGTATTGTGTAGTACGACGTAGACGTATGGGTGAATGTATCGCAGAGGTGAATGCACATTGGACAGTGTGGCACTATTAATAGGAGTGGGTCATGGAAATGGGGCAATCGACGAGCTGTGATGATAAAGGATGTAGGTATACGTTGCGATATAAGTTTAGCTTTAACGATACAAAAATGTAAGACGTTTTTAAGAGAAGAGAACTCCAAGAAATTAATTATTTAATCATTTGATTTTTTAACTATTTGACCGTAAGTTCCACCGGAAAACCTTGGTAAGATCAAGCATGTTTTTTGCGTCAAATGGCTAATTCTATGTCACTCGAGTGAAATGAAAAAAACAACAAACAAAATATTACACACGCAACATAAATCGTTACCACTCAGTTTTAATTGTTTGTTTTGGATATTTCCGCGAAAATCAACAAAAAAAAACTTATGAGCGACTACCGAAGAACTATGTTAAAATCGTGCTGAGAGAGTTTAACGGAAAGAAGAGATGATATCTTTAGCCGTATTGTCGGATAACATAGCCTACACGACAATAGATGGTCGTGTAGGCTATGTCCGTCTATTAACGGACTTAGGCTAATTGACTTCGCTACGGAACGAAATGCCAATATAGCCAGCACACGGTTTCCTCACCTCGATATCCAAAAGGGGACATGGCGGCCTCCAGATCAACGAACGTTCAACAAATTTGATCACATTGCAATAGACAAGAGGCACGCATCCAGTATTTTGTATGTCCAAACATTCCAAGGAGCTAACATTGACTAGGACCCACTACAATGTTGCAGCCAAGGTAAGAATGCGGTAATCCATCGAGCCACAACAATCCAGAGATACTGTGAAACAATTTAATGTCGAAAGACTGCAATTGCAAGAGAACACCAAGACCTTCGCGCAAAACGTATCCCTTAACCTCTCGATTTACAACATACCATCAGCATCGAATGTCGAAGAACAATGGCAACAATGCCAACAAGGCATTGGATTAACCGCAACTAATGTGCTAGGTTTCTCGCGTCCATTACCAAGAAACCCCTGGTTTGATGAGGAATGCCGACATATGCACGCAGGCAAGAATGAGAACTACAAGGCTAAGCTGCAGGTAAAGACGAGAGCCGCCGTTGAGTTCTATAGGCTGAGAAGAAGGGAACAACTCCGACTTTTCTGAAAGAAGAAAAATGAGCAAGAAAAACTCACGATCGAGGATTTAGGGAGGTGACACTCCAGGAACGATGTTTGCAAGTCTTACCAAAGTGTAAAATGTCAAAGTTATGGATGCAAGGCTCGAACAGAATATTGTCGAGATGAACAAGGAAATATCGTAGTTGAGACACATTCGATGTTGAGTATACGGAAGAACCACTTCTGCAGACTGTCAAACGGAGATGAGGAACAACATTCCGCTGTCAGACAGAACGACAAAAGCAACCTCTGGTTTGGTGAGGAATGCCAAAAGATGCTCACAGCCAAGAACGAAGCCCACAATACTAAGCTACAGGTGAAGACAAGAGTTGCCATTGTGCTATATAAACAAAGAAGAAGGGAAGAAAAAATAGCAAGAATAGCTCACGATCGAGGATTTAGAGAGGTGCCACTCAAGGAACGATGTTCGCAAGTTTTACCAATGTATAAAACGTCAAAGCCAAGAATACAAGGCTCGAACAGAATCCTGTTGAGATGAACAACGAAATATCGTAGTTGAGACAGTCGATGCTGGGGATATGGAAGAAACACTTCTGCAGATTGTTAAACGGCAATGAGGAACAACATTCCGATGTCAGGCAGAACGACAGCGAAAATTGCCAACTACCCGACCTGAGTGAAGTGATTATAGCGATATCTAAACTCAAGTTTAATTAAGCTGCCTGAAATGACGGCCTTCCCGCTGAGCTTTGTAAAGCATAACATCCACCAACTCATAAGCCAAATCTGTCGGATGAAAGTATTCCTGAAGATTGGAACCTCAGCATCGTTTGACAGATCCACAAAAACGGAGATCCTCTGAATTGTGGCAACTGTAGGCATTATTCTACTCAACATCGCCTACAACATCCTATCTGCCGTAATATCTAAACGCTTGGAACCGTTTACCAACAACCTGATCGGCTCTTCATTGTGGTTTTATGCCAGAAAAGTCCACAACCGGTCAAATATTCACACTTCGGCAGATCCTGGAAAATACCCAAGAAGTTTAAATCGATACCCACCGTCTATTCATCGATTTCGGAGCGGCATATGACAGCATTTATAGGGACGAACTGTACAGAGCCATGTCTAGTTTTGGTATACCGCCTAAACTCGTCCGTTTGTGTAGGACGACAATGGAGAATTCTATTGCTCCATCAGGGTCAGAAACGACCTCACCAACATATTTGATACCAAACGAGGATTTAGGCAGGGCCATGCGCTGTCATATGAATTCTTCAATTTGATTCACGATCCAACACCAGAGGCACAATTTCCTAAAAATCGGTGCAGCTACTAGCATATGCCGATGATATTGACATCAATGGTCGGACTCCACGTGATGATGCGGCAAAATTGGGTTTAGCAGTAAATGAATAAGATGGAATATTTGCTTTCAACACGAACGACTTGGGCAGAAGGTCATCATTGATAGATATAACTTTGAGGTAGTACGGGACTAGGTCCATCTCGGATCCACTACTAACTCTAACAAAAACATCTCATCAGAAATTAAAAAAAGAACTTCTCTGGCCAACCGCTGTTTCTTCGGGCTAAGAAGGCAATTTAGTAGTAAAGCCATCACTGGAACTACTAAGGAGATCCTACATAAGGCCCTGATCATCTCAGTCCTGCTCTACGGCGCTGAAGCGCGGACCGTCTCAAAAGCGTATGAAGAAATCCTTGGTCGGTTTGAGAGCAAAATTCTTCGAAAATGTTCGGTCCGGTTTGCGCTGATGGGCTTTGCAGACGAAGATTCAACCAAGAACTATACAAGGTGTACAGCGACATACCCCTGGTCAAAAAACTCCGCATTAGACATTTAAGATGGCTGGGACATGTAGAACGAATGAACGGCTTTCAGAGTCTTCAATTCCCAGCCAGACGACGGATGCAGTAGAGGAAGGACTCCTCTTAAGTGGCGCGCACAAGTAGAAACCGACCTCAACCAACTTAGAGTGCGCAACTGAAGCAGTTAGCTAAGGACCGGGTTCATTGGAGAGGCATGTTGTTTGAGGCTCAGGTTCATTCCGGACTGTATCGCCACTTAAGTAAGTAAGTAAGTAAGTAAGTAAGTAAGTAAGTAAGTAAGTAAGTAAGTTAGTAAGTAAGTAAGTAAGTAAGTAAGTAAGTAAGTAAGTAAGTAAGTAAGTAAGTAAGTAAGTAAGTAAGTAAGTAAGTAAGTAAGTAAGTAAGTAAGTAAGTAAGTAAGTAAGTAAGTAAGTAAGTAAGTAAGTAAGTAAGTAAGTAAGTAAGTAAGTAAGTAAGTAAGTAAGTAAGTAAGTAAGTAAGTAAGTAAGTAAGTAAGTAAGTAAGTAAGTAAGTAAGTAAGTAAGTAAGTAAGTAAGTAAGTAAGTAAGTAAGTAAGTAAGTAAGTAAGTAAGTAAGTAAGTAAGTAAGTAAGTAAGTAAGTAAGTAAGTAAGTAAGTAAGTAAGTAAGTAAGTAAGTAAGTAAGTAAGTAAGTAAGTAAGTAAGTAAGTAAGTAAGTAAGTAAGTAAGTAAGTAAGTAAGTAAGTAAGTAAGTAAGTAAGTAAGTAAGTAAGTAAGTAAGTAAGTAAGTAAGTAAGTAAGTAAGTAAGTAAGTAAGTAAGTAAGTAAGTAAGTAAGTAAGTAAGTAAGTAAGTTAGTAAGTAAGTAAGTAAGTAAGTAAGTAAGTATGTAAGTAAGTAAGTAAGTAAGTAAGTAAGTAAGTAAGCAAGTTAGTAAGTAATCTAACTAGTATTATTGCTTTTACAAGTTTCATCAGATGGCTAGATGCTGAAGGTTATAATCTTTCCAAACAAAATGTTTTCTTGTTTTCGTTTTTACATTCGCCATTACAAATTATTTCGATGAAATTATCCTTTACTCTCATCGTTAAAAATTTGTCTTTTTTTCATTTTGTATGTCAACATTATTTAACTTGTCTTCCTAAAACACAAATGTACTAAGGCCACAACGAATAAATTTCAGAACGTTGTTAACACCCACATGCCGCAAAAAAAAAAACGTATCCACGTAACACAATTTAACAAAAGATATCCTAAATTATGTGTGTGTATCCATGTTGCTGTCCTCGGAAAAGCCAATTTTCTTTTCGTTCTTGTTCTTATTTGCATACCTTCCGTTTCCACTATTTCACTACTCAATGCCAAAGCATACATTTCCCACAGAAGGAAAACATTTTTTACCCTCAGAATATGTTTACAGCTCTTCTCCATTTTTGTAATTAAAGTTTAACAAAATATAAATATGTCAAAGAAAGTAAGAAAAAATATACGCGAGGATAGTCCTCCTGGCATATAACATCATTTCAATGTTCGCAAAAGCTTTCAGCTTTACTTCAAATGAAAGGAACATGAAACTGCATGTTAAATCATTTAAAAAGGAAAAAAAAAACTTCCAAAACACATAAACCCCACACAAATAACCACAGCCCGATGGAGGAGTCTCCTTTTAGCTGTAAATTACTTTAGCTCTTGTCGAGCTAAAATAAAAAATAAAAAAAAATAATAAACAGCAAAGCGAAATGAAAATTATGATAAAGGACATAGCCGCCCAAGCAACTTTAATTCCAACCCGATGTGTGTATTTGTATGTATATGCCCACAGTAGGTAGTTGGTACATGGATTTACATTTGTTTGTCGCACAGATTCTCCGATTCTGGTGCAGAGGACTATCAGCAACACAAGGACATGGATGTGTTAGGCAAAGATACCATTTATCCATGGTATCCACGTCATGCGATCCACTTGTGTTTTAAACGCTCCCAGTATGAGGAGGTGGAACCGCATAAATTAAATACACATAAAGCAGGATATGAGCGTGCACGGACGCGTATATGATGTGTTTTTTGTTTCATACTAGTCTCGTAAATTCTAATTACACTTTTATAGAATAAGAGATAAACACTGATGTGATTATTCCGCAAAAAAAGAAAGTTCAGGAATTGCAATTTCAAGTCGACTGAGTTGTTGCTGTCTGGCAGGAATGTATAGCCTAGGGACTAATTTGAAACATTTGATGTGGAAGAAGGTTATATGTTTGAATAGGAAGGACTTGGCCTAATTCTGACATATAGAAACAAAAAATTCAAGGCATGTCTACTTGAACGGGCGAACTAATTTACTAGTAACGGGTGATTTTTGTTGAGGTTGGTTTTTTTCGAATAGAGATACAACTGACATTTTGTGGACAAATCGGGCAACTCTAACTCAGTTAGGTTTGCCATTTTATCATGAACAGGTTGACAAACGAACAACGCTCGCAAATCGTGAAAATTTATTTCGAAAATAATGGTTCAGTTCGCGAAGTTTACCGCAAGCTCCGTTCATTTTATGGTCGAAGTAATCATCCATCAGAGCAATTAATTCGGTTAACCATGGACCGTTTTCGCACTACGTTTACTCAATGTGATAATACGCATCCGCAGAGTCGTCGAACAGTGCGCACCAACACTACGGACACTTCTTTGTCTCACTGGCACGGGAACATTTTGTACTGTGCCTGTGGATTCAAATTTTTCCACTAGAGGCTCAATTGTTGATCTGCTAGGACGATTATGACGACCATAAATTGGACGTAGCGCTCTTAACGTTGAGGCCACTGACTCCGAATTTCGGTTGTAAATTTTAATAATTTCGACTTGTTCTTGGATCGTATATCTTTCCGTCATGAAATGGCAAACCTTACTGAAGAGAAACGTCAAAAGGGCGGCAAGAAATATGGCGTCGTTTGCTGTCCCTGTCGCTCAACTTTTGTAGCGTCCCTGTTGAAAACCCCGATATTTATAGTCTTTTTAGTAATTAGATTGTACGTCACGATTATTAATGTTCATATCGCCCATAGGCCATAACAATAATTTCTTCGTTTTCCCTCATTTGTCTTATATAATTTTCCACTTCGTTAATAAAAGTTTTTTTTTACTAAATCCGGGTGGTCAGTAAATTCCCAATACCCATATTGTTTTATTTCCCTCCTTAAAGCT
The DNA here is from genome assembly GCA_949824845.1 of Rhingia rostrata. Classification (NCBI taxonomy): domain Eukaryota; kingdom Metazoa; phylum Arthropoda; class Insecta; order Diptera; family Syrphidae; genus Rhingia; species Rhingia rostrata. The sequence goes on along the minus strand of OX463755.1, from coordinate 19,027,740 downwards.
AAATCCGAAATTCAACTGATCCGGATTAAAATTCATTTCCAAAATCTTGCAAGCATAATAAATTTTTTTAATTCGAAATTTTTGGTTTTTAAATTTATATCCATTCCTTAATATTTTGTGATTCGTTTAGGTCTGCATTAAGGCTACATTTGTTCCTTTACCCACTTGTCAAAGTCCAAGGCCTCAGAGTTATGTGACACCTTCAGGGCTATGTTCTCGCTCTAGTTTTAGTTTCATTTTTTACCTCATAGAAAATTACGCATATCTAAAACAAATGACGCTCATTTGCGAAAGTCCTTGTTGACATCCTGTTGCTAATGTATGGCAAAATTGCTGTAACCGTTAAGCAGCGACAATTTGTAAACCTTGTCAGATACATATTACTGCAATCCATTCCGATGTCAGCTACTTATGTGCAGCTAGTAAAAGCACGATTTAATAAATGGTTGCCTCATAACAATGAAATTCGTGTGCAATGTGCATTCCATAAAAGTTGGTGTCGAGAACGTGTCAAGAAGTGAATGTGTTAAGAAATAAGAAACTACAGGAAAGCTCGTTTAGTACTGGGGCAGACAGAAGAAGATCATACTTTCAGGGTTGGTTAAACATAATAAAAAACCCAAGGGTGCAGTAAGATGGATGCAAAAGCAATTTTTAAGACAACACAAGTCACGTTGATATAAATCGTAATTCCTTGTTGTTGGAATATACAATGTGTACACTCAGGTTTTTATATTCGCCTTCCAAGGACATTATATTAAATTGCCCAAAGTCATGATGCTGACCATATTTCAATCTACACTCAATTTATTCCCTTATATACCACATATTCAGATGGCGTTGGGCGGTCCATGTCTCCGCCCACACTTACGAAGATGTCAACGAAAAAAAAAAAAACCGACATGGAAACCACAGAGAGCTAACTCTATTAATATTATCATCGTCACCCCACTGTATGTCTTTACTGTTGGCCAAGCTCTACGTGAAGCCGATGCAAAGGATAATAAAAAAATACAAAAAAAAATGACATCGTCCCCATAACACTTCGTCGCGCAAAAGTGATGAAAACTTTTTTTTTTCCTTTCCACAAGTAATCGTCTGACAACAACGAGAGGAAGACATTTTACTTTGAAAATTCCCAAGAAGGATTTTCGTCCTCAACTTTCGATTTTTTTTTTATTCACGCATACATCACACAGCTAATTGATTTGGATTCATATTTTTATATGGGTTAAGGGATTCAATTTTTGTTTCCATGCGGAGCAGAGACTAATAAAGTTGTATACAAGGCAATACAAGTCAACATGTAATATGCTCATGCAAATTGAGAGTGACAAGTATTTTTATTGGTTTTGGGATGAGTAGATTTTATTTGAAATGTATATTGGTGGGTTGAGAAATCGTTCATGTTTTGATTTCGAAAGAGTGGGAAATTGGAAATATGGATAAGTTTTCAATATTCACTAACTTCAGTGGCGCTACAGTCCGGAATGAACCCTGTCCTCAACCAACATGCCTCTCCAATTAGCACGTTTCTTAGCTACCTGCCTCCAGCTGCGCACTCCAAGTTGGTTGAGGTTGGTTTATACATGTGCGCACAACTTAAGGCGAGGTCTTTCTCTACTGCGTCAGACGACTGACTGGGAATCGAAGACTCTGCGAGCCGGAGTATTGAAGTCCATTTCTAGCGATCTCAAACGTCCACTGCGGAGTTTTTTGACCAGCGGCATGTCGCTGTACAGATCATACAGTTGTTGGTTGAAACTTCATCTCCATAGCCAGCCAACGCAAACGGGACTTATAATTTTTCGATGAATTTCCATCTCAAATCGACCAAGCATTTCTTCATCCGTTTTTGAGACGGTCCATGCTTCAGCGCCTTAAGGCAGGACTGGGATCAGGGTCCTATATAGGATCTCCTTACTAGTTCGAGTGACTGCTGAGCTACTGAATTGCCTTCTAAGCCCGAAGAAACAGCGGTTGGAAATACTAATTCTACGTTAATTTCTGGCGTGATGTTGTTGTCAGAGTTAAAAGCGGAGCCGAGATAGACAAAGTCCAGTACTATCTTAAAATTATATCTGCCAGTGGTGACGTTATGTTCAATTCGTCGATGTTGTGTGTCCTTTCGTGTTGACAGCATATACTTCGTCTTTCCCTCATTTACTTCTAAACCCATTTTAGCCGCTTCATGCTCTATACTAGCAAACGTGGCTATGACATCATGTTGAGTCCTACCAATGATGTCAATATCATCGGCGTATGCTAGTAGTTGTACAGATTTTTGGAAAATTGTGCCTCTGGTGTTGGCTCATGAGTTTTGCACAATCCATTCAAGAATCGGATTGAAGAAGTCACATGACAGCGCATCGCCTTGCCTAAATTTTTTTTTGGTATCGCATGTGTCGGTGAGGTCTTTTCCAATCCTGATGGAGCCGCGAGAATTCTCCATCGTCATCCTACTCAAACCGACGAGCTTAGGCGGTATACCAAAACTGGACCTGGCTCTGTATAGTTCGTATCTATAAGTGCTATCGTATGCGGCTTTGAAATCGATGAATAGGTGGTGGGTATCGATTTGGACTTCTTGGGTTTTTTCCAGGATCTGCCGAAGTGTGAAAATTTGATCGGTTGTTGACTTTCCTGACATAAGACCACACTGATAAGGGCCGATCAAGTTGTTGGTAAACGGCTTCTTGTAGGCGATGTTCAGGAGACTTATGCCTCTGTAGTTGGCGCAGTTTAGAGGGATTCCTTACATTCTTCAGTCAGATATGGCTTATGAGTTGGTGGATGTTACTTACCAAGTCATCTTCTTGGCTATCGACATCTGTCGAAATTCCTTATCAAACCAGGGTTTTCTTGTTGGTGGGCGCGAGAAACCTAGCACATAAGTTGCGGCTGATCTAATGGCTTGTTGGCATCCCTGCCATTGTTCTTCGACATTCGATGCTGGTGGTATGGCATTAATAGAGATGTTTGGGGATACGCGTTGCGCGAAGATCTTGGTAGTGCCTTGCGATTGCAGTCTTTCGACATTAAATTTGTTCACTGTATTTCTGGATTATTATGGCGTGGTGGATATCCGCATTCTAAGCTTGGCTGCAACAAGGTAGTGGTCCGAGTAGATGTTAGCTCCTCGAAATGTTCGGACATACAAAATGCTGGATCGTGCCTCTGTCTATCGCAATGTGATCAATTTGGTTGACCGTTCATTGATTTGGAGACCGCCATGTCCCCTTATGGATATCGAGGTGAGGAAATTGTGTGCTGGCTATAGTAGCATTTCGTTCCGTAGCGAAGTCAATTAGCCTAAGTCCGTTACCAGACGTGTTTCCGTGTAGGCTATGTTTTCCGAAAATACTGCTAAAGATGTCTTCTCTTCCTACCTTTGTGTTAAAATATCCCAGCACGGGTTTAACATCGTACTTCTGTATTCGATCATAAGTTTGGTCAAGGAGCTCAAAGAAGCAATCCTTAGCTACATCATTTTTTTTCCTCGATTGGGGCGTGAGCGTATATAAAGTTTATGTTGGCGAATTTGGCCTTGATGCGAATTTGGCATTGTTACAATGCGTTCGCTAATGTCTTGAAAAAAAAGACTTCTTGCCTAAGTATGACACTTAGTACAAATCCGCAACCGAATAGTCGCTATTTCTGCTCACTATAACACGGTCCGTAGTAGATGTCACAGTTTTTCATCCTCTTTTTGTCTAGCCCATCCAATCGTATTTCCTGGATGGCAATAATGTTTGCTTTGTAGCAGTTAAGGGCTTCCGCTAGTTGTTCGCTCTCATCTCTCCTGTTTAATGTTCTTACATTTCAGTTTCAGATACGCACGTCGTTATAATTTTTTCATCTAGCAGGATCGTCAACAATAAAAATTGTCCCTTCCGAGGCTATTGGTTGTTTCGCAACATAATTTTTTTTCCATAGTTAAGTAGTTAAGCCAAAGCAAAACCGCCAAAATGGAATGCCAGTTCCAACTTATTAGATACCCCACATGGCCATCAGTATCCACTACGGGATTGGGCGCTGCCGTTGGCCTTTCGGTTCATCCGCCACCATCTCTGTTCAAGGGGCCTGACTAATCCTTGAAATTCCTAGACAACCTGTTGTCCGAATATGTCGAAGAAGTTTGTCTAGGTCCCTGGGACAGCAGGCCGGTTATTAAATCCGTGCCATTCAATCCGTGCCTGCCTGTTTATAGTGTTACTGTTTTTCGCCGTGTTATCAATACCCGCGGTTATCGTTTAGCAGGTCAAATCCAGTCAGATGAGACCAGTACCCGATGGTTACCACTTGGAGGTTAAAAATAAGCACTCGATGTGTAGTCAGAGTTACAACCACTTGGCATTGCCAAGTTAAAGCCAATCAGAGTCTATATAAATTTCCTTAGAAATGAAGCATTGGACATTTTGCAAGAACTGTATCTTACGGAAAAAATAAATAAACCAATTTTTAAGACACATTTTCATATCAATTTGAATTTGTTTATTTCGGTTTCTACTTCTTCTAATGTGTCTACCATCAATCTAGGATCTAAAAATTTTTAGCAAAATTATGAAAAATTGTATAATTTGTTTTTATAAAAATATTGGTGTCTTTGTCTTATACGGTCTAATCGTTCTTTTTAGGTATTTTAAAATTTTGTTGCTAATCATTTTGTTAAAATATTAATTTTATGTTTTTTTCAGGTGAGTTTCGAATTTGGTCTTACTTATCAACATAATGCTTGACTACTACATTATTACATCGGAAACTTACAATCTGAAAGCCACATTCTAATAACGAAGTCTTGTTAAATCTGGTCCTACATTGAACAAGGTAAAAAACGATTTAAATTATTTTACAAATTATTTATTTTCTGGGATGGGAAACGCCCTCATTCAGGTGTGTGATGTTTGTCTTCTATTTTGCCACTTGCCCTTTGCATTATATATTCCAGTCATGCATACCGCGTGGAGCGATTTTTCGAATGTTGATGAAAGATCAGCACCTATATCCTTATAAGATCCAGTTGGTCCAACAGCTCAGTTTTGCTGAACCAAAAAATCGTCTGGAGTTTAGCGAAGCTGCCCTAAATATCGCTGAGACACATTTTCATATGAGCGGGTTTGTGAAAAAACAAAATTGCAGATTTCGTGGACAGATCACCAAAAATCTCCATTATACTCACTTCGCATTCTTATTTATTTATGCTTCTCGATTCCTTAAAAATTATGCGATGCCAACGTTACGGTCAATGGTTGCCGCTGCTGAACAGTGCTTCAGGACTTCCTTTTTCCATTTGTACAATCAGCCGATAACGTTGAGCTGATTTTGTTTCAACTAGACGGAAGTACCGTTCACACCGCTCTTGAAACTTATTGCGCGAACAATTTCCAATCCCATTATATCAAAAAAGGCGAATTTAATGGCCGCCGCAATTGCCTTACCTTGCGGCTATGGACTATTTTATGGGGTTACCTGAAGGAAAAAGTTTAAAAGTTTTAACAAAGTATACACCATGCAGGATCTGAACCTCAACATTCGCACAGAAATAACTCATTTTACGCTGGCAACATTTCAAAAAGTTATGGACATATTGTAAAAAATTACCACGAAAAAAACTTTTCTTTGTAATATATTTCACTATATTTTAACTTTTCGTTTAAAAGTTACTCCAGATGTACGCAGGAAAATGACATTTAAGCCACCATGTGTATAACCAAAATATTCCAAAATATTCCTATTTTCTCCTCTCAAACCACCCCACTTATTCAAAAACATAACAACGTATCTATAACAGTTCTTGGCGATACCATGGTCATTCACTCTGAACATCTAGTTGTACGATGTTGACTTCCTTTTGGTCACGATATCAATTCTAGACCTTCCCTAACTATGCTTCTTCCAGGCGGCTTTTTGACACTCTGTGGACAGAAGCAACATTAAATATCTGACATGTAAGTTAGTTGTGCAGTTAGCGTACAAGCCCTCAAACCTAGCTTTTCTATTAATATTTGTGTTTAAGTTAAATCCATAGCTCAAAGGCCGTAATTAAAAACGCGAGTAACGCGCCAAAAAGTAACTTTTCATCAAAATTAAACAATACGGGAAGAAAGAATTCGTTTTCCATGTAGCGATATCATTTTTGATCCAATGATGTTTCCAGTCAAAAATCTGCACCAAACCATGATTCACTTTAGATGTATTTGTAACGGGTGGTTAAATTTTAAGGCCGATGTTGAATGTAAACCACACCTAAAGGTCCAGTTTTGTTCTGTATTTCATTTGACATTTCTCAAACAACTCAAGCATATTTTTTACAAAATTTCCGTGCTGTGGCAGTCAAATTTGAATTATTTTCGAAAAAATGTTCTAAATAAAAAAAGTGGTAGCTACATTTTTTACCAGCCACAAAAATTTCAGCTGTCAAATTGTTATTCTTTTTAATTGCAACAGATTACAAGTTGTGGAAAATTGAAATCATGCAAGGATTTTACACACCCTTTAGTTTTAAGGTCCACTGTCATATATTCTATCCATTTGGCTATTTTTCTTGAAAGCAAACATCTTTAACAATTTTATTCCCTATCCCGTAGGAGTCCATTAGTTTTGATACATAATTAGTAACAGAAAGAAATAATTTAGGTAGATATACCTCAAAGTATATAGATCGACTCAGAATCGCTAGCTGAATCGATTAAGACAGACATTGTCAGTCGGTCCCTCCGTCCGTCAGTCTGTATGCAACCGAAATTTAGGCCTTAAGTTTTGAGTTAGGATAATGAAATTTGGTACATGCGATACTTGTATGTGTTGTTTGAACAAGCGTATAAATTTTCTAAATCCGCACACTGCCACGCCCACTTTTTAGACTAATTCAATTTGAACTATGGAAAGATACACAATCACAATGGAAAGATATACAAAATGCCTACCGTGCACTTCGCGATTTTGTCGGTCAATTTGATCTTCCAAATGTGGGTACACTCGGAAAAATCGTGCAAACCGGGTCTATAGGAGATGTGAAAACACCAGTGCATGCTCGTACAGTTCGACTGCAGAAAATATTGCTGCTGTTCGCGATAGTGTGGCTGAAGAGCGGTCCAACTCAACTCGTCGTCGGGCCCAACAATTGCTCCTCTCACCCTCGTCGTTGATGAACATTATTATCTAACGATGTGCGATTGACTCAAGAACTAAAGCTTCCTGACCATTTCACGCGTCGTCAATGGTCATAATGGGGGTAAGAAATGGCAACAGTGGATGACCGATCTTCGAAGAATATCATCTTCAGTGATGAGGCACATGTTCACCTCAGTGGATTCGTCAATAAGCAGAATTGCCGCATTTGGGCGAATGTTAATCGAAGAGTGATTGTCGAAAAACCTATGCACCCACAAAGAGTCAAAGAGTGACTGTTTGGTGCGGCTTATGGGCTGGCGGCATCATCGGGCCGTATTTTTACCAAAATGAGGCCGGTCAGGCAGCTACTGTGAATGGTGTTCGCTATCGTGAGATGATAACCAACTTTTTATGGCCCGAATTGGAAGATATTTTTTTATCTATATTTATGGCCTGATATATGTGGACGATATGTGGTTTTAACAGGACAGCGCCACTTGCCACACAGCTAACGAAACAATGGCTCTTTTGTGCGACAAATTCAATGGCCGTGTTATCCCACGTGGTGGCGATGTCAATTGGCTGCCAAGGTCATGTGATTTGACACCGTTGGACTTCCTTCTTTGGGGTTATTTGAAAGTAAAGGTATACGTCTATAAGCCAGCAACGATTCAAGAGCTAAAGGATGAAATAATTCGGCACATTAGCGGCAAAGAATCTGAATTATGCCTCAGCGTCATCGAAAATTTGGACCATTGAATGGAGGTGTGCCGCTGAGGTCACGACTGTCATTTGGCTGATATTTTGTTTGATACATAATTAAACCATAGCAATATTATCATAATAAAAAAAAGACAACAACTTCCTTAACAATTTGTGTTTTATTTAAATTCAAGATCGGCCCTTAAAATTTAACCACCCTTTATATCCGATGCAATTTTGACTATAAACGAAGACGAGTCTCATTACTTGTTAAAGTTTTATTGGTTGAATTTTATCCTTTAGCATTTTTTATATTTTGTACACGTTAAATGTTGTACCACAGTACCATCGTTAGAGAAGGGAAAGAAAGAGAGTGATAGGAAAGATTTTGGATGTATTGGAGACATACTCCATGTGTGGTGTCCGAACTAGCTTCGGTAAGTCACTGTTGTGTTCGTTAAATTCGTAGAAAATTCAAGATGATCCATACTTTAAGGTGTAACTACCGATCTTTTTTGGATGGTATTGAACTCGTGCCCTTCCACTCAACAAGCGAACATTACCACTACAGCGAGTCCACCTTCAGTTCTTACGTTACTTGAACTTTGTAAGCGTGGAGACGCATGTCAAATGCAAATCTCAAGTAAATTTTTGCTGTCGAGATCTTATTATAATGTGGAAATCTTATCCTCTATAGAAAATTGGAGTTTCACCATCACTGCTTTGACAATAACATCTGATAATATAGTTGTCTCCTTCGATAATGGGCGAAGGAGACAACTTAAGCATATTTTTTACAAAATTTCCGTGCGGTGGCAGTCAAATTTGAATTATTTTCGAAAAAATGTTCTAAATAAAAAAAGTGGTAGCTACATTTTTTACCAGCCACAAAAATTTCAGCTGTCAAATTGTTATTCTTTTTAATTGCAACAGATTACAAGTTGTGGAAAATTGAAATCATGCAAGGATTTTACACACCCTTTAGTTTTAAGGTCCACAGTCATATGTGGATAACAAGTTGTGGAAAATTGAAATCATGCAAGAATTTTACACACCCTTTAGTTTTAAGGTCCACTGTCATATGTTCTATCCATTTGGTCATTTTTCTTGACTGCAAACATCTTTAACAAATTTATACCCTGTCCCATAGGATTACATTAGTTTTGATACATAATTAGTAACAGAGAGAAATAATTTAGCTATATATACCTCAAAGTATATGGATCGACTCAGAATAGCTAGCTGAATCGATTAGTCGTCAGTCGGTCCCTCCGTCCGTCAGTTTCTAGGTAAACGAATTTTAGGCCTTAAATTTTGAGCTAGGATAATGAAATTTGGTACATGTGATTCTTATATGTGCTGTTCGAACAAGTGAAGGAATTGTCTAAATCCGCCCACTGCCACGCCCACTTTTTTTTTAGAAAAACGTAATTGTCAACCAAACGGTTTTTGAAATTTCCAGTAAAAAACTTTTTTTGGTAAAATTTTAAAATATTCGGTAAAAATTTTGAAGCAAAATCACTGAATTTGATAAAGCAAATATTTCGCCGATACATCATTTAAGCCCAGGCCCATTTTTTGGAGGCATTTACCTACAAAAATCATTTGTATACCCTACGCCATACCATATGCAGGAGAAAAACGTTGTTTTTTGTCGAGCCATACAAAATTTTGATAAACTGTCTGAACAATATGTTGCGACAATGTCAATTCTATTATTTCTTCACCATAAAGCCTCCTTTTTTGGGGTTTTGAATTTTAAGGATGGGATGGGATAAATTATACAATAATCCACACAGTGGATTGTAGCCTACTCATAATTTTTTTTTGTACATTTGAATCTTTTACCAAAGTACCAGCGTAAGAGAAGGGGAAGAAAGAGAGTGATAATATCGATTTTGGATATAGTGGAGATTTACTTCATGGGTGGTGTTCGGGGACTTTGCTACTTCACCTGTTTTAGTCACTCAATTAAAAAAAAAAGTGCAAATTTGACATCTTTCTGTTATCGGCAAGTTTTGTCAATATCAGGGAAAGTGTTTGATCTTAACTAATTGGGAAAATTTATTGTTGAAGAATATCTCCTTACTATTCGTCCCTAGCCTTGAAGTCGATTTAAATTAGTCGATAATAATGTATAGGAGACTGTAATTAACTTCCATAGACCTGGAGTCACCACGGTGGTGAGTCTATTCGTTATCAAAAGCCTTTGATGGCTTTTTTTCTAATTTTTCGCCTGTTAAGATTTGTTTTCCATTTGAAGACCAATACTCCGATAAAATAATTTCTGTTATGTCATACAATTTTCAAAAAAAACTGCCCCTAGACGCAAACAGAAAACCCCCTTCCACATAATCGTATACTTATGAATATCCCACCTCCCTTTTGGACAAAAATCGATAATTTAACTACAATTGACGCAAGTCACCACAGTTAACAACCACTAACGACCACCGTTAAACGCGTTTATTTGTATTAATCTCCGAGAACGTCAAAATGAATAATCAGTTCAATTCATAATTTTCGTCCATTAGTCAAATGCCAAGATATTAATTACAACAATTACCCAGCTATTGCCATCAATCATTCGCCTTACACGAAATGCCCAGTGCCTATAGTTCCTGGCCTCTGCCATTATCCAGCCAGCATATGTGTGTGTGTGTATAGTGTACGTCCTGCCAGAGGTTGTCTCTCGCGAACGGCTCAAAGTGACACATAAAACCGTTATTTCATGATTCTTAGCAGGAAACGGGCACGAGCCACCCAAATAGCTGCTTTTTTCGCTTCCTTCCTCCTGTTGCGCTGCTGCTTCTGTCAATGTTTGCACATTTACTTTGACGAGCCTGAGATCTTATCACGTCGTCGGCTATCGAAATCATTAGGGACGAAAAAAGAAAACGCCAACTTCCTCGTTTTCAGCAGACATGCGATACAAAAATTCCAGATAATGCCCGCAGCGGAAGGCACTAATTAGCAGAGGAAGTACTAGTATATGCTGGCAGGATAGTTTTCGTTGGTTGACGTCCGTGGCGGGGATTTCGACAATAGCAGTGCTGAAGGACAAGGTGCGAACAATGCTCGGATTAAGTTATATTCGGAAAAAGCCTCAAATAGCAAGGGCTATTCATAAATTAAGCACCGCAAAAAGTATCTACACGTCGTAGCTGGTGTTTATTTTGATTGGGCCGGTGACGACTTCTGGGGCTGGCTGCTTTTCGCTTTGCATTCACTTGCCATGATGTGGTCTTGATGATGACGATGGAACTTTTTTATGTGCGCTTTTATGGATTCACTGTAATGTCCTTATTTTCTGTAGTTTATTGGTCGCACGTTGTGAGCTAAAAAAAAATTGAACGTGCGACATATTGTTTTGGAATTTCATCATGAAAGGATATACCCAAGATAGTTGACTGATTAAATCGTGGGCTGATGAAGATTGGACAACACGCTATTGGCGTCAAACTGGAATGTAATTGGTGAATTTATGTCCTCGTTGGAAGATACTTAATTTGTGATTGAAAGCAAATCGAAAGTAGTCACGAAATTAGAATTTGTATTTAAATAGACCAGTTTATTTCGAGGGCGTATGTGGAACTTATTTAGATTAAGGTTCGTTTTAAGTGGATCCTTGTTGTTGTCAGGGCTGTGGGTAATTACTTTTGACAGTATTTTCTAGTCGTTTGGTGACTGATGTCATTATTTGATAATTTGTGTAGTATATGATGTATTTGTGGAGACATACGGTAGTAAAGTAGTATAGATGGGAAAATCGATGTGTCCTTGTGTGCTGTATGTAAATTAGATAAACCTTTTTAAGTGGGTTCAAAACTTCCATTTTGTAATATAACTGATAAGTCTAAAGTTCTTTTTAGTTTTATTTACTTTAAGAATTTAATAGACAACCATTTTGTTGTCTTCCCTTGGTTGAAAAAGGAATAAATAAATTATTAGTCAAATGCAGTGTTAGCCTGTGAAGATGTCGCTGCATATCACGCTTTCAGCTTTATCTTCCAGGCGGAATCCATGGCGAGAAAAGTTGGAATGAGCTCTTTGCCGACCTAGATACAGCTAAGAGAATTCTGCAAAGTCATCCTGATCACGCCGAGAAGTTGGGCGTTTTTATAAATACTTGCGTCTTAGGCTAATACCATGATCAGGTAATTGGTGAAGGGTTTCTGGAGTTCACATATGACACACATGATCTTGTAATCGATGTTGAAGGGAATTATATTGCGCGAAAATTGACATAGTCCAGAGTTTCTCATTTATTTTTGGAGTCAAGCAAACGGTACAAAGGATCCTTTCTTCAGGCATACTTTAGTATGATGGATCATTGCTAGAGAAGGGCCAGTGAAAAATTTGTTTGGTGTTGATACTGCTGGCAAACCAACTAAGGCCATTTGTATCCAGTTCGTCCCACTAACATTCGCTCCACTGAGTCCCTCATTGTCTTTACTTCATCCCCCTACCAGTTCGTGTGATCGATACGGCTCTTTGGTATGGTGGCCCGTATTGAGTAAATGCTACAACCTCAGAAAACTAAAAAGGCTTCAATGAACATCCAGTATAGGCACCACGGGCGCGCTGAGGTCGGTGCCAACGGATTCCCTTATTGTGCTATTGGATCAATTCCCTCTCGACCTACGCATTAAAGTTACCGCTTTATGCAGCTCAGGAAGACTCAAGGAGTCAGGAAGCTGGACTGCAAGGCCATATGGCCACAGTTATATCCTGGTCTTGTTACTAAACGGCATGGTCACGTTTGCAACAAATTATATAACATCTACACTGAGCTTCAAGAAAGGATTCCACGTAGGCTTTCCTACCAGAGGTCAGTGAAAAAGGAACGATGTAGCAAGAGATTTCGACACGGTCGTCTTCACCGACGGATCTAAGATGAACTGTGGTGTGGTATCCTGAAAATATCAGTAGCAGACCATCTAGCGGATTTTAGCAGCGTATTCCAGCGAAACTACTTGCTATCTGAGGGGCATGCATGCTGCTGGATCGTACCACTACAAAAAAAAGCAAAATATTGCCATTCGCAGGTATAGCGGCCATTAAGGCTATTAACTCGGCTACGATATCCTCCAAGCTCCATGCCGGAATGAACTTGCCCACCTGGGAGAACGCTTCAGGATCATACTTATCTGGGTTCCAGGGCACAGTGATATTGAAGGAAACGATCGTGCAGATGAGCTGGTCAGACAAAGCTCAGCTCTACATGGATTACATGCAGTAAGAGTCCATATCCCGCTAGGCGCAGTTAAGCGACAAATCTATTCATACTTCCTGAAGAGAGCCGACTCCAAATGGAGAAAGTTCACAAATTGAGTCATATCGAGGAAGATATGGCCTTCCTATGACAAGAACAGAACAAACGACCTAATAAATAGAACCAAAGAATATAGAACTACATAGAGTACGCAATTAATACAACAAATATTTTCTATGTGGGGTACTGATATATATATATATATATATATTCCAGCGTTCAAATTGCTACCCCAGCATCAAACAACAGCCTTGCCAACGCATAAGATCTACGAAATTTCCCCTTCGCACATACCGCCCGCATCTGAAACAACTAAAAAAATTTTAGCTGTGATCCGTACTCTATGTAGTTCTATAATCTTTGATAGAACCCACCCAGATAGAGACCATGCTACCAAAACCCCAAATCCCACAGTTGCGGGAACACATATGAGATAGAAAACCATCTCCCATTTCATCTGCAAATGTCCGGCACTAGCAAGATCTTGCATTAGACCAACCATTCTTCGACAACCTTAGCGATATCTCTAGAAAAAGGATACAAGATCTAGTCCGTTTTGTAAGCCTCACAGGCTTAATCTAGTCACCGCCTGTATCACATCACCACAACAATCATAATAAAAATCACATGAGTCGTGGTGAAAAGGCACTTAAGTTCTACTTGGGTTCAATGCTGAAAATTTCTTATCGGCAGTACGAATCCAAGATGGCTGCCATTTCGTGATGAATATTTTCCTTCAAATGAGCCATGGAGACGCGCTCGGTAGCGCGATGATTGGTGCTATGAACTTCCGCGCAGGAGGCCTGGGTTCGATTCCCAGCCATAGCAGCACCCAAATAATTTTTCACTGGCCCTCCTCTCGCGATGAGAGGAGAGAGAGGAGAGGAAAAGCTTATCTCGACATTCGCTCGGAGTCAGCATAAAACAGGAGTTCCCACCATCGTGCCAGAAGTACACACACCCACATGAATGGTTATGACATGGCTCGGCCCTGGGTACTAACGAGCCTGTTGCGCCAAAAATTTGTATGTTTTTTTTTTGTGAGCCTCGATTTATTGGTGTAAACAAAATTATTATGATGACCCCAAATAGGAACTAAATAAATATACACCGTGGAGGACACTTTATTTCATTTGTACTGGAGATCTCTTTGCAAGGGTAAATGTTACTCGTGGTAGAGACTTATTCCGCATGTATGACGTTACACTTAGTTATAGGCAGGTAAGTTTTGCGATTCAAGCAGCAGGAAGTCATATAACATTTCCACATGGCGTTCTTAATTCACTGTAACTTAACGTCCCTTTCATCATCAAAAAAGTAAAGGCCAATAATTCCTCGTGCTGACGTCGCAGCCCATGCTGCAATTTTAGGAGAATGAAGAGCTTTCTGATGCTAGCGTTTCGGATACATTGCACTCTAGTGTCAGCAGCTCTGCCTATTCACGTGTTAATTAAGATAAAAATGAACTTCATCCTAAAACAAGATGTTGCTAAAGATTGAATAGAGCTCAATCCCTTAAGTGAAGAAAGCCTTGAATATTTCTTCTAAGCACTATAGTCGCCAAATCATCGTTTATTCTCTCTATTCTTTCGATTAACGCTCTACAATAAGTTAATTCTTTAAAGATAAGCTACTGATTGGAATTCTCAAGAACCCTTTGAATTCGGTTAACGTACAAAAGAGATCACCCTATTGGTAGATTCTCTTATATTTGCAAATGGCCGTTTGTTTTGATATTTGTGGACTAGACAGATGGAGAATACAAGTGAATAAGCTATAGAGCGATACACTCCCAAAGACCGCGGAATAATCGTGTCAATTTTTTGGGTAACAATTCGTCTGTAGTGTTGGCGCAGCGCGAATTCCGTCGCCGATTCCCCGGCCGTCAGACACCGACTGGCCAAATACTGCGCCGACATTGAAGAGTATGGGACCACACGAGACTTTGCCAAGAGTTACCGACCCCGCAGCGTCCGTTGTGGCGAAAATATCGGCGCTGTTGCCGAGGATGTCGATCTGTCGCCGAAAATATCGTCCAGATGCCGTGCCTTGAAATTAGCCATCAGCCGGTTGTCGCTAAGGCAAATTTTGGTCTAAGACCTGCGCATATTCCCGTAGAAAGTCCAGTGAGTGCATCAGCTGCTGCCTGTCGACCGCCATCCTCAATCTTGAGGACGAAGTGGGCGATTTTTCGACCAAAATCATAATGAGCGATGAGGCTCATTTCCACCTCAGTGGGTACGTGAACAAGCAAAATTTTCCTTTCTGGGGCACCGAAAATCCACCAGTAAAGCAAGAGGAGCCGTTACACCCGCTCAAAGTTTCTGCGTGGTGTGCTGTTCACGCTGGAGGAGTCATCGGGCCATATTTTCGCGAACGCCGTTGGTCAAACGACAGCAGTGGACGGTGCACGCTATTGGGCCATGTTAACCGAGTTTTTTTTTGCCGCAAATGGACGAATTAGGACTGGAGGATATGTGCTTCCAACAGGACGGAGCAACGGCACACACTGCGTGAGCAACAACCGATATTCTGAAGGCCAAACAACATCGGATGACTTCTTTTGGCCCACCTTGTAGGAAGCTACAGAAATAAAACTTTTTTTCAAAAAAAACTTGTACTTCAGCATTAGGTCATGTAATTTGTGGGGGAGATCGTATAACACAATACGTACCGATGTCGCCTTTTTCTTTAAATCGAAACCTTCTTATGAACGTTGCCTTGTTGTTGAATTTTGAGTTTTCAGAATGAATAAAATCTCCTTAATCCTCTTGAAATTAAATTAATTGAATTACTAAGGCACATAAATTAACAAAAAAAATGTGTTCTCTCCAACTTTCACAAAGCCAACATCAGTGATCCACTCAAGCTCCTATACCTAATCAGATACATTCTAAGAGAGCAACGTATACTGATAAAAATAATGTTAACATGGACTCATCGTTTACGATTTTTATATTACATATGTCCCTAAGAAAAAAAAAAAAAACATCTCCAAAAGCTCTTCAATACATGCTACTTTTCCCTTCGGTGCCTTACCCACCTACACAACCCACAGAACCAACCCTAGTGATGTTTTATTTAATAAACGAAAAGATACAACAGCTTGGTTCGCCAAAGTGTTGTGTTCAGAGGTTGGTGCTTTAAAATGACACGACACCACCACGCACCTATACACATAACGATTCCATACAAAAATAAACTTCAAAAGGTCGCAAACAGTCCATCGAACCATAAGTTAACCATGTCCACCGGACCTCCCTCGCTTGGGAAAATTCCATTCGTCTCTGCTATAAAATTGTTAGAACTGACAAAAGGCGGGGGTAACATGTGCTCAGGTGTTGTGCTTGTGCAACCCTATAAAAGGCTTACATGTTAATTTAAATTCGAACATGCAATCGCCCATCTAGCTCCTTATTTTTATTTAAGAAACCCTGTACGTCTATCTGTCATATAAAAGCCGTCCTTCTGCAAAGTTTTATAATTTTAAATGAATTTAACCTTTATCATGTGAGCCTTAATTTCCGGCCTTGTTTATGGGTAATGCATGGCGGTAAAAAAAAATCCATTTCATGTGACTATGGGTATAATGGAAGAAAATTGTTTTCGGATGTAATTCAGCATGAAAGTGGATGAAAAACCGGAACACTGTACATGTATATAGAGGGACGAGATATAGTGGTGGTTCTGCTTGGGAAAAATGTTCATAAGTATCTTTGAAGGTGGTTGTCTTTGAGAGTGTATAGCTGCTGCAAGCGTCGAGAAGAGAGCACTCTAGAAGCTTTCTATTCAAAACAATTGGGGAATAAATTCACAAACTTTACTCCACCTAAGTACATAACTATTTCAGATTTATTTCTTAAATATTTTTCGGAATTAAGGTTGAAGTAGGTAATCGAGGCATCCTAAGTGGGTGTGTACCAAGGATGTGTGTACTTGTCAAACAAATCGTGAATGAATCTGGGGTGGAGGAGAGGTGTATTTTGACAGTCTAACGTGATTGCAAGGTATTTATGGATCGGTTTCATTAAATCTGATGCAAACAAATAGGAAATTGAGTTTCAGAAATTTGTATTCATTTTTGATTAATTTACACGTCATAAGTCATTTTTTATGTTATAATGGTCATCATAATCGACCTGGTAAATCAACGATTTGTGCTGTTATCACCAAATTCCGCACCAAATTAACTTTGTTAGACATAAAACCACCGACTCGCATGCGTAAATTGCGTACCGAAGAGAATATTGCGTCCAATGTTAATGAAGATCGTGAAATGTCAATTTGTTGCCGTTCTCAGCAATTGGGTATATGTTACTCAGCCACATTGAAAATTTTACGTGTCGATTTAAAATACAACTTGTGCAAGAATTGCAGCCGAATGACCTACCACAACGTCTAATTTTTTTGTGAATGGGCATTAGAACAGCTCCATGAAAATCCACTGTTTTATCGAAAAATTGTGTTCAGCGATGAGGCCCATTTCTGGCTCAACGGATACGTAAATAAGCAAAACTGTTGCATCTGGAGTGATGAACAGCCACATGCCATACAAGAATTACCGATGCATCCCGAAAAAACGACAGTTTGGTTGATTTATGGACTGGTGGCACCATCGGTCCATTTTTTTTCAAAGAAGACCGTGGAAGAAACGTTACCGTCAACGGCGAACGATACCGAGCCACGATTTTTTTTGTGACTTTATTTTTGGCCCAGTTGGCTGAGTTGAACTTGGTTAACACATGGTTTCATCAAGGCATGTGACACGCCACACAGCTCGTGAAACAATTGAAAAGTTGAAGGACGAATTTGGTGAGCAGCTTATCTCTCGAAATGGCCCTGTGAGTTGGCCGCCAAGATCATGCGATTCAACGCCTCTTGATCATTTCTTGTGGGGTTATGTAAGGTCGTTAGTCTATGTGGACAATCCGAATACGATTGAAGCCTTACAGGATAACATAACACGTGTAATTCGTGGAATACAGGCTGAAATGCTCGAAAAACTGACGCAAAATTCGACGTTCCGAATGGACCATTTGAAACGGAGCCGCGGACAAAATTTACATGAAATTGTCTTGAAGACGTAAATGGCAAAGGCATACTTATCGATTGCAGTAAAATTTTTAAATATTTGCCGCAAATCTGAGTGTTTATTCGATTAAAAAACTGCGCTTAAAAAATAACCCGTTAGTTATTTTAGTATTTAGATGTTTTGTGGTTGGTATTAGCTTTTTGGTTGCTTACGCAATGAGAATCAAACCAACAGCGGGCCTGGAAACCATTATTAACCTGCTACCGCAAGACCTTTAAATGAATGAATCTAATGCCTAAAGTGGTCTTATGATAAGCCAGCTCAACTATGAAAAATAAACTTAGGAGGACAAACGCAAACAGATACCTGAGCTCAACTGTATCTTTTGACGGCAAGCTATCACACCCTGACTTTCAAAAACCATTCTCGTGCATTTTTCCAAATAGAAGGAGTGGGAGAGGAACAAGTTGGATACAGAAACCATATCCATCTACACTGATGGTACAGTAGGCGATGGAACTCGAGTGTTTTCAGAAACACTATGGCTAAACAGCACTTTTCATTTCCGTGAGCACAGAAGTGTTTTCCAGACTAACATATAGGCAGAAGCAGTGGTAGCCAAAGCGACCTAAATACTGGCATTACCACCGATGATATCAACATCTTCATTGGCAGTCAGGCTGCAATAAAATCAATCTCTGCTGTCGAAACAAAATCCAAACTTGTGAAGCGTTGTCGTGAAGAGCTACAAGTTAAAGCCGTCCAACATAATATTTAGCTTTGCTGAGTCTCCGGATACAGAGGCAAATGAATTGCTGATGAACTGGAGAGAAAGGGATCTTCCTCCAACATTAATCAAGCAGAAAACACTGAATATTTTCAAAACCAGGTGGAACTCCCTCCTCACCTATGAAGCATCCAAAAGGATGTGGCATGAGTATCACAAAGCCAGAACCTAAAAACAGCTTCAAACCCAAAAATAACAGAACTTAATTAAAAGTCACAAACTGAAAATGCATCTAATAGATGATGACACGAGGACACCCTCCACTTTCTGTGCCACTGCCCAGGCCTTAGCCAAATAAGAATGTGAACCTTATGAAAATAGTTTTTCCATCACCTCACGGGATCTATCCCAAATCCCTCTCTCTATATTCTTTTCTGTTTTGCAACAACATCTGGATGGCTGGAAAGGGACTAAAAACAATAGACAGTAATGAGATAATGAAGGAAACAACCACACACGGGGACACCCAACGGGTAACACGACGGGCATATATAATGACCCAAGTGTGATGACCATTCTAACCTAACCTTTGTAGTTTTCGACACGTTGTACTTTTGTTTTGAAATCTTTGCGTTTTTATTAGGAATGGAAGTACTAGTGGTGTTGGTGCTTGCAGGTTGTTATGAATTTATGGGTTACTGACTAACAAAGTGTCGATTCGCTTCAAAGTGTTCTTGAGATTAAAGACCAAATGCTTGTAGGTGTCATCGCTGGTAATGTTTTGGGAATTGTTTGTTTCTATTGTTTGTCGAAAACGAAAAAAGGACAACGACGTTCGTGTCTGCACCTGGAATGTAAGAACATGAAACAGGACAGGTGCAAGCGACCAACTAGCGAAAGCCCAAAACTGCTGCAAATCGGACATTACTGCCATCCAAGAAATACGATGGGATGGGCCAAGCCAATGCCTATCCATTAAACTCTCGATTAACACTATACTTCCAGCAGCAAATATCCAATAACAATGGCAACAATGCCAACAATCCATTAGACCAGCCGCAATTGAGTTTCTAACGCCCACCACCAACAATCCTATTGCTGATGAAGAATGTTGAGAGATCCTCGCAGCCAAGAATGTGGCGGGTGAAGACGAGAGCTGCCATTGAGCTTTATAGGCAAAGGAGAAGGGAAGAAACCCGGCTTTTCAGAAAGAACAAATAAGAGCAAGAAAAGGGAGGTGCCACTACAGAAACGATATTCGCAATTTTTACCAAAGCATAAAACGTCAAAGACAAGGATACAAAGATCGAACAGAATCCTGTCGATATGAGCAAAAAAATATCGTAGTTGAGATCGCTATGGATATGGAAGAACTACTTCTACAGACTGTTAAACGGCGATGACGAACAACATTCCGCTGTCAGGCAGAACGAACAATTCAATATTGGCAACGACAGCGAAAACTGCCAACCACCCGACCTAAGTGACGTGAGAATAGCAATATCTCAACCCAAGCTTAATAATGCTGCTGGAAATGACGGCCTTTCCCCGGAGCTTTAAAATGCCTGCGGAGATGACTTGTTAAGTAACATCAACCAACTTATAAGCCAAAACTGGTCGGAAGAAAGTATGCCTGAAGAATGGGACCTCAGAATCGTTTGCCCGATCCACAAAAAAGGAGACCCTCTTAACTGCGCCAACTACAGAGGCATAAGTCTCCTCAACATCGCCTACAAGATCCTATCTGACGTAATATGTGAACGCCTGAAATCGTTTACCAACAACCTGATCGGCATTTATCAGAGTGGTTTTAGGCCAGAAAAGTCCACAACCGATCAAATTTTCACACTTCGACAGATCCTGGAAAAAACCCAATCAGTCCAAATCGATACCCACCACCTTTTCATCGATTTCAAAGCCGAATACGACAGCATTTACAGAGACGAACTATACAGAGCCATGTCTACTTTGAGTATACCGCCCAAGCTCGTCCGTTTGTGTAGGATGACGAAGGAGAATTCTCCCTGCTCCATTAGGGTCGGAAACGATCTCACCGACACATTCGATACCAAAAGGGATGCGCTGTCATGTGACTTATTCAATTTTATTCTTGAGAGTATTGTGCAAAACTCTCGAGCCAACACCAGAGGCACATTTTTCCAAAAATCGGTGCATACGCCGACGATATTGACATCATTGGTAGGAGTCAACGTGATGTCATAGCCACAAGGGCAAGACAATGTATATGCTGTCAACATAAAAGGACAGACAACATCGAAGAATTGGACAGAACTTCACCATTGACAGAGGTAGTACGGGACTTTTTTTCGTCAGAAATTAAACGAAGAATTACTCTTGCCAACAGCTGTATCAGGCTAATAAGGCAATTGAGTAGTAAAGCCTTCACTCGAGCTACTAAGGAGATCCTATAAAAGACCCTTATCATCCCAGTCCTGCTCTACGGCGCTACAGCATGGACCGTCTCAAACGCGGATGAAGAAATCCTTTGTCGATTTGAGAGGAAAATTCTTCGAAAAATCTTCGGTCCCGTTTGCGTTGACGGGCTATAGAGATAAAGATTCAACCAAGAACTATACGACACCTGGACATAAAACTCCGCATTGTACGTTTAAGATGCCTAGGACATGTAGAACGAATGGACAACAATACTCCGGCTCGCTGAATCCTCGATAACCAGCCAGACGTCAGACGCAGTAGAGGAAACCGACCTCAAACAACTTGGTGTGTGCAACTGGAGGCAGTTAGCTAAATACCGGGCTAATTGGAGTGGCATTCTGGTTTAGGCCCAGGTTCCTTCCGGATTGTAGCGCTACTTAAGAAAGTGACTAATCAGACTCTGTTGCATCTCTTGTTGTACCTCTTGTCTTACTAAACAATTTTTCTGGAGCACCATCTTCTTATTTCGATTATCGTGGAATATTCTTGCATCTGCACTTGCAGATTTCCCATGTCAGACTTACAACAACGGTCCTTCTTATGTCATATTGAAATTGACCATTTGATTATGGCAACAGGAAGTTTACTGGAAACCTTATTATTAGTTTAATCACCTTTTCCTTATAACCAGCTGAAAGATTGACTTATTCTGCGCTCATATTAGCAGGATTCCATTCGGATCTAATATTCCTCGCTTTGATGTTTAAGTTCTTAGTAAAATAAAGGATCAACATTCGTAAAAGTGTATTTCTTCGTTTTATTCTTGTATGTTCTAATTTTTTGCCTATGAAACTCGACTAAAATTTTATGTCGACATTCTTTCACTTAACTGCGTACCTAAAAGCCTTCCAGAAAAAAATGTAATCTACCTACACAAATAAGTCCACACAGTAAGTCGATCCCATCGCTCTGCAATTTTGCGAGTAATAGTCATGAGGAAACCCGTATTTCCAATTTTTTTTGTAATCTCCTCTGAATGTCCTAATTGCTATTGATCACCATGAGACCATGCGTTGTCCAAACAAAGGGTATTCCTATGTTTCAACCTCAAAAAACTACGGACCCAATTTTTCCCCAGGAAAACTTTCGAAAATTAATCATGACGTTATTTTCCATCAGGGATAAAAACACTGAGCTTATCCTGAAAAGTTTTAAATCCCGTTTGACATGAAAGCTACTTGAGCAAAGTCGTTAACTTAATTACAACAATCTCATTCGTCCTCGTCGCTATGAATAGCGGGACAACTCAGCTTACCTCTGAGTGATTAAAAACCAGCAAATTTATTTAAATTAACTCTAAAGGATGTTATCATCATCCAAGAGGACGACGCAACCAATTCAATTTGTCAAGCATAAATATGAAAATTAATTTCCCTTCCAATTTTATTCCCTACTTGTTGGTTGGCAGGGAAAATTACGAATAATAGAAATGGGGGTAGTTTGGAACACTAATTTGTTGTTTTCTTGCATTTTCCGTTGTTGTGTGTGTTCCCTTGCGAATAAATTGCATCATCAACATCATGAAAACCGAAAAAAAAACAATTTAAATTTTTTTTAAGTTATTTTGCGTATGCTCAAGGTCCTTTAAGGAGAGTATACCTACTCGGTCACACGTCGGTAGTTGGTGCTCATGTGAGACATCATAAATAGTAAATAAGGTAGATATTCAAAGGCTTTAACAAAATTAGAATTCAGAAGCTGTGGGGTTTGTGGGAGCGCCTACTGGAAGCCGCCCATAAGGATATAACTATTTACATGGAATGAATAATATTAAACCAACTTATTGTTTTATGTAATTTTAGTAAGTGAGTCACATTTTATACACTTTTGTACGTTTTTGCAAGGCATATTCCATCGCTTCCTTGCAATAAGGTCACAAACTGAAATCAGAATCAGTGAGGTTAAGTTATCGTCAAACTCGAGAAAATTAAAACAAAATTTATCGAATATGAATAAAGTTTGCTTTTTACTTAAATTTTAGAGTGTAGGCCAAAAAGTTTAATACACTTGGTCTTATTTTCCTTTACTTTTAATTCTAAGGCGTAAAGGTTTAAATTTAATATAAAATTGGAGTTGAATACCGCGCGCTTTAATCCCTTTCTCTTATAAGTTTTAATGCCTTTTTCTAATTAAAATTAAAATCACCCAATAGCGAATAAATAATCAAATTAAATTCGATTTGTCGGGCTTTTAATGCTGCTCTTGAATTGCAAGAACAACAATGGTCTTGAGTGCTATTCTTGGTAAGACTAATTGCGACTTCAAAATAGATAAAAATGGTTTCAATGGTTTCTTTTTCATTGAAAAATTATTTTTCCTTAGTCCTATTAGAACTTGAGTGAACCTTTCATTCATTCGATTAGAATCAATTATCGTGATAATCATAGAACTTTAGGTCTATCTGTGGTGGGAGAAGTACACGCGCGAGTCTATTGCACCTACGATTTGAGGTCGAGTCAGTGGTGGATTTTTTTAAAACACTGCCTAGCTTAACAAACAACTAGTCTAGTGATTACATAGGTTGAATATTATACCTATGTAATCAAAAGGATCATGGATTTCTACAGAAGTTTTTGTAAGTATCCATGATATAGCATTTTGAAGTATGGCTAGTATTTACAATCATGTATACTAGAAAGAGGAAGAAGAGAGCTGCTCTTGTCCAGCTCCTATCCACAAAAAAAAACTTCATCTAGAAGATTAGTTGAGTTGACTAATATTAACGCCAGATACCTCCTCCGCATTATAGTTACCTCTGAATGGTTCACTTTGGCAAACGAATATTAGAAGAAGTCAATAAATCCTTGTGGTACTACAACGGACTTCTTCTGGCCTAAGTGTGAACTCGCATCACATACAGCCACTATAACCTATTCTAAGCTTACAACTTTGTGTTGGTAATATATAGAAAATGTTATTATCCAAATAATAAAGGGTGATCCATTTCGAGGTTCCCTACTTTTTTAAAGAAAAAAACACAGAAAATTCAAATTTAATGGAGAACGTTTATTATCATTTGAAAGAACATTCTTTGGCATTTATTTTTTGCAGATTATGTCTATCAAATGTTGGCCGTTGCTACGTCGCAGATGGTCCATCCGTTGAGTCCAATTTTCGATCACTCGTTCGAGCATTTCGACTGGTAACTGGCGAATGACACGCGTGATGCTTTCCTCCAAGGCCTGAATCGAAGCGGGTTTGTCGGCATAAGCTTTTGACTTTACATATCCCCACAGGAAAAAGTCTAACGGTGTGATATCACACGATCTTGGTGGCCAATCGACCGGCCCAAAACGTGAAATTATGTGCTCACCGAAATGTTCTCTCAATAAGTCCATTGATTGATGCGATGTGTGGGAAGTGGCGCCGTCTTGCTGAAACCAAATGTCGCCGAGGTCACGAGCTTCAATTTCAGGCATCAAATAGTCGGTTATCATAGCACGATAACGGTCGCCATTGACGGTTACGTTCGTACCGGCATAATTTTTAAAGAAATATGGACCGATGATTCCACCGGCCTACAAACCACACCAAACCGTTGTTTTTTTCTGGATGAAGTGGCAGTTTTTCAATCTCTTCAGGTTGCTCTTCGTCCCAAATGCGGCAATTTTGTTTGTTTACATACCCATTGAGCCAGAAATGGGCATCATCGCCCTCGAAAACGTCGGATCTTCTTGGAACTTTTCAAGAGCCCATAGAGCGAAGCGATGTCGCTTGGGAAGGTCGAGCGGCTTCAGTTGTTGCACAAGCTGTATTTTGTACGCTTTCAATTTAAGATCTTGACGTAAAATGCGCCAAGTCGTTCCATACGTCAGTCCGAGTTGCTGCGAACGGCGCCGAATCGACTCTCTACGGTCTTCGTGTACACTCTCAGCTTCGGCCGCTATATTTTCTTCACAGCGTGCTGGACGTGGTTTATTCGGTTGAATATTATCCAATAATGAATGCTGGGTCTCAAAATGGGTGATGGTGTTGCGAATAGTACGCTCAGTAGGCCGATTATGTTGGCCACAAGTTGAGCGAAGTGCACGAAACACATTCCTCACAGAACGTGAATTTTAATAATAAAGTTGAACAATTTGTAAACGTTGTTCACGAGTAAGTCTTTCCATTATGAAATGCCAACCATACTAAACAAAAATAACATGACAGCATGACACGACTTACACGTGATCTGTCAAAAAAGGCTATTGAAAAAAGTATCGCTACTTGGATCACCCGTTATGTTAGGCCGTATGTCAATTGCGTTAAAATGGGGCTTACATTTTTTGCACTGGCTAATTTTTGACATTTCTATAGGGGTAACAAAAATATTCTCGTTTTGCTGTGTCAATTGGATTAAATTTGATTTGTTTTACAGTACTATTTTCAATAATTTCCCAAAAAAATTGAAAAAAATTCCTTTCTTTATACAGGGATGTCAGCCGGGAAGGTATACTACTTCGTTTGTTTATAATTTTTGATTAAATGAAAGAGAATGGACTTTATATTGATAAATGTTTTATTTAATATCGGCAATTATGTATGTAATACAATATCAGGTAAATGTCCGCCTCTGTAAATCTCACAAATGCGAGCCCTTTTGAGCACATTTTTCATTACATTCTCACACATTTCACGCGGTATTTTATTAATTTCATCACGAATGTTTTGTTTTAGTTGCTCAAGCGTTTCTGATTTGTTTGCATAAACCTTACTTTTCAGATATCCCACAAAAAGAAGTCCGGAGCAGTCAAATCAGGCGGTCGTGGAGGACGATCAACATAACCATTTCTTGAAATAACTTGTTGCGGAAAGAGGTCTCGCAGTAATTCCATTGTAATCCTGGCTGTATACGATGTGGCACCGTTTTGTTGATACCACATGTAAATCAAGCCCAAAGCATGTATTTGTGGCGTTAAAAAGTTTTCAGTCATATCACGATACCGCTTTCTATTCACAATTACCGTTACGCCGTTTTCAGTTTCAAAGAAGTAAGGTCCAATGATTCCTCCTGACCAAATTGCACACCAGATGAATGATGACTGATGAATAATTTGTGGGTTTTCCATTGCCTAGAACCGACTATTCTATTTATTCACATATACATTCAAATGAAAATGTGCCTCGTCACTCATTATGATTTTTTCATGAAAATCGTGGTTGTCATGTGCTAGCTGTAACATCCTATTGGCATATGTACGGCGGCGTAAATGGTCTTGTGGAAGAAGCTCTTGTGTCAACTGTATCCTAAATGGAAACAGATGCAAATCCTTGTGCAAAATTGTGCCCAAAGTTGTTCTTTGAAGACCAAGCTCCTGAGAACGGCGTTGAATTGAGGTTGATGGATTGTTTTGAACCGTTTTTGAGTACGTTGTTGTCCATGCTTGGGCCTATCACCTACAGACTCTCTTTCTTCAAAATCATTCACTACACGTGCGCTTTGTTGGCACGTTGTTTCTCCCAAAAAATTTACGCAACTTTCTCATCGTCACAGTAATCGATGATTGACATTGAAAAAATGTTTTAACGATTAAAACACGTTGGTTTACCTCGTGTCTACTTTACGTCTGCCAAATATGAACTGTCAAGACCAATGTTTACCAAAATGGCGGCAAGACAACACACTTCAACCACTCTCACCACGGGACTACCATTAGGTGTTACTTGGCGGGGGTAGTTAGCAATCTATGCTCTCCTTTCCCCGTTGAATGGTTCAACTTTGGGTTCAGCGTTTTCTGTTGCCATATGAGCTCGATATTTTGATGGTGATCTCCCTCACTTTTTCCTACCATCGAAGTTCCTTTATCATTATTGAAGCAACTAGTTTCACCGCGCCCCACATCGCGCTCGATGTTAACATATGGTTCACAATGCTCTCGGTAGATGGTATTTCTCCAATTCTATCGTGTAGTTTTCTGCGTTCCAAACTGAAAATTACACACTGGAAAAATATGTGCTACGCATCTCCTCTGGCATCTCCGCAGTTTAAACAGTTAGGAGACTCCTTGAGTAGAAATCTACTTCTCCGTGGTTTCGGTTCAACCATTTGTGAATATCCGGTATAAGTCTATGGGTATACATTCCCTTTGTAGATTAGTTCCATCTCTCCTGCCATGCTCTCACGCTTCGCTGGTAGTATTATGTGGCCGCGTGTCAATCGCGTTATGTGCCCAAATGTCGGGTTTTTGGTGATGAAATATAGGAAAATGTCATCGTCAGAACGTATTGTTCAGACAGTTTATAAAAATCTTTTATGGATCCACAAAAAACATCATTTTTCGCCTGGTTGTGCTATGAGGTAGTGAATGCAAATGGTTTTTGTGTGAAAACGCCTCCAAAAAGTGCGTGCGGGCCTAAATGATATATGGGAGAAGTGTTTATATTTTCATAACCAATGATTTTGCATCAAACTTTCTTTCGAAATGTTAAAAATTTTACTGAAAAACGTTTTTTTTTAACTGAAAACGCCCCAACAAGCAGGCGTGGCAATAAACTTTGTATTGACGACATTAGGGTTGTCTAGATATCTTGTTCAGACACTTTTTCAAAATCTCTTACGGTTTGGCCTTAAACTATATTTTTCTGAAAAGAAGGAGTGGCAGTGGATTTCAAAAATTTGTACATTTGTTCTAATGGGAGCAACAAAACACGCGTGTACCAAATGTCATAATCCTACCGGGTGGTTAAATTTAAGGGGCCGATGTTGAATGTACACCACACCTAAATGTCAACTTTTTTTCTGCATTTCATTTGACATTTCTCAATTTTAGACTAATTAAGTTTAAACCATTGAAAAATACACAATCGCTCAACGCGGTAAAGTTATTCAGGCTTATAATGAAAATGGGAGTTCAAATCAAAATGCATCTCGTACACTTCGTGATATTTTCGGTCAATTTTATCGTCAAAATATACGTACAATCGGAAAACCCGTGCAAAAAATTGAGCAAACCGGGTCTGCAGGAGATCTGAAATCACCAGTGCATGCTCGTACAGCTCGTACTGTAGAAAATATTGCTGCTGTTCGCGATAGTGTAACTGAAGAGCCGTCCACCTCAACTCGTCGTCATGCCCAACAATTGCACCTCTCACGCTCGTCGCTGATGAACATTATGCATAAAGACTTGCATTTAGACGGTTACGAGGTGCGATTGACTAAGGACCTGAAGCTTCTTGACCATTTCAAGCGTCGTCAATGGTCAGAATGGGGGCAAGAAATGGCAACAGTGGATGATCAATTTTCGAAGAAAATCATCTTCAGTGATGAGGCACATTTTCACCTCAGTGGATTCGTCAATGAGCAGAATTGCCACATTTGGGCGATGTATACAAGTGATTGTCGAAAAACCAATGCACCCACAAAGAGTGACTGTTTGGTGCGGTTTATGAGCTGGCAGCATCATAGGGCGGTTTTTTTTTTAATTGAGGCCGGTCAGGCAGTTACTGTGAATGGTGTTCGCTATCGTGAGATGATAACGAAATTTGTATGGCCCGAATTTGAAGATATAAATGTGGACGATATGTGGTTTCAACAGGAAGGTGCCACTTGCCACAAAGCTAACGAAACAATGGCTCTTTTGCGCGACAAATTCAATGGCCGTGTTATCTCCCGTGGTGGCGATGTCAATTGGCCGCCAAGATCATGTCATTTGACACCGTTGAACTTCCTTCTTTGGGGTTATTTGAAAGAAAATGTTAACGTCGATAAGCCAACAACGATTCAAGAGCTAAAGAATGAGATAATTCGGCACATTAACGGCATAGAATCTCAATTATGCCTCAGCATCATCAAAAATTTAGACCATCGGATGGAGGCGTGCCGCCGAAGTCAAGGCGGCCAGTTGGCCGATATGTCCTTCCATACATAATTGAACCATATCAATGTTATCCTTATAAAAAGAAATGACAATCATTTCATAAATTATTTGTGTCTTTTTCAAAATCAACATTGGCTCTTAAAATTTAACCACACTTTAGCTCAAAATCACCCAAAAACTGGTGACGTACGGACGGATGGACGGCAATCATGACTTAATCGACTCAGCTATCAATTCGGAGTAAATCCATGTACTCTATACTAATATACCCCCATGGGATAGGGTAAGGGGCATTTGTTAAAACCACGTCTGAACTATTGACATAGCAACACATAACGCCCGTAAGGTATATATTTAAGGAAACCAAATGATAAAAGGCGTCCTTAGTTGTTTATGGAACGTTAAATGTTGTTTTTTGTTCAGCACAAAGTGCATTGCAAATCGATGAAGGATGAGGAGTGGAAAAGTCAAAGTAAACAAATAATAAATGGAAATGCAAATGGTTGTTACGCTGTGAATACAAAGAGCAAGGTTATTTCTGAGCGCAAGTAAACAGCGCTAAAAGCTTGAATGCAGCCATTTGGATTGGTAGGTGCATAGTATTTATTGTAAAGGCGATGAATATTACAAGGTCGTCATATTAAAGGAGAATCTCAGGAATAAGAACAGGTGAAAATAATATTTCGCGTATGACTATGCTGCATTAGTTCATTGAAGACTTTTGAAATTATTGGAAGACGTGAAATAGGCCGGTATGATTTTATTTCATTTGGTGACTTTCCTCGTTTTAGAACCATATACACTTCCACGACTTTCCACTGTCTTGGTATGTACTCTTATCAAAATGCCGCATTTATATTGATGAGAAGCTTAGTTAGTGCTTTCCGAGGCAACATTTTGAAAAGTTCTCACACAATCAGGTCAAACATAAGGTTCGGGGTCAACTTTTGTGGCAAAAATATAACTTCAAACAAATAATTTAATGAATAAGCCAAGTTTGAAACCTGTATGAAGAAATACAGAAATTTAAATTGTCATTGAATACTTTTAAGCCTCAAAGAAATTATTTTAACCAAAATTTTAACTGTTTCCGGAATCTACTTCCACATATGTCAGTGTGCTTCTTCTGTTATATATTCGGGTACATGGAAAAATAATTTTACCGGATGCATCATTTGCAGGTGTTGGGAAGCCCAGGTGGTTATCAACGCTTGGTCTAAAAAGATCAACAAAGTTGATTTTGTAACCTACTTATTTCCGCAGCCTGACCGAACGACTTATTTAACACTGGCAACGGTTTTTTTTTTGTGCATAGACACTATTTGAGTAGGGAAATAGTAGTGCCAGATCGTTACTGACTAAAGACACCATCCTTCGATATAAATTGTTGGTTACTGTATCTAAGATTAATCTTATCAAGCACCATTTCTATCACGAATTTAAAACTTTTGGCCGATACTTGATGTTATCCGATGTAGGCGCGGTTATTCCTTATCTTGCCAAAGATTTCGATTATGGTCTGCACAATAAATATAGCAAGAGCGCCATCTTTCTTCAGTATATAATGAGTAAGTAAACCTTTCAGAAGCTTCTCAAGAACACTTCCTTACAGTACGCTGGTCGAACTATCTTCAAGCTCCGAATATTCATTTCCATGTCTAACACGGATTAGTCTGTTGTCAAAATATGATTCTAGGATACCGTATTATAGTCCTGCGGAAAATTGTAGTTTGCATTTTATACCAACAGCTTATCATAACCTTGCAACACGTCCAAGAATACGCTTTAAATGCTTTCTAGACTACGTCCGTAATTCTGTGAGCATCGTCAATAGTCGAGAGCCTATAGAAGACTCTGGTTATTCCAGGCCTGTTCTGCTGCGCTAAAGTATTGATCTTATCAAAAGTGGATGAAGAAATTATCTGTCGTTTTGAGGGAATATTTCTTTGAAAAATATTTTGACGGTCTATATAGACAAAGATTCAATGAAAAGCTTTATGAGCTGTGCAGCGACATATTAACTTACTTACTTAAGTGGCGCTACACCACGGAATGAACCTGGGCCTCAACCAACATGCCTCTCCAATTAGCTCGGTCCTTAGCTAACTGCCTCCAGTTGCTTACTCCAAGTTGGTTGAGATCGGTTTCTACTTGACGAGGTATTCCTCTACTGCGTCCAACGTCTGGCTGGGAATCGAAGACTCTGCGAGCCGGAGTATTGGTGTACATTCGTTCTACATGTCCTAGCCATTTTAAACGTCCAATGCGGAGTTTTTCGACCAGGGGCATGTCGCTGTAGAGCTCGTCTACTTCTTGGTTGCATCTTCGTCTCTATAGCCCAACGCAAACGGGTCCATCCTTCAGCGCCGTAGAGCAGGACTGGGATGATCAAGGTCTTATATAGAATCTCCTTAGAAGCTCGAGTGAGGGCTTTAATACTGAATTGCCTTCTTAGCCCGACGAAACAGCGGCTGTCAAGCCTAATTCTTCGTTTAATTTCTGCCGAGATGTTGTTGTCAGAGTTTATAGCGGAGCCGAGATAGATAAAGTCCCGTACTACCTCTGTTACATCTGTCAATGGTGATGTTCTGTCCAATTCGTCGATGTTATGAGTCCTTTCGTGTTGACAGCATATACTTCGTCTTGCCCTCATTTACTGCTAAGCCCATTTTTGTCGCTTCCTTCTCTATACAACCAAACGTTGCTATGACATTACGTTGGGTCCTACCAATGATGTCAATATCGTCGGCGTATGCTAGTAGTTGTACCGATTTTTAGAAAATTGCGCCTCTGGTGTTGGCTCGTGAGTTTTGCACAATCCTCTTAAGAACCAGATTGAAGAAGTCACATGGCAGCGCATCGCCTACCCTAAATAATTTTTTGGTATCGAATGTGTCGGTGAGGTCGTTTCCGACCCTCATGGAGGAGCGAGAATTCGCCATCGTCATCCTACACAAACGGACGAGTTTCGGCGGTATACCAAAACTAGACATGCCTCTGTATAGTTCGTCTCCGTAAATGCTGCCGTATGCGGCTTTGAAATCGATGATTAGATGGTTTGTATCGACTTTGACATTTTTTTTTGTTTCTGTTTTTTTTCAGGATCTGCCGAAGTGTGATTTGATCGGTTGTGGACTTTCCTGGCCTAAATCCACACTGATAAGGGCCGATCAGGTTGTTGGTAAACGGTTTAAGGCGTTTATGCAGATATGATCTTGTAGGCAATGTTGAGGAGACTAGTGGGCGCAGGTCAGAGAGCCTCCTTTTTTGTGGATCGGGCAAACGATGCTGAGGTTCCATTCTTCAGGCATACTTTCTTCCGACCGGATTTGTCTTATGAGTTGGTGGATGTTACTTACCAAGTCAGTTTTATAAAGCTCGGCGGAGAGTCCGTCATTTCCGCGGCCTTATTATGCTTGAGCTTAGATATTGCTATCCACACTCAAATGGTTCGTTCTGCCTGACAGCGGAATGTTTTTCCTCATCTCCGTTTAACAGTCCGCAGAAGTGGTTCTTCCATATCCTCAGCATCGACTGTGTCTCAACTACGATATTTCCTTGTTCATCCTGACAGAATTCTGATCGAGCTTAGTATCGCTAGCTTTGATGTTTTATACTTCGGTAAAACTTGCGAACACCGTTCCTGGAGTGGCACCTCTCTATGATTTTCGTTTCTTCCTCTTTTTCTTCTTTCTGAAAAGCCGGTGTTCTTCCCTTATTCTCTGCCTTTAGAGCTCAACCGCAGTTCTCGTCTTCAACTGCAGCTTAGCCTTGTAGGAAGCATTCTTGGCTTGGCTCTTGGAGCATCTGTCGGCATTCCTCATCAAACTAGGGGTTTCTAGCTGGTGTGTTCGAGAAACCTAGCACATCAGTTGCGGCTGATGTACTGGCTTGTTGGTATCGTTGCCATTGTTATTCGGCATTCTATGCTGGTGGTAGTGTTAATCGAACGGTTTAGGGATACGCGTTGCTCGAAGGTCTTGCTGGTCTCTTCCGATTTCAGTCTTTCGACATTCAATGTTTTCACAGTATTTGTGGATTGTTGTGGCTTGGTGAATATCCGCATTCTTATCTTGGCGACGTAACTGCACCTTTGTTAAATATAAAAACAGAATCGAAGAACTCAAAGTTCTGTCTCTTAACTTTCTGAAAAACAAGTCAAGTCTATGAAAGAGGATACACCCTCAACACGGTATATCATCTTTCTATGGAAATTTTCGTACGTCTAATGAAGAAGTATAATTTTCCAATAAAATCCGATCAAAGTATGTCCTCGCAGAGTATTTTTTTTTATTTGCTTATGTCCTGAGTTGTGATAAAGAGCGGAAACCTAAACTTTCCCTGTGAGTCATATTGAAATCAGTACAAGCAACAAAACAGACTGAAATGCTTAAACTTCTCAAAGTTGTTAAAATTAATCGACTGTTTGGCAAGCTCTCGAATTAACTTTTGAATTCCAAAGTGCTATGGTAAGGATTCAGTGGATGGTGGGGATTCAGATTTTTTTTTTTTCTTATAGTTCTTAGCTTTTAATCCAGCTTTGTGTGGACTTCTGAAAACGATTTAAGCGGTAGTAATTGTTTGTCCTATTTTTAGGGGCATCCTCGATGCCCTCTGTAAGAGGGGAAGGATATCAAAAGTGCTTTGTAACACATTTGAATTAATGCTATAAAGGACCTTTTTATTCTGTCCTGGATTAGACATAGAATGGATTGCTTCTGTAGAAAATACTTAATCAAAACAATTTGGAAATATATATAGTGGTCTATGTTACACCAAGAAACAACCATCTTAGTACTCTGGCTCATAAATAAAACAAAAATCGGACACATTTTGGACAGTAAACTGTTCTTAAATATGTAATTACACTCCTATTTACGAGCTGAGATTTGCCGCAAAATATAGGACACAGACACATCCACAAAAGGGAATGTCTCCAGGACATGCTACATTGTCATAAAGCTTTTCCCTAAATGTCCAGCCAAATTGATGGGAAATCGATAAATCTCTTCATCTAAATTATGATCATTAGTCCATGTCCGTGAATGTTATATGTAATCCACTTTAAAGGATTTTTTTTTTGTGCTTCTGGTAATGGCTTGAAGTGTATAATTAGTGGAACTGTGGAGCGATATGTTCCATACTCTGGCAAAAACACATTTCACAGCTTTACTCTTTCAACCCTAAATACCACTAATATATTATCAACGGCACACCCAGGATACGGGCGGTGAGGGATGATGAGAGCTGGGTGTTCGTGGTACACCATCGTCATCAAAATCCCGCCAGGACATAGTATTTCAAAAATTCACTTTCAATCGCATGTGGAGAGTTCATTATGTGATTCTATACTTGTGGATTGTGCACTTGAATGATTCTAAATAAACAATTTGAGTTCGAAAATATCCTCGAACCTCTTCCATCCACGTTCTCTGCGGGATGGAGTGGTGTTTTTTTTTTTTTTTGTGCTTGCGGGGAGAACGCAGTAATGGATTAAGTAGAGGATGTGTACGAACATGAGTTTAGTCGGTTCGTCAAAGATGTGAGTTTTCAGACCCTGAAACAGTCTTATCGAGATTCATTACATTTAAAGCTTTCTTGAGTTATTCTGCGGTAGCAACATCCTTTAGATCGTTGATGGGAGCGAAGAAATAAATTAAGGAATGCGCTGTGAAGTTTGACATAGCTGTCGTGAATGTGCTTAAGGAATTAATCAATGAAATTAGTTTTACGGTTCGAGCTTAAATTGTGGGAAATTAAATTGGAAATACTAGTCGACTGTGATGATGGGTGTCTCATTTAAAGACATTTGCGTTATTTTTGTTGCTAACAAGGGACACTTACGTTCATCGAAAAAAAGCACCATATAGCGAATGTTTGGAATAAAATATGTAATAAGAGTAAATTGGGATCAGATAATATATCATAAAATTTGACGTTTATACATAGAGTTTCGTAGTTATTTGCAACAGCTAGGCTAGACTAGACTCACAAGCTGTTCTTGTTCTGTTCGTGCAAAAATATAAACTCTTGGACATCTTCGTATCACTGAAAAATAAAAAGCCGGCAGGAGACGACGATGTCGATATCTTCACGACCATTTTTAACAATGCACTGAATAATGGACATTATCCGGTGCACTGTAAAATGGCGGTGGTACATCTTATTTATAAAAAGGACAAGGACAAAACAAACCCTGCATATCTTCGTTCAATAAGCCTTGAGTATTGAGAAGATAATCAACGAGCGATACCATTCATCCCGCGTCGAAACTAGTGTCCGACATCCAATGGAATAAATCCAAAGTACAATGCCTGTCTGGTTGAGTTTGAGAAGGCCTTCGACACCGTCTGGTTAGAGGGCTTTTCTACAAGCTGACCAGATTGGGCATGCGGAAAACCCTGCTAAATATGATTTATGAAATGCTTATGGGAAAGAAGTTCGTTGTCAAATGTATCAACTTAACTTCGAGTCTTTGAAATTAAAAACGGTTTACAACAGGGGGCGGTGAACTCCCCGATATTGTATAACATTTTAACATACATTAATATCTTGTAGGTTCTCTCAGACACATTATAGCGTACGCAGATGATCTAGTGGCGAACAGATCAGGTCCGAAGATCGGAGTCATCAACATACTCTTGCAACGTGACTTCGATCACAATTAAGGATATTGCGATGATTGGAAATTGAAGATCAATTTTCAAAAAAACGAAACGACTCGGTTAAGCACCCCATTGCATAGTGCTTTTAGTGATACCAGAAAAAACTGGAAAAATTGTGTATCATTGGACAGCATGTACAGCCGTTGGTGGTGAGAAGTGAAGTGAAATGCTTTGGCATCTGGCTTGACAAGTTCCTATACTTTAACAAAAATGTAGATGGCTGTCTGGCTAGAGATAGGGGGGCTTATGCTCTGACAAGAAGCAGTCAACTTGATTCAAGAGTGAAATTCATTTGCTACATGGCGTTCCTTCATTGCCTACGGTTGTCCCGTGTGGTTCAATGCGGCACCAGCCTACATGGAAAAGATACGGCGGTTAGGGAAACGGTGCCTCCGATCCTTAGGATTGTACCGAATGCCGGACTCCGCCGGTGAAGACGAGAACTACCGTTAAGCTCTATAGGCAGAGAAGAAGGGAAGAACACCGGCTTTTCAGAAAGAACAAAAAAGATCGGCAATGACAAACAACATTTCGCTGTCAGGCTGAATGAACCATTCAATAATGGCAACGACGGCGAAAACTGCCAACCACCTGACCTGAGTGGAGTGAGGATAGCAATATATTAACTCATGCATAATAAGGCTACCGGAAACGACGACCTTCCCGCCTGAGCTTTATAAGCCAAATCTGGTCGCAAGAAACTGTGCCCGATCCACAAAAAAGGAGAACCTCCAAACTCCCCCAACAACAGAGGTATAAGTCTCCTCAACATCGCCTACAAGATCCTATATGCTGTTATATGTGAACGCCAGAAACCGTTTACCAACAACTTGATCGGCCCTTGTCAGTGTGGTTTTAGGCCAGAAAAGACAACAACCGATCGAATTTTCAAGCTTCGGCAGATCCTGAAAAAAAAACCCAAGAAGTCCAAATCGATACCCACCACCTATTCATCGATTTCAAAGCCGCATACGACAGCATTTTTTAAGACGAACTATACAGAGCTATGTCTAGCCCTTTTGTGCAGGATGACGATTGAGAATTATTGCTGCTCCATCGGGGTTGGAAACGACCTCACCGATACATTCGATACCAAAAAATGATTTAGGCAAGGCGATGCGCTGTCATGTGACTTCTTCAATTTTATTCTTGGGAGTATTGTACAAAACTCACGAGCCAACACCAGAGGCACAATTTTCCAAAAATCGGTATAACCACAAGCATACGCCCACGATATTGACTTCATTGGTAGGACCCAACGTGATGTCATAGCCACGTTTGCTAGTATAGAGAAAGAAGCGTCAAAAATGGGCCTAGCAGTAAATGACGGCAAGACGAAGTATATGCTGTCAACACAAAAGGACACACAACATCGACGAATTGGACAGAACATCACCACTGACAGTGACAACAACATCTCGTAAGAAATGAAATGAAGAATTACTCTTGCCAACCGTTGTTTCTTCGGAATATGAAGGCAATTCAGTAGTCAAGCCCTCACTCGAACTACTAAGGAGATCCTATATAAGACCCTGATTGGTGGGTCGCACGACTGGGTCGTACGCAGCTTTCCAAGCATGAGAGAATTTGACGATATTCATAATTTGGCCAAAGTCCACAATAGGTAATAGGCATTTCGATTATTGATGATATAATGATATAAGGAATGTCAAAATGTGATTAATCGAATGTTTATTCCGGAAGTTGAAGGAATCGGTGTCTATGTGAATTCCGTTATTGGAACTGATCTGAAAATTCCATTTAGGGATAGTTGGGCCATAAATAATTATGCGGAATTGTTGCAAATAGTAGCATATAAATTAAATTTCATTCAATTCGACAAAATATTTTCCGAGAAATTGTCAATTTTCTGTATATGGCCTAAATGCATAAATCCGTTATATGGATTGTCTCAAAAAAAAAAAAAACAGGGTATGCAGTTTTAATGGAACTTACATGCTTATTGTATATATGAAGTTTAATCAATATCGTTACAGCCGTTTTCGATAAAATTGACGTAATATATGATTTTTGTATAGCAGATAGCGGTAATAACATGGCTTAAAGCAAAAAAAAAATTGCCTGGAATTATGTTAAAAAAACGATGGATATGAAGTTTGAAGAAAATCTGTCAAGTCGTTTAGACTAGAGAGACCAGTACGGACAGACGGACCGACGAACCGACGGACGGAATTCCAAAAACCACTTTTTGGGTTCAGCTATCATCGAAATATTAGGATCAATCAAAATCTCAAGGTCGAAAATTTCCATGAAAACAATATCTTTCTCTTTGTAAGAGAAATTTCAAAACTCAATTTTGTTATAACTCAAGTTAAGCGCTTATGGTTTGCAGCCACAGAATAGCCGAATTTTATTGCGTACTATATGTATTGACTTTCCAAGTTAAAAAGAAAACAATCAGAATGTTTGTGAAAAAATTTGCAATTTTGTTTACGAACGTTGACTAAAACGGGTGTTTCAGTCAACTTTCCGAATTTTGAAAATAAGAGCAGTCAAAGCTGAATTGTTGTGCATTTTTCAAATAAGAGTTTCACTCTTCTCAATACTTATCAGCTGATAAAGTATATGCCTTCTGTAAGATAACATCTGTATGTAAAGGGTGATCCATTTCGAGGTTCCCTACTTTTTAAAAGAAAAAGCACAGAAAATTCAAATTTAATGGAGAATGTTTATTATCATTTGAAAGAACATTCTTTGGCATATTTTTTGAAGATTATGTCTATCAAATGTTGGCCGTTGCTACGTCGCAGATGGTCCATCCGTTGAGTCCAATTTTCGATCACTCGTTCGAGCATTTCGACTGGTAACTGGCGAATGACACGCATGATGTTTTCCTCCAAGGCCTGAATCGAAGCGGGTTTGTCGGCATAAGCTTTTGACTTTACATATCCCCACAGGAAAAAGTCTAACGGTGTGATATCACACGATCTTGGTGGCCAATCGACCGGCCCAAAACGTGAAATTATGTGCTCACCGAAATGTTCTCTCAATAAGTCCATTGATTGATGCGATTTGTGGAAAGTGGCGCCGTCTTGCTGAAACCAAATGTCGCCGAGATCACGAGCTTCAATTTCAGGCATCAAATAGTCGGTTATCATGGCACGATAACGGTCGCCATTGACGGTTACGTTCGCACCGGCATAATTTTTAAAGAAATATGGACCGATGATTCCACTGGCCCACAAACCACACCAAACCGTTGTTTTTTCTGGATGAAGTGGCAGTTCTTCAATCTCTTCAGGTTGCTCTTCATCCCAAATGCGGCAATTTTGTTTGTTTACATACCTATTGAGCCAGGAATGGGCCTCATCGCTAAACAAAATTTGCCTCGAAAACGTCGGATCTTCTTGGAACTTTTCAAGAGCCCATAGAGCGAAGCGATGTCGCTTAGGAAGGTCGAGCGGCTTCAGTTGTTGCATAAGCTGTATTTTGTACGCTTTCAATTTAAGATCTTGACGTAAAATGCGCCAAGTTGTTCCATACGTCAGTCCGAGTTGCTGCGAACGGCGCCGAATCGACTCTCTACGGTCTTCGTGTACACTCTCAGCTACGGCCGCTATATTTTCTTCACAGCGTGCTGGACGTGGTCTTTTCGGTCGAATATTATCCAATAATGAATGCTGGGTCTCAAAATGGGCGATGGTGTTGCGAATAGTACGCTCAGTAGGCCGATTATGTTGACCATAAGTTGAGCGAAGTGCACGAAACACATTCCTCACAGAACGTGAATTTTCATAATAAAGTTGAACAATTTGTAAACGTTGTTCACGAGTAAGTCCTTCCATTATGAAATGCCAAACAATACTAAACAAAAATAACATGACAGCATGACACGACTCACACGTGATCTGTCAAAAAAGGCTATTGAAAAAAGTATCTCTACTTGGATCACCCGTTATTTTGTCAAAAAAGGGCTCCAGAGAAGTGTGTGGAATGGCCGATAAGGTAGGACGTTTATGGTTAATATCGATGGACCCTTCATGACATCTCAACCATTACTTGCTCGGTTCCATTTTGTTAAGACTCGTGTGGCTAAATGCCGTATTGAAGAACTAGTGAGAAGCGGGCTAACTAAAAGTAACTAAAAAAAATTCTTAAAAACCATGGCAACTATTATTCTGCAATTTTTTTGGTTTCGTCATGTTAAGGCCAAATTTATATAATTCACAAGTCCAAGTCTATATAATTGGTCCTATGACGCTTTGTGAAAGTGACATGAGTCTAAATTCTATCATTTGGTATTATGACCCTTTGATATAGCGTTAGAAGACCAATTTGTTTTTATTATACCTTCGAGTGCAAATTCGATTTGGTTGCCTGGTACTTGTATAAATGTTACACTAACCATTACGAGAATTGTAAATTATTACAAAGTCTTAAGTTACTTATAAGAAATTGACATTGACATTGACATCACAGTACTTCGCACATGAATGAAACGAACTACAGACACATAACAGCACTGGCGACTGAGGCCATCGGCTGGGACAGATCAAGACATTTATACAACAGAGAGAGACGGATAGATACATAGAGGAAAGACATATAACATAAACCTACGTGGCACAGAGGAGGAGACATCGATTTATATTGTCTCATGTTATCGCACAGGTGGCCTCAGATAAGCTGGCAATTTTCGTAGAAAACAAATGCTGCCGAAGCTGGGGCTTGAACCCGCAGCGCTTGGCTTAGCAGTCAACTACGCATTCCTCTGAGCCATGGCCACCTGCAGTTATAAGAAATATATCTATCCGTTTGTTTGGGCAAATCTTTTCACAAATTGGAGCTCTTAAGCAAATTGTGCAAGTTCCCATAATGGTATCATGATCTGTATAATAAAAGCTAGTTTTTGAGTTTTCCAAAACTAAAAAAACGGAATATCGTCGTAAATAATTTTTTTTTAACGACAGTTAACCGAATTGAATATTTTTCAAAACTTAAACAGTTTTAGTAAACTTAAAACTGAAATATCTGGAGAAGTCTGTTTGTAAATTATCGGACTGGTTATTAAATGTTATCACACTTAAATCCTTTTTTATTTTATCTGAAAAAAAAAACATACAAAAGTGAGTAATTACACACTTTACTAACTCCATTTAAATTTTAATTACGTGTTATAGCATTTTAATTCCCATACTTGCCACCCACGTTGTATGCCCTTCAAATCCACTTAGGAGCGTATATGTGACAAGTATCCTTGGTTGCATGTAGCATCAAGTAATTTAGTTTTAGATTTGAAAACAACAAAGGCACTCTAAAGGTTTGCACTGTGCATGGCTGCGTTCCCATTCTGCTTCCAAATGAAAATGCAAATCTTACCTAAACCATGCACCTACTCACACACCTCTGGCTGTCGTCACATCGGATAGTATTGTCTTTATACATGTGTACCTTATTTTATAGGCAGGTGCATGATTCCCCAGCCATATAATCTTAGTTGCAAATGGCAATGTTGAAAATTTCCTCGAGGGATATTTGCATCCCATTGCACAAGTTATTTAGAAGTGCATGATGAGCATACTAGGGCCTGTCGTTGCAATGTAATTGCTTCTTGAGCTTTTCTCTACAACGTGCAGTATTTCTGCATCTGCTTGCAGATACGGATATCATGAGAACTATCCAACATATATGAAGTTGAAGACAGAGATACTTCGGTTTTGTTCCTGATTCAATGAAAAACTCACCACGTAGAAGGATTGCTGATGTGACGAAAGGTGGTGACGACATCGTTGAATGAATGCTTCACAGTCTTTGATGTCTGCATGAACAAGTTCAAGTGTGCATCTGCAGGTGCATCCTTTGGGAATGAGAATGTTGCTGGATTGTTGTTACAATTATTACATCGATTGACATTTCTACTTGTTATTGCTGTGGCTGGGGAATTTCATGTAGCACCCATCTTTCTCTGAGGATATGGTGAAATTCGTTTATGTGGGGCAACATTTGAATTAAAAACTTATTTCATGGAAACTATTTTATGCAAATAGTTGATGTGAAGCATGATAACAGAGAAAATTGAACTATCTATGCGGTACTGATTGGTACTTGCAGACATTGTTGTTTCAAAAGTGTGATAGGACTTCACGAATTATTTATTCGCTTTAGAGATCTTATGCAAAAGAGACGTTCATCAGACATTCATTACATTCCGTGATCAAATTAAACTGTGGAACTTGTAATGCTGAATTTAAAGGAAAACAGGATACCATTTTTTTTCCTTTTTGGTCAAAACTGTAAATTCAGCTAAGATAGATTTTAATTCAAATCTGATTATAGTACTTTTTTAATGTCAATAGTAATATTGGTTGGTCACGAAAAATTGATAATTTTTCTAATATAACGAAAACCTGGGTATTTTTTAAATAATAATTTTAATAATCGTGTTGAGTTTATACCCTATCACATAAGGGTATATTAGTTTTGATACATATTTTGTAACATTGCGAAATAGTTTAGATAGACATGCCTTAAAGTAACGGTTGGCTATATTTTAAGGGCCGATGTTTAATGTGAACCACACCTAATCGTCAAATTTTTTTTGCATTTCATTTGACATTTCTGAATTTCAGACCAATTCAATTTGAACAATGGAAAGATACACAATCGAACAACGCGTTAAAGTTATTCAGGCTTATAACGAAAATGGGCGTTCAAATCAAAATGCATATCGTGCAATTCGAGATTTTTCGGTCAATTTAATCGTCCAAATGTGCGTACAATCGGAAAAATCGTGCAAAAATTTTAGCAAACCGGGTCTGTAGGGGATGCGAAAACACCAATGCATGCTCGTACAGCTCGTACTGTAGAAAATATTGCTGCTGTTTTCAATGTTGTGGCTGAAGAGCCGTCCAACTCAACTCGTCGTCGTGCCCAACAATTGCACCTCTCACGCTCGTCGTTGATGAACATTATGCATAAAGACTTGCATTTAGACGGTTACGAGGTGTGATTGACTAAAGAACTAAAGCTTCTTGACCATTTCGTCAATGGTCAGAATGGGGGCAAGAAATGGCAACAGTGCATGATCAATTTTCGTAGAAAATCATCTTCAGTGATGAGGCATATTTTCACCTCAATGGATTCGTCAATAAGCAGAATTGCCGCATTTCGGCGAATGAAAATCCAAGAGTGATTGTCGAAAAACCAATGCACCCACAAAGAGTGACGTTTGGTGCGGTTTATGGGCTGGCGGCATCACCGGGTAATATTTTTTCCAAAATGAGGCCGGTCAGGCAGTTACTGTGAATGGTGTTCGCTATCGTGAGATGATAACGAACTTTTTATGGCCCGAATCGGAAGACACGGATGTGGTTGATATGTGGTTTCAACAGGACGGTGCCACTTGCCACACAGCTAACGAAACAATGGCTCTTTTGCGCGACAAATTCAATGGCCGAGATATATGGCCGTCACGTGGTGACGATGTCAATTGGCCGCCAAGATCATGTAATTTGACACCGTTGGACTTCTTTCTTTGGGATTATTTGAAATAAAAGGTGTACGTCGATAAGCCAGCAACAATTCAAGACCTTAAGAATGGGATAATTTGACACATTAAAGGCATAGAACCTCAATTATGTCTCTGCGTCATCGAAAATTTTGACTTTCGGATGGAGAGGTGCCGCCGAGGTCGCGGCGGCTATTTGCCCAATATTTTGATCCGTACATAATTGAACCGTACTAGTATTATCATAATAAAAGGAAATGTCAATAATTTCCTAAATAATTTGTGTTTCATTCAAAATCAACATCGGCCCCTAAAATTTATCCATAAAAAAACATTTATATGGATCGATTTAGCCATGCCTTCCGTCCGTTTTTCGGTAAAATTTTTAACGTATCAAATAAATTTTTGA
The DNA here is from genome assembly GCA_949824845.1 of Rhingia rostrata. Lineage (NCBI taxonomy): Eukaryota > Metazoa > Arthropoda > Insecta > Diptera > Syrphidae > Rhingia > Rhingia rostrata. The sequence goes on along the minus strand of OX463755.1, from coordinate 18,984,093 downwards.
TTCGAAACCATTGGTTCTAATAATATAAAGAATTTTTACATATATCGTTTTAACCCACGCCCACATAGAGGCGTTTTCATACAAAAACCATTATAAACCATGAACAAAAACGTTGTTTTTGGTCAAACTATTAAAGATTTTGATAAACTGTCTGAACAAAATGTTGTGAAAATGTGATTTACTATATTTTATCTCCATAAAGCCGTTATTTTGGGGATATTTATTTTAACAATGTGATGGGATAGGGTATTAAACGATCCGCACAGCGGATTATAGTCTTCTCATATGTTTTTTTCGTTTTATGATACGTTCCATTATTTTTGACCGTTAAATTCGAGAAACCACTCTGTATATTGACCTAATAATTTAGAATATCACAACTAAAGTAAATTCATCTAACTGAAGCACCCTCCAGCTGCGATTAGGGACCTACATAATTGGCTGGCTACTTTTAAGGATCATTCATCATGTTGGGTTTGAATAAAATCTCGAACTTGATTTCTTTCACTTGTTCTATTAGGAGCAGTTTATTCCAAGCGACTGCTTCAACTAAAATGGTTTATTTATTCACGCATTTTCCTCAAAAGTTGTTATTTGCGTTAAGTTTGAATTCAAAGTCCGAGTTGTATAAACTCTTGAAGGAATCGGGGGTTGAAACATTGGAGGAAAACATTTCTTTTCCATGAGACACACCTAATGTCTTAAGTTAATGTCAATGAGCTACATCATACCATTTCTAAATTCTCAACAAGATTTAGAGAAAAAATGTTTGAAACCATATGCTAGAATTTGGCCTTTTGTCACAAACCGTAATAGACCAATATAACAGAGCAGGGCAGCCATAAAAAATGCAGAATAATAGTTGCAATGGTTCTTAAAAATATTTTTTTTAGTAATTTTTAACTACTTAGCTCTAATTCTTCAATGCGGCATTAAGACACACGAGTCTTACCATCTGCTAGGAGCAAAATCCGTTTAAAAAAAAAAACTTCGACTTGATTTCAGACATCAATTGGCTTAAGTACTTTCCTGTGAAAGAGTTTACAAAAAGCAATGACAGCATCAAACACTTCGAAATGGAAACCGAGAGAAAACAGTGGTGCCAACTTTGCAATTCGGATTTGAGCAGCGTTGAAGCAAAATTAGTAGAGACGTAAGTGCGTTCACACCAGTGCACAATTAATTTAAAAAAGTGTTCCGTGAAGAACAACAGAGAAATCTGTAGATGCCAGAGGAAGAATTACTGTCAACCGTAGTCGAGGCAATTATTTCGAGGCTTTACGTTGTTAGACCAAAACCCCTAAAAGGAGCGAACAGATATAATATGGCAAAATCCCAGATCTTCCTCACCCAGTTGACGTCGTCCAATTAAACATAAGTATACCGAAGAATTGGCACATGTTTTAGTATCTGAAACTCTAAAACCATTTTTGAGGTGGCAAATAAGCTTGTCAACGCTTGAAAGGTTTGTAACGATTTGACAGATACCTCTTCCATATCAGAGGTGTTATATTTGCGATGCAAGTTGCAAGTTGCAAATTTGACTTTAATAACATTGCAAAACTGCTGTTGAAGCAATAGTTGTACCGTTTACATGTGGGCAATTTGTTCGTACAAGGTGGCGCAAAAGTAATCCTCCTATCAGAAAATGCTATAAATTTTGCGATTGGCCCCTAATGTCAGTTCTGTTTTGACATTTGTGTAGTAAACACATGCGAAATATACGTTAATAAACAATGTTACGCTACACTGCTCCAGAACGCGGAATATTGGTGACTATTTATTTGAGCAATAATCGGTCGGTGACTTTGGCACAACGTGAATTTCGTCGCAGATTTTCTAGCCGTCCAACGCCTACTGGTGAAACACTGCGACGTTTAGCCGCTCGCCTCGAAGAGACTGGCACAACACGAGATGCTGCCAGACGCCGGAGTAGCAGAGTAGTTCTGCAGAGAATATTGCTGCTGTAGCCGAAGACGTCATTGAAGCGCCGTCAACATCGACCAGACGACGTTCCACGCAAATGGGTATCAGTCGACGGTCTTTACAGCGAATTTTGGTATAAAAATTTGAAGATGTTCCCGTACAAACTCCAGACGGTGCATCAGCTGTTAGCTGCTGACCGCCAATCGCGTCTAACATACGCTCAAGCCATCCTTAATCACCACCAAGAGGAAGATGATTTTTCATCAAAAATAATCATGAGTAATGAGGCCCATTTCCATCTTAGCGGGTACGTAAATAAGCAAAATTTACGCTTTTGGGGCACTGAAAATCCGCGTGTAACCCACGAAGAGCCATTACACCCGCTCAAAGTCACTGCATGGTGTGCTGTTTTCGCTGGAGGAGTCATCGGAACTTTTTTCTTCGAAGACGTCGCTGGCCAAACGGTTACTGTGAATGGTGAGCGCTACAGAGCAATGATCAACGAGTTCTTTTTGCCGCAACTTGATGAATTGGGATTGGAAAACATGTGGTTCCAACAGGACGGTGCAACGGCACACACTGCACGTGCCACAACTGATATGCTGAAGGATGTATTTCCCGGGCGCCTAATCTCCCGTTTTGGCAATTTGCACTGGCCAGCAAGATCGCCTGATTTGACCGCTCCAGACGTCTTTTTGTGGGGCTTTTTGAAGACGCGGGCTTATGTCAACAAGTCTCAGACTCTTGCAGCTCTTAAGGACAATATCCGTCAAGAATGTGGGGACCTATCGCCGGAAGTTTTGGCCAAAGTGATGGAAAATGCCATAAAAAGGGCTCACATGACAATCAACTGTGGCGGCGGCCATTTACATGACATCATATTCTCGACTTTATGTAAAAAAAATTAAGAGACCAAATAAAAATAATCCACAAGAAGAATCAAAGTTTTTCATTTTTTTTAAATTACAGCCAAAAAATCATCGAAAGGTTATTTTTGCGCCACCTTGTAGAAAAAAAATAGCATGTACGTAAGTTGGATACAGATGTTGTAGCATTGAATTAAGCTCTAATCTATATATTTAAAAATTAAGCCTTAAAATTATGTTCGTTTGTCGTCGATTCACGCCATAACGCATTTACCGATTTTAATCAAACTTTCACACACATCTTTGGTATTGGTCTATATGTATACGCTTTTTGTAAAGTTGTATTGCTTTTGGTTAAAACGTAAGACATTTTGAAAAAGTGTCTGAGCAACATATTTAGACACTCTGAATATCTATAACTCTTCACAGAGTTCTGTTTTTTTTGCGGATTGTAACTTTCTCTTATTTTTTTTATTAAGCAACCAACATATTCACTAGACATAACCTATATGGCAAAAGAGCGTTTGCCGTGTCAGTTAGAACAGAATAAATTTCAATCGAAATGTTGACCACCAAGCTTGGTTCCGGGAAGCCAAATGATGTTTTTGATATAATCATTGCCCTAAGTATTTTTTTGTTCTGAGAACTATAGCTCCAACATTTGCAATGAACGTGATTGCTTATCAGATGAATCTTAATTTTTGTTTTCTATTGCAAATATGTAAATACATATGTGAATAAATTTGAACAATTACTTATTTAAGTCGTGAGCATGGACCTCAACCAACATGCCTCCCCAATTAGTCCGGTCCTTAGCTAACTGCCTCCAGTTGCGCACTCCAAGTTGGTTAAGGTCGCTTTCTACATGTGCGTACCAGTTAAGGCGAGATCTTCCTCTACTGCGTCCGATTTTTGGCTGGGAATCGAAGAGTCTGCGAGTCGGAGTATTTGTGTGCATTTGTTCATGTCGTACCCATCTTAAGCGTCCAATGCGGGTTTTTTGTTAACAAGGGCATGTCGCTGTAAAGTTCGTATAGTTCTTGGTTGAATCTTCGTCTCCATTGCCCGTCAACGAAAACTAGAATTCTACACCGTCATCCTACACACACGGACGAGTTTGGGCGGTATACTCAAACTAGACATGGTTCTGCATAGTTCGTCTCTATAAATGCTGTCGTTTGCGGCCTTGAAATCGATGAATCGATGGTGGGTATCGATTTGGACTTCTTGAGTTTTCTCCAGGACCTGGGGGAGTGTGAAAATGTTATCGGTTGTCAACTTTCCTGGCCTAAGTCTACTCTGATAAGGGCCGATCAGGTTCTTGGTAAACGGTTTTATTCGTTGACATATTACGGCTAATATGACCTTGTTGGCGTAGTTGAGAGGGTCTCCTTTTTTTGGATCGGGCAAACGACGCTGAGGTTCCATTCTTAAGGCATACTCTCATGCGACCAGATTGGTCTTATGAGTTGGTGGATGTTAATTACCAACTCATCTCTGCTGACGTTATAAAACTCAACACTAAGGCCATCATTTCCGGCAGTCTTATTAAGCTTCAGTTTAGATATCCCTCACCTCATTTCAATCAGGTCGGGTGGTTGGCAGTTTTCGCCGTCGTTGCCAACATTGTATGGTTCGTTCTGCCTGACAGCGGAATGACGAACGCCGCTGAACAGTCTGCAGAAGTGGATCTTCCATATCATCAGCATCGATTGTGTCTCAACTACGATATTTCCTTGTTCATCTCGACCGGAATTTGTTCGAGCCTTGTAACCTTGGCTTTGACGTTTTACCTTTGGTAAGACTTGCGAACATCGTTCCTGGAGTGTCACCTCTCTTTATCCTCTATTGCGCGCTTTTCTTTCTTTTTTTTTCATCTTTGTGAAAAGCCGGTGTTCTTCCCATCTTGTTTGCCAATAGTGCTTAATAGCAGCTCTCGTCTTCACCTGCAGTTTATCCTTGTAGGCCTCGTTTTGCTGCGAGCATATGTCGGCGTTCCTCGTCAAACCAGGGGTTTCTTCATGATGGGTGCGAGGTACCTAGCACATCAGTTGCAGCTGATATTATGGCTTGTTGCCATCGTTGCCATTGTTCTTCGAAATTCGATGCTGGTGGTATGGTGTTAATCGAGAGGTTAAGTGATACGCGTTGCGGTCTTTTGCGATTGCAGTCTTTCGACATCAAATTTGTTCACAATATTTCTGGATTGTTGTGGTGTGGTGGATATCCGCATTCTTACCTTGGCTGTAAAAGGGTAGTGGTCCAAGTCGATGTTAGCTCCTCGGAATGTTCGGACACCCAAAATACAGGATGCCTGCCACTTGTCTATCGCAATGTGATCAATTTGGTTGAACGTTCGTTTATCTGAATGGTTGGGTGTTGTAGAACGAGGGTAGACTCTGATTTTAACTTGGCAATGCCCAGTCCCCTTATAGATATCGAGGAGAGGAAACCATGTGCTGGCTATAGTTGCATTTCGTTCAGTAGTGAAGTCAATTAGCCTAAGTCCGTTAGCAGACGTGTTGTCGTGCAGGCTATGTTTACCGACGAAACTGCTAAAGATATTTTAACATCCTTCGTTTGCGTTTAAATCTCCCATCGTACTTCGGTAGTCGCTCATAGGTTTTTTCAAGGAGCTCGTAGATACCAATCCTTAGCTATATCATCTTTTCCTTCTTTGGGGCGTGAGTACGTACAAGGCTCATGTTGGCGAATTTTTCATTTATGCGGATTATTACAATTCGTTCGCTAGTATCTTGGAAACATAAGACTTCTTTCCTACGTCAGCAACTTATAACAAATCCGCATCCGAATAGTCGCTGTTTCGGCTCACAATAACAGGAGGTGTCACAGTTTTTCATCCTCTTTTCGACCATGACATCGTATTTCCTGGGTGGCAGTAATATCTGCTACGTAGCAGTTAAGGGCTTCCCCTAGTTGTTCGCTTGCACCTCTCCTGTTTTATATTTTCACATACCATGTGCAGATACGAACGTCGTCCTTTTTTTTGTGTTTAACAGGTTCGTCAACAATAAAATCAGGCTTTTCCGAGGCTATTGGTTGCTTCGTGACATATAGCTTTTTCCATGGGTTCCAATTTGTTAGATACTCCCAGGACACGGGTCCAACAGTATTCACTATGAGATGGAGCGCTGTCGTTGGCCTTCAGTTCATCCGCCACCATCTCTGTTCGAGAAGCCTGATTTACCATTGAAATTCCTCGACAACCTGTTGTCCGAATTTGTCGAAGCAGCTTGTCTAGGTTTGCCTGTGACAACAGGCCGGGTATTCGCTCCGTGCCATTCTGGTCTGGCTGCTTATAGTGTTGCTATTTTTCATAAGTGCACTCGCACTTATCGTTTAGCAAGTCACGCTCTAACCACAAGTCCGTGATATGGATGTCAGGTTAATTTTTCTGTTGCATATTGCCTTTTCCAATTTTTGTTTGACCCCGATGTTTTTACAAAAAACGTAGTCACCGTAAATATATCTATCAAAAAAATGTCCTGTCAGCCATTTCTTATCTATTCCTTGTCATCATAATTATTGCATTACCGAGGGCCATTACTCATCCCCATTCCAAATCTTGATATCCTAGCTCTCGTTTTGAGGTCAACAAAGTCTACTACAACTCTCTACCTCCCACTCTAAAGACATCGCTCTACGATTAATGTCGAAATATTAAAGTTGTTCCTTTCCTGTTAAACACCCAAAAGGACACCCAACTAAAATTCAAAATTCCCATTAATCGGCATCCATTTTTTTTTCTTGTCAACACAATATTCAAAGAACCATGGTAAGGTTTTCCGAAGAACTTGGCCATCATAAATATTAAGATGAGATCGTGTTTCAAATGTCATCGGTTCATTTGCTACACACAACTGTTCCTAAAGTAGAATGGGGCTGATTGTTTGGGATGTCCAAAACATCCCCCAATTGGATATTTATTCTTAATTTTGCCTTTAGACAATGAGTGCTGTTATTCCACTCCACGGGCAGGGTATATGGTGGGGATTGTAAGTCCGTCATAAGTACATACAGAAGTACTGATGGGGGAGTTTTTGTGGTGCAAAAAGCTTGTGGTAGATTTGACCACTGAATATTGGGACTCGAATCTGGTATACACATTACTGGATGAATTTTCGAACCATTTGTGTTACAAGCAGAGGGTGTTTTTTTTAAAGGTTGGTTTTTCGAATTGAGATAAAACCCACATTTTGTGGTCAAATCGAGCAACTCTAATGCCATTTATGTTCAGTTTGGTTTGCCATTTCATCATGAATAGGTTGACAAATGAACAACACAAATGAACAAATCGTGCAAATTTATTTCGAAAATAATGGTTCAGTTCGAGAAGCGTACCCCAAACTCCGTCAATTTTATGGTTGACATAATCGTCCATCAGAGCAATTAATTCGGTTAACCATGGATCGGTTTCGCACTACGTTTAGTCTACGTGATAATACGCATCCGCAGAGACGTCGAACAGTGCGCACGAAGAAACAGTTGCCGCTGTAGAACAAAGTGTTGAGGGGGATCCGAATGAATCGATTCGCCACCGTGCAGAGCAATTGGAGCTCTATCCATCAACTTTATGGAAGATTTTTCGCAAACCTTATAAGATCCAACTTGTGCATGAATTAAAGCCGCAAGACCGCGTATGGGCCGAAAATGAGAGTGAACTCGATGCTGATTTTCATCGCCAAATTTTGTTCAGGGATGAGGCTCATTTTTGGTTGAATGGCTACGTCACAAGCAAAATTGCCGCATTTGGAGTGAAAATAATCGACATGAGACCCTTGAGACGCCATTACATTCACAAAAACTGGCTGTTTGGTGTGCTATATGGGCTGGTGGTGTCATTGGGCCATACTTGTTCCGTAATTGTGCTGCATAGTCAGTTACCATTAATGGAGACCGTTATAGAGCCATGATAACCGACTATTTTGTTGCCGAATTAGATAGCAGGAATGTAGATGAGATGTGGTTCCAACAAAACGGCCACACAGCGCACGTCATAATTGATTTATTGAAGGAAACATTCAATGAGCGAATAATTTCGTGGAATGGACCTGTTATTTGGCCACCAATATCGTGTGATTTGACGCCATTGGGTTATTCTCTTTGGGAATGTATGAAGTCACTCGTATAAGCAAACAAACCAGAAACGTTAGGGGACTTGGAAGCCAACATTCGTGGCGTCAATGCCAACATACGGCCTCAAATGCTGGGAAAAAGGTTTGAAAATTTTACCTCTAGACTTGGCTTTATTCCAACCAGCGGCAGTGGCCACTTGCCCGAAATTATATTTAATCAGTAATGGCATTAAATTATCCTTCCAATTAAGCCAAACTAATGGACATTAAAACTAATTTCCTGTGTTTTGTGTTTTATTTTGATTGGAACTTTCAAAAAAACACCCGATACATACAGAATTTGAAAGGACACACGCTTTTGATAGTGGAAACATAAGGAATATGTCATTCTAGTCTTGCATCTAGGATATGTACACTTGCAAAGGTTATTATGCTTGTAATAAGTTTTTCTTCTGAGAATTGCGTTGAAGGATTGGGATCTCTTTTCAACTGCTCCAGGGAACAATTAGCGATTGCGTAACTTATCAAATGATAACAGGCTCGAGTTCGTTAAAATAAACCTGCAGACTTATGCCCACTCATTTTATACAAACCGATAATTACGCTTCATATTAAATGTGAGTATCTTTTGTTGCGTACTTTGACCTGTGACCTTTAACAATTTTGTTTTTGTGAATTCCCATTTGAAATTACTTAACTTGCTACCGCGTATGCTTAGTACTCGTAGAAAAGGTTAAGTTTAGGTTTTCTTCACCGGATACGCATTTCCCACACAATGTGTATTCAAAAAGCTGAAAACCCAGTGGACTATTAAATGGTTATATGAAATGTGACCTTTCGAAAGGCTGGTTTGTAAAAATCCCCAGGGTAAGGTTTTTCTCATATTTTTTTGCTCGTCTGTGCTTGAAAGGACCATGGAAAGAAAGGCAACCGTGGGTGTTGATTCGTTTTCGAATATCTACTCTGTGTATGTCTGTGTGTGTTAAGGTCGATTTAATTCATTTGTAGGAGTTATTCATATTTTCCAGAAAATGGTTTTTCAATTAGCCTTGGGGCTCATCCTACAAACAAGGACACGCATTTTATAATTCGGCAAATATCAGCAGGGACACGTGTCTACAATTTTAGTCGAATTCAAATACTTTTTCTAAACTTTAACCTTTTCGGTGATGGCGTGTAGTGTGTAGCCGGCATTTAGGTCGTCGATTGAATTTGTTCTTAAGCTTGACCACATGACAAAAGAGCACGTTTGGAAGATGTATCTATGTTTCAGCTGATAGCAAGGGATGGCTTAAATAGATACATTTTCAATTACAACCATTCGAATTGAATCTACTTCTTATTGTCTATCTCACGTTGGACACATATATCTTCACAAAAGTGTCCACTTCCTTTGAGGACTAATCGAGATTTCATAAGCCCTTGGCTTAATGGGTAAAAAAAAAAATCTCCTCACATATTGGTTCTGGTAACTAAATGATACCATCATCATTGAGATCTTTCTCATTTAATGTCATCACCAAGTCCGCACAGTTGAGAAGGATCTTGAGAGATTTAATCGATTTTATTACATACACCAAGTTTCACTTTTGCCAAGAGACACAACTGAATACCAGAAGTCGTTAAAGTTTGTTTTATGTTTCCAGAATTTTAGAATCGGAGTTTTCAACTTCCGTAGAAACTATATGAGGTAAGAATTGTGGTTTGCGGTAACTTCTAAACTAAAGAAGAAACAGTGTTCGTTAATTAAATTGTCACGGTGATAAAACCACCAGACGGACATTAAAAGTTTCAGCTTAGTCTGCTAAAAGACGAATTATCGATTTTTGTCTCCTATTAAAGGGAGTACGTTAATTTTTTTAGGCAAGTTGCTCCCTAGGTTGTGGAATAAATTACCACATAAATGTGTATATAACTTTGCTTTAAGTATTTGGGAACCTCGAAAATCTAACAACTTACCATGCCTTTGGAAAGCAAAGCAATAACTATGACGTTCCTAAGATTAATTGGTGGAAACTATGTTACATGTCTCTAATGGCTTACATACATGAAGGGCAAATCCGTTGAGACAGTAGATACCAAATAAGCGATTTAAGGAGGGTTTGTCAATGTCAAAATAAAAACAGTCATTACACACACTGCCTGTCGTGTATATTTAAACAGGACTTGATGCCTGTGGAAACAAAACAGAAATATTAGAGATAAATACATCAAGAATAATTAACGTCTGAAGAAAGTAAAAATATGAGGACAATATTTATAATTTCTAAACAAGAGAGGTTCGAACTGATGAACTAGTAATTTAATACTAGGAAAACACTGGGCTATCCCTTTTAAACAGGAAACTCTTTAGCAGACATGATATTCATTTACTGACAATTTGCATATCTGAACAGGACCTTTATTAATTGGACTTACTGTTCATAGGGGACCAGAAGAAGGTTAATTGAATCGTTCTTCTTCCTTTCGACCATTTTTAGGTTTTGGTTATTGAAAATTAGTTATGATTTTGGATGGTCGAATATTTTGGAGATAATAATTATATGCATGATGGTTGGCTGCTGTAGAACGAGCTAAGACTCTGAATAGCTTTAACTTGGCAATGCCAAGTGGTTGTAACTCTGACTACACATCAAGTGATTATTTTTAACCTCCAAGTGGTAACTACCGGGTACTGGTCTCATCCAACCGGATATGACTTGCTAAACAATAAGCGCGTGTTGATAGCGCGTGGAATAACAGCAACACTATACACAGCCAGGTCAGAATGGCACGGACTGAATACCTGGCCTGCTGTCCCAGGCGAACCTAGACCAGCTGCTTCGACATACTCGGACAACTGGTTGTCAAGGAATTTTAAGGGTAAGTCAGGCCCCTTGAACAGAGATGGTTGCGGATGAACCGAAAGGCCAACGGCAGCGTTCAATCCCGTAGTGGATACTGATGGCCCCGTGTCCTTGGGGTATTTAATAAACTGGAACTGGCCCTTCAGGTTGGGGTTTGTATTTTGGAAAAAATATATATTACGAAGCAACCAATAGCCTCTGCAAGGACTAATTTTATTGTTGACGACCATTTTAAGTGAAAAAAGGACAAAGACTTTCGCACCTGCACCTTGAATGTGAGAACATTAAACAGGAGAGGTGTAAGCGAACAAGTAGCGGAAGCCCTAAGCTGATACAAAGCAGATATCCATCCAGGAAATACGATGGAATGGGCCGGGAGAAATGAGGATGAAAAACCGTGACATCTACTACGGACCGTGTTAAAGTGAACAGAAACTGCGACTATTCGGGTGCGGAATTTTTATAAGTGCCTGACTTAGGTAAGAAGTCTTACGTTTCCAAGACATTAGCGAACGCATTATAACAATCCGCATCAATGCCAAATTCGCCAACATAAGCCTTATATGCGCTCACTTCCCTACGGAGGAAAAAGGTGATATAGGTAAGGATTGCTTCTATGAGCTCCTTGACAAAACCTATGAGCGACTACCGAAGTACGACGTTAAAATCGTGTTTGGAGATTTTAACGCAAAGGTAGGAAGAGAAGACATTTTTAGCAAGATTGTCCAAAGCATAGCCTCCACGACAACACGTCTGGTAACGGACTGAGGATAATTGACTTCGCTACGGAACGAAATGCCACTATAACCAGCACACGGCTTCCTTACCTCGATTTCTATAAGGGGACTGGACATTGCCAAGTTAAAGCCAATCAGAGTCTACCCTCGTTCTACAACACCCAACCATTCAGATAAACGAACAGTCAACAAAATTGATCACATTACGATAGACAAGAGGCACGCATCTAGTATTTTGGATGTCCGAACATTCCGAGGAGATAACATCGACCTGGACCACTACCTTTTTACAGCCAAGGTAAGAATGCGGATATCCACCACACCACAACAATCCAGAAATATTGTGAAAATATTTAATGTCGAAAGACTGCAATCGCAAGAGCCCGCCAATTCTTTCGCGCAACGCGTATCCCTAAACTTCTTGATTACCACCATACCACCAGCATCGAATATCAAGGAACAATGGCAACGATGCCAGTAAGCCATTAGATCAGCCGCAACAGATGTGCTAGGTTTCTCGCGCCCACCAGCAAGAAACCCATGGTTTGATGAAGAATGCCGACATATGCTCGCAGCCAAGAACGAGGCCTACAAGGCTAAGCCGCAGGTGAAGACGAGAGTTGCTATGAGCTCTATAGGCAGAGAAGATGGGAGGAACACCGGCTTTTCAGAAAGACTAAAAAAGAGCAAGAAAAGCGCGCGATTGTGGATATAGAGAGGTACCACTCCAGGAACGATGTTCGCAAGTCTTACCAAAGTTTAAAACGTCAAAGCCAAGGATACAAGGCTCGAACAAAATCCTGTCGAGAAGAACAAGGAAATATCGAAATTGAGACACAGGCGATGCTGGGGATATGGAAGGACCTCTTCTACAGACTGTTCAACAGCGATGAAGAGCGACTTTCCGCTGTCAGGCAGAAAGAACCATTCAATGTTGGCAACGACAGCCAAAAACTGCCAACTACCCGACCAAAGAGAAGTGACGATAGCAATACCTTAACCTTATCTTAATAAGGCTGTCGGAAATGAGCGTTATAAAGCCGGCGGGGATGACTTGTTAAATAACATCCACCGATGACGATGGAGAATTCTCGCTGCTCCATCAGGGTCGGAAACCACCTCACCGACACTTTCGATACCTATAAAAGGATTTAGGCAATGACTTCTTCAATTTTTCATGTGACCTCTTTAGTTTCATTCTTGAGAATATTGTGCAAAACTCCCGGTCCAACACCGGAGACACATTTTTACAAAAATCGGTGCGACTACTAGCATACGCCGACGATATTGTCTATCTCGGATCCGCCATTAACTCTGACATCAACATCTCGTCAGAAATTTAACGAAGAATTACTCTTTCCAACCATTGTTTCTTCCGAATAAGAAGGCAATTCAGTAGTAAAGCCCTCACTCGAACTACTAAGCAGATCCTATATAAGACCCTGATCATCCTATCCCTGCTCTACGTCGCTGAAGCATGGACCACCGTCTATAAAGCGGATGAAAAATCCTTGGTCGATTTGAGAGGAAAAAAAAAACTCCGAATTGGACGTTTAAGATGGCCAGGACATGTAGAACGAATGGACATAAATACTCCGGCTCGCAGAGTCTTCGATTCACTGCCAGACGTCGGACGCAGTCGAGGAAGACATCGACTTTAGTGGCGGGCACAAGTAGAAACCTTACTCAACCAACTTGGAGTGCGAAACTGGAGGTAGTTAGCTAAGGGCCGGGCTAATTGGAGAGGCATGTTTCTTGAGGCCCAGGTTCATTCCGGACTGTAGCGCCACTTTAGTAAGGAAGTAATTTAATCGTCTATACAAACGTTTTTATAGATTAAGTTAAATACAAGGTATGCCAAAAGAAGTCATCCGATGTTGTTTGGCCTTCAGAATGTCGATTGTAGCTCGGGAAGTGTGTGCCGTTGCTCCGTCCTGTTGGAACCACATGTTCTCCAGTTCTGTTTCGTCCAATTGCGGAAAAAAAAAACTCGTTTAACATTTCCCTATAGCGCGCATCTTCCACTGTTGTCGTTTGACCAGCAGCGTTCTCGAAAAAAAAAATGGCCCGATGACTCCTCGAACATGAACGGCGCAACATGCAGTAACTTTGAGCGGGTGTAAGGGCTCCCCGTGCATTAGTTGTGGATTTTCGGTGTCCCAGAAGCGATAGTTTTACTTATTAACGTACCCGCTGAGGTGAAAATGAGCCTCATCGCTCATTATGATTTTGGTCGTAAAGACGTCCACTTCGATTAATTCGCGTTCTCGGGGAGTGTGTCACTCCATGGCTTTTTCACTTGTATTCTACATCTGTCTAGTTCACAAGTTTCAAAACAGATTTGACATTGGCAGCCATTTGCAAAAATAAGAGCATCTTCCAATAGGGTGATCTCTTTTGGCCCATCTTTTAAAGGGTGATCCATTTCGAGGCTCCCTACTTTTTTAAAGAAAAAAACACAGAAATTTCAAATTTAATGGAGAATGTTTATTATCATTTGAAAGAACATTCTTTGGCATTTATTTTTTGAAGATTATGTCTATCAAATGTTGGCCGTTGCTACGTCGCAGATGGTCCATCCGTTGAGTCCAATTTTCGATCACTCGTTCGTGCATTTCGACTGGTAACTGGCGAATGACACGCGTGATGTTTTCCTCCAAGGCCTGAATCGAAGCGGGTTTGTCGGCATAAGCTTTTGACTTTACATATCTCCACAGGAAAAAGTCTAACGGTGTGATATCACACGATCTTGGTGGCCAATCGACCGGCCCAAAACGTGAAATTATGTGCTCACCGAAATGTTCTCTCAATAAGTCCATTGATTGATGCGATGTGGGGGAAGTGGCGCCGTCTTGCTGAAATCAAATGTCGTCGAGATCACGAGCTTCAATTTCAGGCATCAAATAGTCGGTTATCATGGCACGATAACGGTCGCCATTGACGGTTACGTTCGCACCGGCATAATTTTTAAGGAAATATGGACCGATGATTCCACCGGCCCACAAACCACACCAAACCGTTGTTTTTTCTGGATGAAGTGGCAGTTCTTCAATCTCTTCAGGTTGCTCTTCGTCCCAAATGCAGCAATTGAGCAAGAAATGGGCCACATCGCTAAACAAAATTTGCCTCGAAAACGTCGGATCTTCTTGGAACTTTTCAAGAGCCCATAGAGCGAAGCGATGTCGCTTGGGAAGGTCGAGCGGCTTCAGTTGTTGCACAAGCTGTATTTTGTACGCTTTCAATTTTAGATCTTGACGTAAAATGCACCAAGTCGTTCCATACGTCAGTCCGAGTTGCTGTGAACGGCGACGAATCGACTCTCTACGGTTTTCGTGTACACTCTCAGCTACGGCCGCTATATTTTCTTCACAGCGTGCTGGACGTGGTCTATTCGGTCGAATATTATCCAATAATGAATGCTGGGTCTCAAAATGGGTATACTTTAAAAGCTTGGCATACTTTCAGATTTTTCCTTCCAAAACTAGCACCGTTAGAGGACAATCGTCCCTTAATTTTGGTGCATTTGTTAAGGTTGTAAAACGGTTTTCACGTCCCACAGCCCTCAAGGATGATTAAGTTAATTTTTTTTGAAGGCAGTTAGAAAGCCCGTTAGTCAGTCTATCTTACGGCATAATTTTCCTTCCAAAAATAGCACCGTTAGAGGACAATCGTCCCTTATATTTGGTGCATTTTTTAAGGTTGTAAAACGGTTTTCACGTCCTACAGCCCTGAAGGATGACTAAGTTAATTTTTTTGAATTCAGTTAGTAGGCCGATTATGTTGACCATAAGTTGAGCGAAGTGCACGAAACACATTCCTCACAGAACGTGAATTTTTATAGTAAAGTTGAACAATTTGTAAACGTTGTTCACGCGCAAGTCTTTCTATTATGAAATGCCAAACAATACTAAACAAAAATAACATGACAGCATGACACGACTCACACGTGATCTGTCAAAAAAGGCTATTGAAAAAAGTATCTCTACTTGGATCACCCGTTAGATAAGCAGAGTTAAAAGCAGAGGCGATCTATCCATAAGTGTCCTTCCGTCTGCATCTCGTCATTTTTTTGAGCATTGAGTTTTGAGACTTAGAGTTATGAAATTCGGTAAAGATCCAGCAACAACAGTCGTCTTTAATCTAAAAAAATATTTTTGAAATAGCGTCTGAACAAATTATTTATACAATATCTATAGCCTTTTTGTGTAGAATTTTTTTGTTATACAAAATTTTTGTTAAAATGTTTGAATATTATAAATACATTTCGTCAATATATTATTACAACTCTGTGCGTTTTTTTAAAACAAAATTCGACAATATTTTTCTTGATACATATTTTAGTTACAGAATACTTTAACCACACGCACACCATGGATATGTTTATTTCAAGGACATAATGGAAACACAACCAATTTGTATCGTTCTCATATATTTTTAATTAAATTTAAGAAACCGGCCTTATCTAACTGCATTAAAATTATTTCCATAAAAAAGTTATTGATCAACATGAAGATTCAATCTTGATACATATCAACATACTTTATGATTTGCAAATGTGGATGCCAAAATTGTACAAATCATCAATGAAATCAATTTCAACATAAATTTCTTCCATGGTTAGCAGTATTCTGCAAAGATACTCTTCTTGACCTTCACCAACATTGATTTACTTTCAATGATCACATTGTCCTTGACCCAGACTAATAATTTATCTTTCATTCCTTCTTTTCAGAATAAACCTGTGACGATAGTTACAGTGAGATGCAAGTGGACTATAGAAATTCCGCAACACATTACTGGATTGTGAGTATCTTCAATGTCTTCGCATTATTTTTAAGAATTTCCTTCTTTTTTTTTTGTCACTCAACATACGATTGAAAACATTTTGTATCTGAGCCAAAAAATGAATCTCAATCTTTACCTCGTGACGCACATATACTACTTGGATACCTACCCACAGTTTATTCTCAAAACAATTATTCTCCAAGTGGAAAATAAAGAATAGATACAAAGGTATAACCGCACATACGCAAGATGTACACCCTAAGAACAATGTCGCCTTTTAACAGCTCCTATCCCTACATATACGACCAAATGTAGACCATCGTTTATTTGGCGATCTTCTCATGCGGGCTGCCACTTTGCAATATAAAGTCCTTGTAATAAAATTGCACCAACATAAATTCAACATGAAGTATCCTTTCAAAATCCCACGAATATACTCGTCCCCAATCGATAGCAATGAAAACAAAAACCTAATTTTATATGAACTGATAAACCCTTCCATTATGGAGATTGCTCACACGATAAAAAAAAAACTATACGAGTATAAGAAACTCTTGCCGTCCCCAACGGCGACATAGAGTGGTGGCATTCCTGATGGTGTCTCATTTGGGAATTATTGAAAACAATTTGGGGAACTCCGTCAGAGTTCTTCCTCATGCGATATCGTTCTCCTGCAATATTGGCATTCAGCCAAAATGGGCTTTCTCTTGTTTTTCAAAAAAAAAAATCGAGAAAAAAAAACACGTCGCCAATTACTGTATGATAGTCGAAAATAATGAAAAACGAATAATACGACATGAAAAAAATAAATTCGAATGGCTTTTCACCACTCGACGTTCCACAGTTTGTGCCATTGCCGAATGACACATGTCCTTCTGTGGTGTGCATTCTCTCAATTGTTTTGAAAAATCGGTTCGCAATTTTCCTGATTCGAAGGGAGATAAATTATATGACAGTTTGGTGCAGGGTGGGGTGTATTTGAATGTTGGAAACCGAGCAGAATGAAAGAATTGTAAAAAAAAAAAAAAATTCAATTGAGTTGCTTACTTGAGAAGAAAATTGAAACGCGAAACAGGTGAAGTGGATCATGACGACAGTGTAGGCCATTTTCCTTCAACCTGTCTGTTTATTATGATTTGAAAAATTGAATTGAAAATGCTATACATTTGCATAATCAAAAGTGAGAAAAGTATCTTTTGGATACATTTTGGCGGAAATGTGTGCTTATAATTGAATTCCGCAATTGAATGTACAAAATTCGATTTTTCACTTTGAAAACACATTTGCGTTTTTCAGAGTAAGACGCTGAACCAGATTTATTGCCTTGATGAAGGCAAGTGTTTCAAAAGTTTTGAAGTTTCAAGAAAGTGCTTAAAATAGGAGTCATTGATAAACTCCACCTGCAGATTATTGTTGTAGAAATAATTAAATGCTGGGGAAAAAAGTGCTATAAAGCTGTCATATTACAAACATTTTGGCTCAAAGTCCAGGGTATAATATTTTGTTTGCTTATGATTTTTGATTTTGAAAGAGAATGGATTTTATATTGATTATCTAATGTCGGCAATTGTGTATGAAATACAATATCAGGTAAATGTCCGCCTCTGTGAGTCTCACAAATGCGAGCCCTTTTAAGCACATTTTTCATTACATTCTCACACATTTCACGCGGCCTTTCATTAATTGCATCACGAATATTTTGTTTGAGTTGCTCAAGCGCTTCTGATTTGTTTGCATAAGCCTTGCTTTTTAGATATCCCTACAAAAAGAAGTCAAGAGCCGTCAAATCAGGCGGTCGTGGAGGCCAATCAACATCACCATTTCTTCAAATAACTTGTTGTGGAAAGAGTTCTCGAAGTAGTTCCATTGTAATCCTGGCTGTATCCGATTTTGATTTCACATGTTAATCAAGCCAAAAGCATGCAGTTGTGGCGTAAAAAAGTTTTCAATCATATCACGATATCCCTCCCCATTCACAGTTACCGTTACGCCATTTTCATTTTCAAAGAAGTAAGGTCCAATGATTCCCCCTGACCAAATTGCACACCAGACTGTAACTTTTAATGGATGCAATGTTTACTGATGAATAATTTGAGGGTTTTCCATTGCCCAGAGCCGACTTTTCTGTTTATCCATTCAAATGAAAATGCGGCTCGTCACTCATTATGATTTTTTCATGAAAATCAGGGTTGTCATGGGCTAGCTGTAACATCCTATTGGCATATGTACGGTGGCGTAAATAGTCTTGTGTCAACTGAATCCTAAATGAAAACAAATGCAAATCCTTGTGCAAAATTGTGGCCAATGTTGTTCTTTGAAGACCAAGCAACTGAGCACGGTGTTGAATTGAGGTTGATGTTTTCAGCCGATCTTGCAGTACATCATGGTCCATGCTTGGGCCTATCACCTAAAGACCCTCTTTCTTCGAAATTATTCACTGTACGATAAATAGCGCATTTTGTTGCCACGTTGTTTCTCCCAAAAATGTCACGTAACATTCTCATCGTCACAGTAATCGATGATTGATTTTGATAAAATGTTTTAACGATTAGGTATAACACGTTAGTTTATCGAATATTTGGCCATAATAAATTTGCCACGTGTATACTTCACGACTAAAAAATATGAGCTGTCAAAACTTATGACTACCAAAATGGCAGCAAACCAAAATAGTATACCTACCTTCCCGGCGCACACTCTGTAGAAAAGCATTGCCCCAGGAAAAACATAATTTTTGGATCAGATATTACATATTATATGTTATACCAAAGTACCCACAAAGATGGAGGATTGTCATATTTCTTGTAAATATCCACGAAAGATATAAATTGCGCAGAGGGAGCATGGATTGATTCAATCTTCTTCATTTCCTTCCAAATTTTATACTGATTCCTCAAAATCTTTCTTTTAGTCCAGACCAGAACCTGAGACGCTAAAAATATGTTGCGTTCCTTTTTTAGCACAGATACTCTAGACCTTCTCGTACGTATTTCAGTTTTCGTTTGGAGACCCATCATAGCGTTCCTTAACCGATTGAGATCAATTTGGGTTTAAAAAGAGATGATAAACAGAAGACCCAAACAATTTTTCTGTTCTTCTTTCCAATGCAATAGTGCACAGCAAACTGAAAGCCAAAAACTCAAAAAAGTGGCAGAGGATGTATATAACAAGAGACGTGCAGAAAGTTTACCAATTCAGAAAAAGGAAATTATGCATGGTATCAACTAAGAATCTCATAACAAGAAAGAGTATCTCAAAAATTATATAATTTTCAGGCAGAAGTTTTCCAAATCGTTCGAACCATCCTTATCGTGCAAGTTGTTAAGCTTTCTTACTTACTTAAGTGGCGCTTCAGTCCGGAATGAACCTGGGTGGGAATCGAAAATTTTGCGAGCCTGAGCATTGGTGTCCAATCGTTCTTCATTTTCTAGCCATCTAAAAAGTCCATTGCGGAGTTTTTTGACCAGGGGCATGTCGCTGTATAGATCGTATTGTTCTTGGTTGAATCTTCATCTTCATAGATCGTCAATGCAAGCAGGACCAAAGATTTTTCGAAGAATTTTTCAAAGAATTTTCTTCTGGAATAGATGAAAGATTTCTTAAACCGCTTTTGAGACGGTCCATGCTTCAGCTCCGTAGAGGATATAGGATCTCCTTAAAGTTTGATTTGGGGCTTTAATACTGAATTGTTCTCTTAGCCTGCAGAAACAGCGGTTGGCAAGAGTAATTCTTCGATTTATTTCTGACGAGATGTTGTTGTCAGAGTTAATAACGGAGTCGAGATAGACAAAGTCCCGTAGTACCTCAAAGTTATATCTGTTAATGGTGACGTTCTGTCGAATTCCTCGATGTTGTGTGTAATTTCGTGTTGACAGCATAACATACCAAATAAAAATATTTTAACAAAAAAATTTATGACTAAAAAATCCTTTGTTCCCGCCAAACAGAATGGTGGCAAGAAATGACAACAGAGGATGATCAATTTTCAAAAAAAAAAACCAATGCACCCACAAAGAGTGACTGTTTGGTGCGGTTTATGGGGCGGCATCATCGGGCCGTATTTTTCCCAAAATGAGGTCGGTCAGGCAGTTACTTTGAATGGTGTTCGCTATCGTGAGATGATGACGAACTTTTTATGGCCCGAATTGGAATATATGGATGTGGACGATATGTGGTTTCAACAGGACGGTGCCACTTGCCACACAGCTAACGAAACAATGGCTCTTTTGCGCGACAAATTCAATAACCGTGTTATCTCACGTGGTGGCGATGTCAATGGCCGCCAAGATCATGTGATTTGACACCGTTTGACTTCTTTCTTTGGGGTTATTTGAAAGAAAAGGTGTACGTCGATAAGCCAGCAACAATTCAAGAGCTAAAGGATGAGATAATTTGGCACATTAACGGCAAAGAACCTCAATTATGCCTCAGCGTCATCGAAAATTTGGACCATCGGGTGGAGGTGTGCCGCCGAGGTCGCGGCGGCCATTTGGATGATATTTTATTCCATACATAATTCAACTATACCAACATTATCAAAATAGAAAAAATTGACACTAATTTTCTCAACAATTTGTGTTTTATTCAAAATCAACATCGGCCCTTAAAATTTAACCAGCCTTAAAAGTTATTAAAAACCAACTTTTTTTTTCAAATATCTAACAAAATGATTATTAACAGCTAACATATTTATTGCTTTACTTACATTTTTTTGGTTTCGAGTGTTTAACAACATTAACATCCATCGTTTGGTTTTAATATCCTTTTCAGACTGCATTTTGGTGTGCGATAGGAGCTATAATATTGGGTGCAATTGCGGTGATATCATATTGGATACGAAAATGCAGGTATGGTTTTTCTTTGTTTTTTTTTGGTTTCTTCTGTTCTGTGAACTTTTATTAGATAACGAATTTAAAATATTTTTATTTTTCCCCTAACCTTAATATTAAAAAAATCTTTATATTCTTTTTTTCCAACAACTGGGACTAGATTCTTTAAATTGCTTCTCCTAGATTAACACGCAATAAAAATCTTTGTAAACCATGTTAAAAGTTCTCAAAATAACCTCAAAATAAGTAAACTTTATATAGTCATCACCTCTGTAATACTTAACCTGGTTCAGTCGAGTATAGGTAACTTTTTTTGATTTAAAATTGTTGACCCCCTTTGGTATACTGCGGCAATCACTTAAGGAGTTTACAACGTTTTTTTTTGACGGATTTATTTACATGAAAACATTATTGATTTCGGTTTTATGCCCTCCTTTCCTCACTGTGTTCAGTCATATGTCCAATGCCCTATGGCCATGTCAACTCATTTCTACAAAACGCCATTGTTAATTAACAAGATTATCCTTAAGCCAGTTAAGGAATTGGCAGTCCAATCTATCCCCTATTTGTTGAATGCAAATTCCCACATTGTCTCCTCTAATCCACCTTCTGTGCACGCACAAGTTACATTCAAGTCGGTGAAATTGTTGACAAGAACCTTCAAACTTCAGTTATTTCATATTGCAAATCCATAATTGGATTATAAGGCTATAGGTCTATTCGTAAGGCAACGCCACAGTGTGGTAATTTCCCAACAAAATCTTACGTAGTTCCTCAAACTACAACCTGCCATAAAAACGCTGTACAGAACTAACTCACTTACAAGTACTTGCCACCATCGCAGTATCGGGCCATCGTATTTTTTTTTCATTGTTCAAGTTCAAGAACTTGTAGCCATTTTGTTGTACATGTATCTGTAAGTGGTTTTTTATTCTCGTTTCTTTCGGAATCCCTTTCAAACAAAGACGACAGGTACAATCGATAGATACATGTTGTTTATATGAATTGAAATTGCATCAGAGCAACTCCATTGACGGATTGTCATGCATGTAGTCGTAGTCGGTATTAAAACACAAAGCCAACAGGGTGCAAGCAAAACAAAAATCAATTTTTTTTTTGTATAATCCACTTATAGTGGGAAATTGTTTTCACATTGTGACAGAACATTCAGTTGCAGTTGGTTCGCTCGCCGATGTGACATAAAGTCACCCCAGTAATTTATGTCACCTACTTCAGGCGGGCACTAAATTATTCGGTCAATAAAATTGATATTGATATCGCTTCTGACATTTGGTTGTTTTTTTGTTTTTAATACATATGAAGTATACAACTATTATGATAAAAAAAAAAGAAAAACATATAGCGCGTGATTGTTATAACGATATTTGAAATTAAAAATAAATTAAAAGTACACGCAAATTAATTCGTCATCGATGGTTGGACACGTAGTTAAACGTATTTTGCAAAGCAACGAGTGTGGATAATTTTACAATTAATTTTAAATGGCAATTATTTTATAGAAATAACAAATATAGTGAGTGCGTGACAGTTGCACCAGAAAAAATTGTAATCGAATTCCGAATCGTGATTGGTGAATACTAATAGCAAGGTGAATTCATGTGATATGGGCATGCTGTATGCACCTTAAAATAATAATATTAACAATTTAATCAATTTGTAATTAAAAATAGCGTAAACAATTTCACAGATGCAATATTGATATTATTTGTCACACAGTTCATTAAATGCGTTCACTTGATTGCAAGTATTTTCTTTATAAGAGAACGTTCGGGGAGTGGAATCGAGATAGAGTTGACATTGTAATTCAGTTAGTTGTATCTAGTAGTTGAAAAGTTTAAAACGTCTTGATATCGGGCCAATCGTTGTGTATTTCTACATGTGTGTTCCCGTTTCTGTTATGTCTGCGTACTGAAATCAGCTCATGCGAGACTGCGACATACACTGTGTGACACAAAATCACTTATGCCATGTTCCACAGTGAGGGCTTAATCTACGGCTTAACTTAATTTTGTCTTTCACAGTGCCGGCTTATGAGGTAAACCCCACAAGTGTTGATGAAACTTAAGCCACCGGTTGTGGTGGCTTAAGTGTTGGCTTAACTTGTGTCAGAGCATAATTCATCGTTCGTTGTTAACAGCATTAGCTCTTTGTTTGATGTAGATAACTATTTTATGGACATGAACGGCAAAATATTTCTTTTATAATTTGTGGGAATATTGTTTTACTCAGTAAATATCTACTCGCTTACAACGAAGTAATTCATGCAGCGTCTCATCTAAGTTCGTTATCCACACTTTTATTGTTCTGTTCCACCGCCCGTTGCATACATTTCTCGTTATTCCTGCGGATACTATTTTTGGATGTTACTAGCAGCAAAGAGAATAGAACTACATAGATTGGGCATCTCATACAACGAATATTTTCTATGTGGGGTATTGCTACCCCAACATCAAACAGCATCCTTGCCGATGCATACGATCTACGAAATTCCCACTTCGCACTTACCGCCCGCGTCAAAAAAATATTAGCTGTGATGAGTACTCTTTGTAGTTCTATACTCTTTGACAGACACTTACTCCATGGGTGGTGCCCGAACTAATTTCGGGGAGTCACTGTTATTACGTGAACGTCATATTCGCAGAATATTCAAGTTTGGAGAATACTTTTAGGCGAGTTCCTACTAGATTACCCACAAACCTTTCACAATAACTTGTAATGCTTGGCTTAGGTAAACCACAATTTTCAGTTGACTGTGAAACCCGAAAAAACTTAATCCCAAAGATTAGCTCTGCGTTTTACCAAAGATAACAAAGAAACCGAAATTTTCGCTCAACAGCTTCTTGGTACGGGCGGGCGGTATGCACGTGCAGACATGAGAAACGAGATCCAAATATATGGCGGGCTATGCCAGTACGACCTAGCCATTGAACAATTTTTCTTGTAGACAGTGCTTGGCTTTATAATCTTTGGTTTTACATAACTAAGATGCGATTTAAGTTCCCACAGAGAATCGGGACATTACAAATTTCAAATACAATTATATTGAATAGAGTTTATATATTTAGTTAAAAATAATTAATATTACCGTTAGCCTTTCCTTAAATTCTCGCAATTTCGTTAGCTCATTTCATCTTATGAAAACCACCATTAACATAGCAGAGAAGGTCTGTTTGTACAGAATAGAATATGTATTTGGGAAAACCTGAGGTCAATATGCAAAATTTGCCAACAGAAGCCATCCAACCCTTAAAAACTAAGCAAGCCATCAATTGGATACAACCACATTGGAGGAAAAAAAAAAACAGCACATATAACCCTCAAGCTTATTTATTTACTTAAGTGGCGCTGCAGTTCAAAATTAATCCGAACCTCAACCAACATGCCCCTCAACATTATTCCGGTTCTTAGCTAACTGCCTCTAGTTACGCACTTCACGTTGCCTCTACTGCATCTAGCACCTGGCTGGAAATCGAAGACTGTATTACGTAATATCTGAAACGTTCAATGCGGAGTTTATTTGACTAAGGACATGTCACTGTACACTTCGTATAGTTTTTGGTTGAAATTTCGTCTCCATAGCCCGTCAAAGCAAACGGAACCGAAGATTTTTCGAAGAATTTTCCTCTCGAAACGATCAAGGATTTCTTCATCCGATTTTGATATGATGCATGCTTCAGCAACGTGGAGGAGGACTTGGATGATATAAGATCCCCTTAGAAGAAAGAGTGAGGGCTTGACTTCTAAATTGCCTTCTCAGCCCGAAGAAACAGCGGTTGGCAAGAGTAATTCTTCGTTGAATTTCGGACGAGATGTTGTTATAAGAGTTGATAACGGAGCCGAGGCAGATAAAGTCAGATAGCTCAAAGTTATATCTGTCAACAGTGACGTTCCGTCCAATTCGTTGATGTTGTTGTGAGATGCTGTCAACAGGAAAGGGTTGACAGCATCTCTTTCTCTATAACAGCAAACGTTGCTATGACATCACGTTGAGTCCTACCAATTATGTCAATATCGTCGGCGTATGCTATAGTAGTTGCACCGATTTTTGGAAAATAGTGCCTCTGGTGTTGGTTCGGGAGCTTTAGATATAGCTCTCAAAAATCAAACTGAAGAAGTCACATGACAGCGTATCGAATGTTTCGGTGAGGTTGTTTTTGACCATGATGGAGCAGCAAGAATTCTCCATCGTAATCCTACTCAAACGGACGAGCTTAGGCGGTATACCAAAACTAGACATGGCTCTGTATAGTTCGTCTCTATAAATGCTGTTGTATGCGGCTTTGAAATCGATGAATAGGTGGTGGGTATCGATTTGGAGTTCTTGGGTTTTTTCCAAGATCTGCGGAAATGTGAAGATTTGTTCGGTTGTGGACTTTCCTGGCCTAAAACCACACCGATAAGGGCCGATCAGGTTGTTGGTAAACGGTTTCAGGCGTTCACATATTACGGCAGAAAGGATCTTGTAGGCGATGTTGAGGAGACTTATGCCTTTGTAGTTGGCGTAGTTTAGATGGTGGTTAGATCGGGCAAACGATGCTGAGGTTACATTCTTCATGCATACTTTTTTCCGACCAGATTTGGCCTGTAAGTTGGTGGATGTTATATACCAAGTCATCTCCGCCGTGTCTATAAAGCTCGGCGGGAAGGCCGTTATTTCCGGCAGCCTTATTAAGCTTCAGTTTAGATATTGATATCCTCACTTCACTCAGGTCGGGTGGTTGGCAGTTTTCGCTGTCGTTACCAATATTGAATGGTTCGTTCTGCCTGACAGCGGAATATTGTTCGTCATCGCCGTTTAACAGTCTGCAGAAGTGGTTCTTCCAAATCCTCAGCATTGACTGTGTCACAACTACGATATTTCCTTGTTCATCTCGACAGGATTCTGTTTGAGTCTTGTATCCTTGGCTTTTACGTCTTACACTTTGGTAAAACTTGCGAACATCGTTTCTGGAGTGGCGTATTTCTATATCCTCGATTGCGCGCTTTTCTCGCTCTTTTTTCTTCTTTCTGAAAAGGCGGTATTCTTCACTTCTTCTCAGCCTATAGAGCTCAATGGCAGCTCTCGTCTTCACCTGCAGCTAGCCTTGTTGGCCTCGTTCTTGGCTGCGAGCATCTGTCGGGATTCCTCATCAAACCAGGAGTTTATTGCTGGTGGGTGCGAGAAACTGATGTGATAAGTTGCTGCTGATCTAATGTCTTGTTGGCATCGTTGCCATTGTTCTTTGAAATTCGATGATGGTGGTAATCATGAGGTTAAGTGATACGCGTTGCTCGAAGGTCGTGGTCCTTGCGATTGCAGTCTTTCGACATCAAATTTTTTTACAGTATTTCTGGATTGTTGTGGCGTGGTGGATATCCGCATTCTTACCTTGGCCGCAACAAGGTAGCGGTCTGAGTCGATGTTAGCTCCTCGGAATGTTCGGACATCCAAAATACTGGATGCGTGTCTCTTGAGTATCGCAATGTTGTCAATTTCATTGACCGTTCGTTGATCTGGAGACCGCCATGTCCCCTTATGGATATCGAGGTGAGGAAACCTTGTTCTGACTAAAGTGGCATTTCGTTCCGCATCGAAGTCAATTAGCCCAAGTTCGTTGTCGTGTAGGCTACAGACGTGTTGTCGTGTAGGCTATGTTTTCCGACAATACCTAATCCTAAAGATGTCTTCTCTTTCTACATTGGCATTACAATCTCCCAGAACGATTTTAACATCGCACTTCAAATCCTTGGATTTGTCAAGGAGCTCGTAGAAGAAATCCTAAGCTATATCATTTTTTTCCTCAATCGGAACGTGATCGCATAAAAGGCTTATGTTGGCGAATCTGGCCTTGATGCGTATTAGTACAATGCGTTCGCTAAAATCTTGGAAACATAAGACTTCTGGCCTTAGTCTGTCACTTATAACAATTCCGCAGACGAATAGTCGCTATTTCTGCTCACTATAACACGTTCCGTAGTCACAGTTTTTCATCCTCTTTTTGTCCGGCCCGGCATTGTATCGTATTTCATGGGGATGGTAGTAATCTCTTCTTTGTAGCAGTTTTGGGCTTCCGCTAGTTGTTCGCTTGCAACTCTTCTGTTTAATGATCTCATATTCCAGGTGCTGTTACGAACAAGATACAATTGTAAATTGATAGATGCAATTGCAAAGAATAATTAAAACACAACACATGAAGAAACTGAAATTATTTAAAAAAAATACTGAGGGCGGTGCAAAACCACAAAATATTAATGCCGGATTGGAGCAAGCAAAGAAGGGATGACAATTATTACCTCAGAAGAATATATCTGTCTATCTGTGGAAAAAAATTTAATTTTCTGTAATGAAAAATTCAAAATTTCTTGATAAACTTGTTTTAAACATCATAAGCTCCGCTCAAAGTTTGATTGAATTTTTAGAAAAGTCCCAAAAAGTAAACCATAATTATCAATGATGGTTTTCAATGATATCTAAAACTAGAGCCTAAAGTTCAAACGCACTTATTCAAGAATCGTTGCCGATTTGCATTATTCATTTCGCTCCCACCGATATTTTCTGAAGAACTCGAGATGCATACGAACTTATAATTTAATTCAAATATAATTTCGAAATTGTATTAACACTGCCTCGGTGGGTATATCGAACACGACATACAATGCCCTGTTAAGGTCTTTTCATTAAAAATTATTCATTTAATGAACGCAAAATACTGCGGAAATATGTTCCATATGAGATTTTTTTCTGCGTATCGGTGGCGGGCACAGCTTATATTTAATTACCAGCGAATGATGATGGTGGATAATTACATTTGTGGAAGTTGCAAAATATTAAATGTATTTCCTCAAGCTGAACGAAAAGTTGCCATGACTGTAATTAAGAGCAGTCTTATGCGCTCAGCTTGGCAGGCACTCTGCGAGTAATCCAATAAAAATATCCCTACAAATACTTTTAGTTCTCAATTAATAAATAATTCAATTGCATTGAGATTCTTTTTTCTGAATCATTGGAAGGCGGTTACCAATTATTTTTTACGCTATGAAGGAAAGATTTTAATTGGGATAATGTGTCATAAGAAAGTGACACGAATTTGATTTTTTTAGCAACTCAAAATTTATAAACATTCTTAAGCTTTATTGAAGTTTAGAAGATGAAAAATTGGAGTAAAAATAATCAGATTACGTCAACACCATGTAGGTAAACACTACCTTGAGGCAGAGGACATATCTGACAGCCCACTAAAAGATTTACTAGGATTCATTACAAAGTCCGATGTCATGAGTGAGCTATAGCTGGAGTAAATTACAATGACCGCAGTGATATGGTGGTTTGCTTCCAACTCCCTAAACTGATCTAATTCTGGTTAATTGTACTTCTACCAATACACGACGGCAACGGGCGGATTTTCAAATTGGTTTTGTTTTGTACTAAAGGATGTTATTTTTAAAGGTATAGAACTTCGAATTGAAATAAAACACAAGAAAATCATATTAATTTCCATCAATTTGGATTTATTTTAAGGAGAATTCTAAGCCATTAATGATAAAATATGATTTCGGGCATATGACCACCGCAACTGGTTCGAATGAAGCCAACTCTAGGGGTGCAATTTTTCAACCACTTTTTCGAGCATTTGTGGCCGTATTTCGGCAATAACGCCACGAATATTGGCTTCCAAGTCCCCTAACATTTCTAGTTTATTGGCGTAGACGAGCGACTTCACATATGCACAAAGAAAATAATCCAATGGTGTCAAATCACATGATCTTGGTGGCCAGTTGACAGGTCCATTCCGCGAAGTTTTGCGTTCATCGAATGTTTCTTTCAATAAATCGATTGTGACGTGCGCTAGGCTACATGCCACACAGCGCCGTCTTCTTGGAACCACATCTCATCCACATTCATGCCATCCAATTCGGGAGCAAAATAGTCGGTTATCGTGGCTCGGCTCTATACTGGTCTTTATTAACGGAAACTGACTCTCTAGCATCATTTCAGAAGAAGAATAGCCCAGTGACTCTACCAGCCCATAGAGCACAACAAACAGTCAGTTTTTGTGGATGTAATGGCGTCTCAAGGGTCTCAAGTGGATTCTATTTACTCCAAATGCGGCAGTTTTGCTTATTGACGTAGCCATTCAACCAAAAATTAGCCTCATCACTGAACAAAATTTTCCGATGAAAATCAGCATCGAGACTAATCTCATTTTTCGGCCATTACACCACAGTCACGAAGCATTGCATGGTCTTGAGGCTTTAATTCTTGCAGAAGCTGGATGTTATAAGATCGAGATAAATCTTTTTTTTGGCACAAACACTAAAATCACGACGCGGCTTTAATTTTTGCACAAACTGGATCTTATAAGGTCGAGGCAAATCTTATTTTCGGCACAAACACCAAAGTCACGAAGCATTGCATGATCTTGCGGCTTTAATGCTTGCAGAAGCTAGATTTTGTAAGGTTCTAAGCCAAGATCCTTGCGCAAAATCTTCCATAAAGCTGACGGACAAAGCTCCATTTGCTCTGCACGGTGGCTAGTCGATTCATTCGGGTTCTTTTCAACACTTTGCTCTACAGCGGCAACTGTTTCTTCGGTGCGCACTGTTCGACGTCTCTGCGGATACGTATTATCGCTTAGAGTAAACGTAATGCGAAAACGATCCATGGTTAACCGAATTAATTGCTCTGATTATATCGACCATAAAATGGACGGAGCTTGCGGCAAACTTCGCGAACTGAACCATTATTTTCGAAATAAATTTGCACGATTTGCAAGCGTTGTTCATTTGTCAACCCATGTTTATGATGAAATGGTAAACCAAACTGAACATAATTGACATTAGAGTGGTCCGATTTGACCACAAAATGTAAGCTTCATTTCTATTCGAAAAAACATCGGTTATATTTGTGGCAGTAAGAGCAGTAGTGACGTAACCCCAAACTGCAACAATTGAGATATTCATGGTTGAAAATTTTCCAAAAAAAAATAAATCCGCGTTATTTGATTTATTTTTTTAAATAAAAACTGAAAAACGAAAAGTAAAACACAATTAGCGACACTTTTACATCGAATAAAATAGTTTTGTTCTTCATGATGGTGAAATAAACTCAAAATTGAGAAAATGAGGGTTACGCCACTCCTGCTCTCAATGCCTCATTTATGAAAGTCATTGGTCATGGTTAATGTGTACAATTCACCCAAAATCAAATATTTTCTATCCCACTTCAAAAAATTGATAAGAATGTAGTTATCTGAATGATTTTCATATTTTTTTACATGCAACAAATAACCATAAATTAGTGTATAAGTCATGTCCTCGAACAGTCAAACTGTGATATAACCCACATGTACTTCCAAACAAACAAAGCTTCATATGACTTCAATTGGTTAGGTGCCTTTCCATGGCGATGCTAGAAGGGACCATGATGTTAAAGTGTGTTGAAAAATACCAAGGGACTTAAAGTTTAAAAAATTGTGTGCAAATTATAAAGATCAAGAAAAGTAGACACCTGTAGGTGATGTGATTTTAATCCAAGCCAAAAAGCGCTGCAACTGGAAAAAATCGCAGTGCCAACTTGGGTGTCAAACCCAATATTGATAAACATAATACCTCGTTAAGATACTTTTTCAGTATTGCTTGTAGTTTGACAAAAACCGACGTTTTTAGGAACAATTAAAATTGACATCACAATACTTCGCACATTAATGCAACGAACTACAGACAGATGACAGCACTGGCGACTGAGGCCATCGGCTGGCTTAGACCAAGATAAAGGGTGGTTAAATTTTAAGGGCCAATGTTTATTTCGATTAAAACACAAATTATTTTGGAAATAACTGTCATTTCTTTTTATTAAAAAAGTATTGGTATAATTCCATTATGTATGCAACAAAATATCGGCCAAATGGGCGCCACGACCTCGGCGGCACACCTCGATCCGATGGTCCAGATTTTCGATGACGCTGAGGCATAATTGAGATTCTCTGCCGTTGTTGTGCCGAATTATCTCATCCTTTAGCTCTTGAATTGTTGGTGGCTTATCGATGTACACCTTTTCTTTCAAATAACTCCAAAGAAAGAAGTCCAACGGTGTCAAAGCACATGATCTTGGCGGCGAATTGACATTCCCACCACGTGTGATAACACGGCCATTGTATTTGTTGCGCAAAAGAGCCGTTGTTTAGTTAGCTGTGTGGCAAGTGGCACCGTCCTGTTGAAACCACATGTTGTCCACATCCATATCTTCCAATTCGGGATATAAAAAGTTCGTTTTCATCTCACGATAGCGAACACCATTCACAGTAACTACCTGACCGGCCTCATTTGGGAAAAAATACGGCCCGATAATGCCGGCAGCCCATAAACCGCAACAAACAGTCACTCTTTGTGGGTTCATTGGTTTTTCGACAATCACTCTTGGATTATCATTCGCCCAAATGCGGCAATTCTGCTTTTTGATGAATCCACTGAGGTGAGAATGTGCCTCATCACTGAAGATGATTTTCTTCGAAAATTGATCATCCACTGTTGCCATTTCTTGCCACCATTCTGACCATTAACGACGCTTGGAACGGTCAAGAGGCTTTAGTTCTTGAGTCAATTGCACCTTTATGCATAAACGTTCATCAACGACGAGCGTGAGTGGTGCAATTGTTGGGCACGAAGACGAGTTGAGGTGGACGGCTCTTCAGCCACACTATCGCGAACATAAGCAATATTTTCTACAGTATGAGCTGTACGAGCATGCACTGGTGATTTCACATCTCCTACAGACCCGGTTTGCTCAAATTTTTGCACGATTTTTCCGATTGTATGCACATTTGGACGATTAAATTGACCGAAAAATCCCGAATTGCACGAAATGCATTTTGATTTGAACGCCCATTTTCGTAATAAGCCGGAATAACTTTAACGCGTTGCTCGATTGTGTATCTTTCCATGGTTCAAATTGAATCGGTCCGAAATTTAGAAATGTCAAATGAAATGCAGAAAAACACTTGACGTTTAGGTTTTGTTCAAATTTAACATCAGCCCTTAAAATTTACCCAATCATTATTTGGAACTCGTTTCTCATGCCCCCCGTACCGTGAAGCTGGCGAGCAAAAGTTTCTGTTTTTTTTTGTTCCCAATGCGTCATTTGTTCGCCTTTATAGTCCTTGACTGTATGCAAGCGGCTCAACAATTGAAAACATCCAAACATCATTGGGCCATACTTCTTCCGAAACGATCCTGTAAAGTCAGTTACCGTTAATGGAGACCGGTATAGAGCCATGATAACCGACTATTTTGTTCCCGAATTGGATGTCATGAATGTGGATGAGATGTGATTTCAACAAGACACACAGTGCACGTCACAATCGATTTATTGAAGGAAACATTCGATGAGTGCATAATTTCGCGGAATGCACCTGTCAATTGGCCACCAAGATCGAGTGATTTGACACCATTGGATTATTGGAATGTGTGAAGTCACTCGACTACGCAAACAAACCAGAAACGTTAGGGGCTTTGGAAGCCAACATTCGTGGCGTTATTACCGACATATGGCCTTAAATACTTGTAAAAGTGGTTGGAAATTTGACCTATAGAACTGGCTTTATTCGAACCAGCCGCGGCGGCCACATGCACGATATCATATTTAAACATTAATGGCATAGAATTTTCTTGGGTTTTATTTCAATTCGAGGTTCTATACCTCTAAAAAAAACACCCTTTACTTTAAATTTATACCACCAATGATTTTTTTGGTAGGAATTGATAATTCTGAACTCCTCGCCACTGGTAACAAAGTTTGCGGGCATATCATTAGAAATTTCAAAATCTTTAAATGGCGGAATTAAAAAAGATGTCAGCTCTCGTTATCCCTATCACCAATGTTCCCCTCTAAATATATTTATCATTGGACATGTTTTTTTTTTCATATTTCTGGCAATTTTGTTTATATGCTTTTCTTCACTGGGATCTTGAAATTTACTTGACCGATGGTTTCTTAAATTTGAATTTTTCTCTGAAATTTTCTATGAAATTTATGATCATTTTTTTTCTAATAATATTGTGCAATATTTATAATGCTTTTTTATCTATACTGTAAAATTTTTATGGGTGTTTGAATACCTAATTTAATATTGAAAAGAATTAATTGAGTTAAAATTAAATTTTTAGATTTGTCACTCGTATTGCACATTGTTTGTTAATTCTAATAAAATGAACAATTTTTCTATAACTACCACTTGTACAAAATAAAAAAAAGGAAGCAATGAGTTCCTTGAAAGGAAAAAATTTTTGCAGTAAACTAATAAGATGTGCAACCCATTTTTATTCCTGTTTTGTTGTTGCAGAAAACCCAAAAAAAAACATTTTTTTAAAAAAATTGCATTATAGTTGTATTATGACTAAATTTAGAACAGCTAAATTCTTTGCTTATACAAATCCAACAATTATTTATTTATACGGTAGTTGTATAGTAATATTCAGAAACATATCAGTGTATAAATATCATTAGAAGGGAATACTTGTAAGTTTTGTATATGCAAGGAGAGTAACTTCTATAAAACTAGCAATGAAATAAGCAAACTCTAAATGACGACCCCAAGATGGATTAATTATGTTCAACATATTGACTTTGATTATTTTTCTAACTTAAGTTTAAAACAATTTATATGATATTTTCTATAACGAAAACCTCATCCCTTTACAACCTTTACAAATATATGTTTTAATTTATAAATTTTCTTATCGGTTCTTGGACAAAAAAAAAAGTTTATACAAACAATTAAAAATATTTTAAGCAATCTACATATAAAAATCAACAAATGGAGTGTATCCAATACACCTTCATCGGTAGGTAGCAACTGACCACTTTGCCATCACATCACCACAGAAAAAAAATTATTAAAAAAAAATTTGAATAAATTTAATTAAACATTCAACCTGCAAAATTTTTAATAAATCATTATTTTTCCTTTTCCATTTTTATTTTTAATTTTTCCAATTGGTTTACCAGTATGCAAAAAACTGCAAATATTTTTCATAATTTCAAAAAAAAAATCATTCCGTTCCGTGTTTTCGTTTCATGTTCAGATGCAAAATAAAAAAATTGTTATTTTCTTTTATTGGCTGCTCAGCATGTTGAAAGATGAATTATTGTATAAATATATATTTTTCTGCTTTTGTGATAGCAAATACAAAAAAAAAACAGTTACACATACGAACAACGTTTAAGTACATAGATACAGCGTACGTGTGCAAATTGACAAAACAAATCCGTAGAAGTTGCTGCAAGCGTTATTTGATTTATTTTCTTAAATTTATCTTTTTTGGTTTAATTTTGGTTATCTAGTACGACTTCAGGCTGAAAGTTGATCACAAGTTACACTCATAACTCTATGCAATGCAGAATTAAATGTGTCCTTGAACATTAAACAAAAAAAAAAGATACACAAATGCTTTACAACAATAAATACAATTTGTTTGTCTTGTTACTTCACGATTTTTATTTTCAAATTTTTGTTTTCTTTTTTCTCCACCTTTTCTTTTTCGTTTATGTTTATGTGTGTGTCTGTCTGTCTTAAAGGACACCACTGGCCAGCAATTACAGCACCAGTATCAGCAACAGCAACAGCAACAGCCACAGCACCATCATCACCAACTGCAACAACAACCGCAAAAACAGCAGCAGCAGCAGCAATGCCAGCAGTTCCAAGTCAATAGTAGACTTATACAACAGCATCCGGTTAGGCAAAAGGAAGTTTTCTATCAGCCCCTGCAAGCGCATGCACTTCAGTGTAATCTGCCACATGCACAGATATCAGTACCGTTCACAGCCGCACCGATATCAGCACCACCTCCGACACAATCGAATCCGAAATCAGTGTCAATTCTAGTGTATAAGACCTTGAATACGGTATTCAAGAGTAGTCGAAAAATCATCTTCCGCGTTTGTGAGGTAGCCAGTGCCAAGAAATCCTTTACCATGTTTAAATTCAATCAGAGGGCGAAAAGTTCGGAGGCCACAGCGGCGGCTGCCTGTACGGGACACGATAGATTTTGTCAGACACGGGTCACAAACAAGTAAGTAGCGCTAATCGGATTTTCGTTTGCTTTGATAAATTATATTTTAAATATCCTGCTGGTTGCAATCGAAAGGAAAAAGAAGGACTTTTACAAGAAGAAGAAATCAAACGGATTGAGGCGTAGTAATTCAGCGATCGAATTTGACGCCTCCGCGCTTACAGCTGCAAATAAGAGACAAATCTTCAGTCGGTAGGTATCTTAGAAATGCTTTTTTATTTTTCCTGAAGGTCTATCAAAAAAGATGCTCTTAACGTAAACGTATGGCTAATTGTTGGCAAGATTGTTGATAAGTTAGTAACTTCAACTTAATGGATCACGGATAGCTTTCGGTGGCTTTCCAGGAAATCCGTTGCAATCCTTTTTTTTATATAATTTACACGCACTCAAGGGGTTATAAATTCCCTTTATATGTTTAACCACAATACGACCGTTAAAGAAGAGGAAGAAAGAGAGTGATAGGAAAGATTTTGGATGTAGTGGAGACTTACTCCATGGGTGGTGTCCGAACTAACTTCGGGGAATCAATGTTTCTTGTGTTCGTTAAATTTGAAGAAATTTTAGGTATAACAGCCGACCTTTTTCATTTCTTTTGAATAAAATTTAAGTGGATTTTGGCTGGGACTAAACGCGCAACCTCTCACTCAACAGGCGAACACATTACCACTACACCGAGGCCACTCCTTGATAAGTGAGGAAGATTCTGTTCGGGATACTCGTGGTACTTACATAAGGGTGGTATGTCAGACATCTTGGGTTTGTATGTTGTGCTCTTAAATTGTTAGGTAGGTTTGACGATTCTAGATTTGTTAGTTGATAGTGACAGTGGATCTAAATAAATACTATCTTTATCTTTAGGCAGGATTATCCATAAATTACACACTTTTTTTACGCCAGGACTAGCTGCTTTTTCATTTGTGCCGTCTGCAACATGAGGACCAGTGCCACTAGAATCGCCTTTAGTTATACAAGAGTAGACTTAATATACGACCATATCGGAAAAATCGAAAAGGTTCCCAAGCAGCGTCAAATTTATAATCGATTATGAAGCAAAAAAAATCTTCCCAACCATGGAACGGTACGCTCGCAAAGAATGCTCATTAATCGCCGCGAAGTTTTTAAAAACAATTCATCCACAATTTATGCAACATGCATTTCGTGTGAATTTTACTAGGTCGCTCGTCTTCCATTGGCCGGTCAATATGACTTTTCCTCACGAAATCGAGCATGTCATGAAAGGATTCTTCTTATCGCTGTCGTTGATAACCCGTCGAAATCGATCAGACGCTCTGCTACACAAAAAGACTTAAAGACCTTGGAGCGGGGCTTTCACAGCGTTGTTCGGATAAATAAATTATCACAGCATGCATATTCTAAAGACAGATTTGTCAAAATTTCACTTCATGAGGTGATAGGTACTATCGAAAAATATCTTTACCACAAAGACAACACCTTACACATATTCCTTGACATTCAATGGGTTTTTCAAAAACGTAATCACACATAGCGATAACATATTATAAGACCTAACCGTTACTCGTGAAGAGACATTTTAGCCAATGCATTGCATCCATACCAATATCTAAAATAATTCAGTCAGAATGTATGGGAAACAACAGCCCAACAGTGTGCAGTCATCTAGCCTCTCTAGTGGCACCTCAAAGTGAATTAGCAGATAGCCCGACTAGAACGTGGTAGGATTAATTTAGTCGTTTATTTGTAAGAAGCAGTGTCAGGAAAGCTTCCTACATTGATGTATGTATGTTCTATTCGCGTGCTTTATAATAGCTAAACTATAATAGTTGGAACAATCGGAAGCTAATGTCAAAATTCCACGTCCAGCTTTCTTCAGTACTTCGCTTTTTCGCAAGTGAGCAAAAGTGAACGAAAATTGAACGATTCTAAGCGAAAAGCTGTTGTAGTCGTACAATGCAATTCGCATGTGTTCGCACAGTTATGAAAGTGTTCGTCCGCAACCATCTTCGATTATAGTTCAGCCTTAAGCCTGGACTTGGTAAGTAACATCCACCAACTCATAAGACAAATCTGGTCGGATGAAAGTATGCCTGAAGAATGGAAGCTTAGCATCGTTTGCCCGATCCACATAAAGGGAGACCATCTGAACTGAACCAACTACAGAGGTATGAGTCTCCTAAACATCGCCAACAAGATCCTATCTGCAGTAATATGTGAATGCGAGAAACCGTTTACCAACAACCTGATCCGCCCTTATCAGCGTGGTTTCAGGTCCAAGTCCAAAACCGATCAAATTTTCACACTTCGCCAGATACTGGAAAAAAACGCAAGAAGCTCAAATCGATACCCACAATCTGTTCATCGATTTCAAAACCGCAAGCGACAGCATTTACTGAGACGAACTATACAGAGCTATGTCTAGTTTTGGTATACCAGTTTTGTTTTTGAGAGCATTGTGCAAAGCTCACGAAACAACACCAGAGGCACAATTTTCCAAAAATCGGTGCAACTACTAGTATACGACGACGATATTGACAGCATTGGTAGGACTCAACGTGATGTCATAGCACGTTTACTAGTGTAGAGAAAGAAGCGACAAAATCACGAAAAGACACACAACATCGACAAATCGGATAGAACGTCTGCATTGACAGATAAAACTTTGAGGTAGTACGGGAATTTGTCTACCTCGGCTCCGATTAACTCAGACAACAACATCTCGTCAAAAATTAGGCGAAGAATTATTCTTGCCAACCGCTGATTCTTCGGCATAAGAAGGCAATTTAGTAGCAAAGCCCTTATTCGAACTACTAAGGAGATCCGATAAAAGACCCTGATCATCCTAGTGCTGCTCTACGGCACTAAAGCTGGACCGTATGAAAAGCGGATCAAGAAATCCTTGGTCGATATGAGAGGAAAATTCTTCGAAAATTCTTTGGTCCCGTTTGCGTTGACGGGCTATGTAGACGAAGGTTCAACAAAAAAATCCGCATTGGACGTTTACGATGGCTAGGATATGTAAAACTAATGGACACCAATACTCCCGCTCGCAGAGTCTTCGATTCCCAAATAGAGGTCGGATGCAGTAGAGGAAGACCTTGCCTTAAGTGGTGCGTGCAAGTAGAAAGCGACCTCAACCAATATAAAGGGGCGCAACTGGAGGCAGTTAGTTATTGACTGGTCTAATTTGAGAGGCATGTTGGTTGAGGCCCAGGTTCATTCCGGACCGTAGCGCCATTTAACAAAACAACGATGCATTTCGACCGCTTGTGTCTAATGATGTCCAACGTGAGTCTCCCAAAATCCGCTGGTTTTCGTCATCAGCATATTTAGTGGTCACTGCTCTGCTTAAATGGTCCCCTGTCGCACTCGCTGTACCATGTTCTAGTTCCATTCTCATTATCTAAACATGGTAAACTGCACACCACATCCTCAAGTTTCTGAGTTGACTACTACCACAACGAACGACTGAACGGAATTTAGCGAATTAGCTTGAATTTTGTTACGATAAATAGTCAGTCAGGTCTCCCAGATGAATCTGCAATTTTCTGGTGTTTGTATGTCTAAATATTTCCTTTTAAGTATCCGTTATCCTTTATTCCTCTGACAAGGTAATACCTGCTTGTTCCGTGTAAGGACAACTTTGAATTAAAATAGATCTGGATATGGTTAGTGTGCATACGTAGCAGGTACATTTCAAAGGTCGTTGTCCAGAGCCAATCGGTTTTTTTTCAATTGGATGATCAAATATCTGACGCATTACATTAATTATGAAAACATTGGTCTTAACGTATTAAAAAAGTTTTGCTACAGAACTCTAAAAATATTATCCGTTCCATTTTGCTAGACATAGCATACTGGGCCTGTTGTGATGAAGTCCGCATCCAATACGGGATTAACACTGATTCGTCTTTCTTTAGTCACATTAGCCATAAGTATTCAAGAGTAACGGCTAACACTTAAGTAGATTACGATGATAGCTTTATTCAATATAACTAGGACTGTAAGCACCAACATTAACTCCATCTTGGAAGTTAGTCGAATGGTATTTGAAAAATAGAGAGGTATATGTCAAAGGACACCTTCCTCCCACTGCCTTCATCTAAAGTCGTCAAGATAATTCGAATATTTGAAAAATAGAGAGGTATGTGTTCTCATCTAAAGTTGTCAAGATAATTTCATGAAGGTGGGTTACTCAATCCATGGTCAATATATAAAATACCTGGTGATCGCACTGTAGGCGTTTAGAATCAGAATTGATGCTTATAACCCTCATCTACGTAAAAGCAGATGTTGTTTTCATCTAGTCTCATTTCCTGACACTGCCAGCTTTTTACATTATTCCGCAGGTAAAAATCTGCAAAAGTCCGTACAAGTGTAATCCCTAAAAATTCCAGAAATACAAAAATTCAGTATATACCATAAGAAAACCGTAGATGGGGACATTTTGTCAATAAGGAATTAAAGCTCTCTCAAGATAGAATTCCATTCTTCGAATTATGGTCTCGTATATCTTGATTTGAACTGTGTATTGTTAGCAGATGTTAGTCCTTGGCATTTCATGTGACCTTTGCCTTTTGTACTCCCCTAAGGATGTGTTATCATTAAATTAGGAACCATTTTTATTTTCAAGATATAAATCGAGTCAGTTTTTGCTTCCCAGCAACGTGGGTGACTAACGAAGACAAATTCTCCATTTGGCTCTTCTGTACCGCTGGATAATGGTTGATAATAAATTAGGTAAATACAAAAACCACTAAATTCGTGTCTCTGTTATACATCCACCAAACAGTCACTAAAGGGACTTCTCTCAAAAATAAAAACATAAAATAACGACAACACCCCCCCCATTTTTTGTCTTGTTGGCTTTAGGTTAAGAATTCGTTAAATGACATATTAACGGCTAACGAACTTAAATTTTTATGATTCGATATATCCATACACATATGCATATCAACATATATAACAATACGTTTGTAATTTGCCAACTAATGTGGGCACAACGTAAAAACCTATGAATAGCGGGCCGTGAATTGAAGATTTGAAGTATTCGATACAAATTGTCGTAAGGGCATTACACCTATGACAAGTTGTATTGGATTGGACTTATCAGAATTAACCCTGCCCGGATATAATTTAGTGCCATTATTCTTTTTTCACCGCGGTCTCACCATATATATACGTAGTGACGTAGCCTACCAAATTCCATCTCAATACGGCCAATGTTCCAGTCCGGAATTTAATTTTATATGGCTGAGATTCCTTGTCCGTAGGCATTTATTTCACTATTGTTTCATTTATAGAAGGCCAACCCTTGACAGTAATTCAACTTTTAATGAATTTAATGCGTTGTTAGACTCCACCTCCGCAATGACAATTTCAGTTTGAGGATGCAGGGACCTCACACTGAAATTTTCATTGCGGGCGATTTCACTTACTTACATAAGTGGCGCTACAGTCCGGAATGAACCTGGGCCTCAACCAACATGCCTCTCCAATTAGCCCAGTCCTTAGCTAACTGCCTTCAGTTGTACACTCCAAGTTGGTTGAGGTCGGTTTCTACTTGTACGCGCCACTTAAGGCGAGGTCTTCCTCTAGTGCGTCCGACGTCTGGCTGGGAATCGAAGACTCTGCGATCCGTAGTATTGGTGTCCATTCGTTATACATTTCCTAGCCATCTTCAACGACCAATGCGGAGTTGTCGCTGTACAGCTCGTATAGTTCTTGGTTGAATCTTCGTCTCCATAGCCGACGATTTTTCGAAGAATTTTTCTCTCAAATCGACCAAGGATTTCTTCACCTGCCTTCGAGACGGTCCATGCTTCAGCGCCGTAGAGCAGGACTGGGATGATCAGGGTCTTATGTAAGATGTCCTTAGTAAATAGTTCGAGTGAGGGCTTTACTACTGAATTGCCTTCTTATCGAATGTGTCGGTGAGGTCGTTTCCGACCCTGATGGAGCAGCGAGAATTCTCCATCGTTATCCTACACAAACGGACGAACTCGGGCGGTATACCAAAACTAGACATGGCTCTGTATAGTTCGTCTCTATAAATGCTGTCGTATGCGGCTTTGAAATCGATGAAAAGGTGCTGGGTATCGACTTGGACTTCTTGGGTTTTTTCCAGGATCTGCTGAATTGTGAAGATTTGATCGGTTGTGGACTTTCCTGGCCTACAACCACACTGATAAGGGCCGATCAGGTTGTTGGTAAAAGGTTTCAGGCGTTCACATATTACGGCAGATAGGATCTTTTAGGCGATGTTGAGGAGACTTATACCTTTGTAGTTGGCGGGTCTCCTTTTTTGTGGATCAGGAAAACGAAGCCGAGGTTTTATCTTCGGGCATACTTTCCTCCGACCAGAGTTGGCTTATGAGTTGGTGGATTTTACTTACCAAGTCATCTCCGCAGGCTTTATAAAGCTCGTTGCCATTGTTCTTCGACATTCGACGCTGGTGGTATGGGTAAAAACTTTTGGTCATTTGTCAAAAATATAAAAATATCGGCGTCATCGTCAGTTCCGACGCTCATTTACAATGACATTTCAGCTGTCAGGTCGTTAGACAAATCCAATTTGCTTGCTGCGCATTTAGCAGCCAGTTCTACATTGTCAGATTGTGCCCAGTCTCCTCCCGTACTTGAGAACGTAAATCATTTTATGGGACAAGTTCACTTTCGTACTCGAACAGTTGCAAGAGTTTCATTTGATCTTGACATTCACAATTCCGCTAGTCCAGATGGAATTATTCTGAAGAGGTGTTCTCCTACGCTAGCAAAACCACTGCGTAAGCTATTCTATCTATCCTACTCATCAGGTCTCTTTCCGAGTAGATGTAAAACTGCATTCGTCCAGCCTGTACCAAAAAGGCGAATCTTCTTCTCTCTCAAGCTACCGACCAATCGCACTAACGTCCCCTCTTTGCAAGGTCATGGAAACGCTGATAAATCGTCAGATTATGAAATATCTCGAAACACGAAAACTTCTTAATGACCGGCAGTATGGTTTTCGAAGCTACAGGACCACTGATGATTTATTGACATATCTCACCGAAAAGTGAAACCAATCAATCCACCATGGTGGAGAAAGTAAGATTGTTGCACTTGATATTTCAAAGGCATTTGACAGGGTTTGGCATCAAGCCCTTTTGTCGAAAATGCGTGCATTTGGAATCGATGCCCAGCCGATGACCTCAGTCACCAGTCCTGTTCTGTGTCTGTAGTTCATTGCATTCATGTGCGAATTACTGTGATGACAATGCCAATGTCAATGGAATCGATGAAAAACTTCTTCTATAGATTAGAAATTATCTTTCGAAACGTTCAATTCAAGTTATCTTGGACGGATTCAAGTCTGCAACTCGCCAAATAAATGCTGGTGTCCCTCAAGGCTCAGTTCTGTCTGCGACTCTCTTTCTCATTTTCATCAATGATCTTCTGTCTGCAACTGCAATCCAATTCATAACTTCGCTGATGATAGTACTCTCAGCTTCTCATATTCGTTTTCAGGTCCACGGCCCTCATCTTTGAAAGTGGAATCTAAACGACAACATATGTTAAACTCATTGAATTCCGATCTTGACAGCATCTTCAAATGGGGTTAATCCAATAGAGTAGAATTCAATGCTTTCTATATACAATGCTGTCTTCTGTCGTTAAAGCGAAACGAGCCATTATCCATGAATGGCACTTACGTCGAAGAAACCGAAAAACTTTCCATGGTATGTGTGTTAGTAACGACTTACGTTGGAACGACCACATATTCCAAGTCGCTAAAAACGCAGCGAAATGTCGAGGTTTCCTTAATCGATGTTAAAAATATTTCAGCCCTTCTGATCTGGCCACAATAAATAAAGCCTTTATGCGCCGTAAACGTGAGTTTAACGCCCACATCTGGTCAGGTGTACCAAAACCATTGCACCTCCTAGAAAGGATTCAAACGCGTGCGAAAAAACTTATAGGATACATTAGAATATCGAACTCTTTAGTTCCGCTTGAACATCGTCCAAATATCTCCTGCCTTACATTGATATATCGCTATTTTAACAACCAGTCCTAAAATGAAAAAGCTAGCTGCATTCCTTCAATTCAACAATTCAGCCGCAATACTCGTTACACTATGAATGCAACTCAGTTTACCCTCAAGCCTATCTTCGGGCGAATGCTGAAATATAGAGATTCGTACATAAACCGAACAACACGAATGTGCTCTACCAAACTACGTTTTTCTTTTCCATCATAACTTACAGGGATTTAAAACCAATTTGCATCGGAATCTCCTTTCTTCTTATCCCGAACTTCCTTAACGCCCGCACTGTGCTTAAACACATAAAGGGAATTCATAACCCCTTGAGTGCGCCCAAATTATAAAAAAAAGTCATCTTTACATCCTGTTTACAAACAGCATTTCTGAAATTAAATATTTTATCATATGCTAATGTAATTACTTTTTTGATAGACTTTGCCGCAGGATAACGCTTTTTAGGTATCAAATGAAAAATTGATGACATGACATTTTGTGCTGTTCTTAAAAAAAAACACTTATCCCCATCATTAAATGATTCATTTTCATCTAAATCACAAATTTAACTAAATAAAAAAATTAATTATTTATTTTTCTAGCAATCGTTCGGCCAGCTCAGAACAGGACAATTCGGACCAATCAGAGCATTCGGAAAAATCGCCGCTAGTTAGCGCGAGGTTAGACAATCTAGCAAAACTATTTTTTAGCAAATCGATGCCAGCGGACACTGGAAGTAGAGATACAATAGAATCAGTGCTAACTACAAGGTTGCTCAATGTTTAAATGTTTACTTCACATACTCTATATATAAACATATATATAAAAAAAAACAATTACTTCTCCATTTAACCATTAATTAAATAATAATTGTTCTTTTATTGTAGATTAACTTGTTGTGTATCTCCTCGTAAAAAAATATAAGAAAAATGTTTTTTTGCCAGACTTCTATAAATAGTTTGCTTGTTTGTGCTTGGATTTACATATATAAATAAGAATGTGTGTATTTATTCAACGGTAGTATAAATATTATTTTTATATAACAAAAATCATTACAATTGCATGCTTGTACTCTTTTTTATTGCACTTGATAAAATTGCATTAACTTTTGTGTGGTATCTAGATTTATGCTTTAGTTATTTTAAATGTTTTTGAAAAATGTATCTGAATATAAAAATTATTTTATTTATCCTCATTTATCTATAAAATTTTGGTTAATAACAATTTCTTATCCCCCTGTTTTTTTTTAAGGTG
The DNA here is from genome assembly GCA_949824845.1 of Rhingia rostrata. Taxonomy (NCBI): domain Eukaryota; kingdom Metazoa; phylum Arthropoda; class Insecta; order Diptera; family Syrphidae; genus Rhingia; species Rhingia rostrata. The sequence goes on along the minus strand of OX463755.1, from coordinate 18,939,691 downwards.
ACTTTTATTAATTCATATTAATAAAACAATTTTTTTTATAACCTCTATATATTCTTAAATCATATAAAGAAATCTTTTTCTAAACTGTTCCAGTTAACAATTGTTATATATTGAAGGTGGGCAACGAACTTAATTTCGGAAAAAAGGTTTTTTCCTACCCCCAAAATGTCACTTTTCAGTATGTGACTAAAATATAATTTTCTGAAAAGTTTTTTGCATTCTAAATTATTGGGATTTTTAAAATTAAACTGAGCGAGCGCTCAAAAGATTACGAAAATCGTTGTGGTGCTGTTGCATAACGCAGGTATTTCGTAGGAAGGGATAGGAAAGATGTTGGGTGTAGTAATGACTTATTCCATGGATGTCGTTCGAACTATCATATTGTAGAGTATGCTGATTTTGTATTTTCGTTTATAATTCCCAACATTTGAATGGTTTTAATAAGGATATTCACTTAAACGCGTAAAACCCTCGTTAAACTTGTAAATTCACCAGACCGTAATTCTCCAAAATAACTTGCGTCGGCATCGACAATGAAGGACTTTTCACCGTCGGGATATGCTAGTATCGGCGCTTGACATAGCTGGTGTTTAAGTTTTTGAAAAGCATTATGACACTCAATTGACCATTTAAATTGCTTTCCTTTCTCCATTAGTTGATGTAAGCTCTTAGCAATGCCAGCAAAGTCCCTAACAAACTGCCGGTAGTAAGTCGCAAATCCTAGGAATCTCCTTAGTTGATGTTTGGCCTTGGAGACCGTTAATTTCTTGGACGATTTTGTCTCGGAAATCACCCTCGAAAAAATAAACAAATGGTGCTGCTTTGATTGAATCTATGTCAGAGGTGGGAATACAAATTGATATTGACATTGACATCACATTACTTCGCACATGAATGCAACGAATTACAGACACGTAGCAGCACTTGCGACTCAGGCCATCGACTGGGACAGATCAAGACATTAATACAGCATAGAGAGAGACAGTTAGACATATAGAAAGAAAGACATATAACATAAGCCTACGTGGCACAAAGGAGGAGACATAGATTTATATTGACTCATATTATCGCACAGGTGGCCTCATAAAAGCTGGCAATTTTCATAGAAAACAAATGCTGCCGAAGCTGAGGCTCAAACCCGCAGCGTTTGGCTTAGCAGTCAACTACGCATTCCTTCTCGATGGCCACCTGCGAAAGGAATACAAATTAACAACAAAACATTTGAGAAAAAAGAGAGACACTTAGATCAATTTCGCAACTGGTTTATAGAATCTCGTAAATTTATAAATTATGAAAAGCGTAAATTTATCAGTTTAAGTGAATATCACTAATATAAAGTATCCACCAAATTTTTACTTACACCCAGTGCAAGTAAGACGGGCTCAGTGGCGCGATGGTTAGTGCGATAAACTGCCATGCAGAAGGTCTGGGTTCGACTCCCAGCCGTAGCAACACCCAAATGATTTTTCACTGGACCTCCTCTCGTGATGATCTGACAAATCATCCGAGTAGTATCAATTGTCATGAAAAGCTTATCTCAACTTATCCGTTCGGATGCTGCATAAAACAGGAGGTCCCGTCATCGTGCTAAGAAGTACACATGCACACATGAATAATTGTAAAAAAAAAAAGCTAGGCCCTGTGTACTAACAAGCCTGTTGCGCCATAAATTTATTTTTTTTTTTTTCAGTGCAAGTAATGGTTTAGTAAAAAAAAAAATAGTGGAACTCGTGATTCTAACTAAACCTAACACAACGACGATAGAGAATACTGAAAAAGTGGGTCTCGCAAAACCTTCAGTCGGTGATTTCAACTTAAGTCTTACTAGGTTCTTGAATAAATACTCAGATCGGTTTTTGGAACTGGCATTAGTGGGCCAAAACTATTTGTACCTACCATACAATGGTTTGGTTAAACTCAAATTTACTTTGACAACAACATCTCGTAAGAAATTAAACGAAGAATTACTATTGCCAACCGCTGTTTCTTTGGGCTAAGAAGCCAAATTAGTAGTAAATCCCTCACTCGAATTACGAAGGAGATCCTATATAAGGCCCTGATCATCCCAGTCCTGCTCTACTGCGCTGAAGCATGGACAGTCTCAAAAGCGGATGAAGAAATCCTTGGTCGATTTTGGAGGAAAATTCTTCGAAAAATCATCGGTCCCGTTTGCGTTGACGGGCTATGCAGATGAAGATTCAATCAAGAACTATACGAGTTGTACAGCGACATGCCGTTTAAGATAGCTAGATCATAGACACCAATACTCCGGCTCGCAGAGTCTTCGATTCCCAGCCAGACTTCGGACGCAGTAAATGAAGACCTCACCTCAAGTGGCGCGCACAAGTAGAAACCGACTTCAACCAACTTGGAGTGCGCAACTAGAGGCAGTTATCGAAGGACCGAGCTAATTGGAGAAGCATGTTCGTTTAAGTCCCGTCACTTTACTAAAAAATTGTCATTTTTAATCAGCAATTTTGATAAGACGGGCTTGGATGGTTAGTGCAATAAGCTGCCATGCAGAAAATCTGGGTTCGATTCGCAGCCGTAGCAACACACAAATGATATTTCACTGGCCCTCCTTGGGGGATGATCTGACAAATCATCCGAGTAGCAACATTTGTCAAGATAAACTTAACCGGAAGGCAATTATTTGGATGGTCCAATTTTGCGTCACTTTTTCGAGCATTTCGGCCTGTATTCCACGAAATACCGTGTTATGCTATCCTGTAAGGCTTCAATCGTGTTCGGCTTGTCCATATACAGAAACGACTTTCCATAACCGCACAAGATATAATCAAGAGGCTTTAAATCGCATGATCTTGGCGGCCAACACGCAGGGCCATTTCGAGAGATAAGCTGCTTACCAAATTCATCCTTCGACGTGTCCATTGTTTCACGGGCTGTATGACATGTGGCATAGTCTTGATGAAACCACATGTCAACCAAGTTCTACTCAGCAAACTGGGGCAGAAAAAAGTAGCGTAGGTCGTCTTTAAAGAAAAATGGACCGGTAAACCACACCGAACTGTCGCCTTTTTCGGGATGCATCCGTTGAGCCAGAAATGATCCTCATCAAACCTCAAACTCATCGCTAAACACAAATTTTCGATAAAATAGCGGATATTTATGGAGCTGTTCTAAGACCCATTCATCAAAAATTAGACGTTGTGGTAGGTCATTCGGCTTCAATTCCTGCACAAATTGAATTCCATAGGCTTTCAAACCCATATCGACACCTAAAATTCACCATGTCGTTGGGTAAGTCGCTCTATGATTACACGGCAGAGTACACTGAAAACGTTTCACTTTGACAGATGACGTTTGAACGTCATTACTTACCAGTGCTGCCAACCTGAAAAACTTAACTCTAAAAAAATCACCCGTTATTAGGAAATCGTAAGCTTAAAGAGGATAGTGTTTGTTTTACATCCGTCGGTTTTACACAGCTTGCTTTCTAACTTAAGTGGCGCTACAGTCCGGAATGAAATCAGGCCTCATCCAACATGTCTTTTCAATTAGCCCATGGCCTCTTCAATTATACATAGCCTTGTTTAGTTTGTCTCCATAAATGCTATCGTATGTGGCTTTCAAATCGATGCATAGGTAGTGGGTATCGGTTTGGTCTTCTAAGGTTTTTTCCCGAACCTGCTGAAGTGTGAAGATTTGGTCAGTTGTGGACCACATTAATATAGGCCGATCAGGTTATTGGTAACCTTTTTTCAGTCGTTTACATATTGCGACAGATGGGTTTGTAGGATATTGCAGGCGATGTTGAGAAGACTAATGCCTCTGTAGTTTGCGCGATTCAGATTATCTACTTCTTTGTGGATTGGGCAACAATACTAAGGTTCAATTCCTCAGTCATATTTTCATTCGACAAAATTTGACTTATGAGTTTGTGAATGCTTCTAACTAAAACATCTCTGCCGGCTTTTTCGGCAGCGCGGCTGGGAGGCCTTCATTTTTAGCAGTCATATAAAGCTTAAATTGAAACAGTATTTCGCTATAAATGTTGTCCCCCTTCGAAGCGCATATAAGTCTTAAATTGACTTCGATGCGCTAATGTCTTGAAAGGATAAGACTTCTTGCTTAAGTCTGGCACTTATAACAAATATCGAAGTTAACCAAAGAAACTTAGAATACTTACATGTATATTTCACATACGTAGGATAAATCAGTCGAAAAGAAGTGTTGGGTATGGAGAAGAGTCGGTAAAGCATAAATTGTTGTGAGAAAATTATGTACGCTGATCGGTCCAGGAGAAGTGCCAAATGGAGAGTAAAGTGGTGCGAGTGCGATATGGAAGAATTTTTGTTAATTTTGTTAGAGTCGGGGATATAATGAGTTTAGTACAAGGTCGGGCATAAATAGATAAGTATGCGTATAAAAGTCCAGTTAGAAAAATAATTTGAAAAATAATTTCAAGTAAACTGGCAGTGATTTGCTGATATATTCTAAGCCCTGTGACTGATTGTGATTTTAAGAGAAGAACAGGCTCTGCTAAAAATTCACGCTTTTGTATTACATACAAAATCAACACACTTCGCTTATTAATATATGAAATGCTGCAGATCGTGTGATATGGAAGCATCATCGCCAGATTTTTAGATTTTTATGTCTCTGATTCGCGTCTCATGACCACTCATTACTTAGGAATGAGATTCACATGGCCGTATCACCGACACCAAGTACCAACCTATATTTCCTCTGTTCTTGTTTCCACTCATACTCTGTGTTCTTGCCTTTAGTCTTCCTTCCTTCTCCTACTTAAACACATTCTTGAGGTTAGCTTCGACAAATCAAATAATATTGGTATGGATTTATGTAAGTCTGTACAAGCTTGACATCTCTGCTAAGCGTCAACAGCCCATATATCTTAGACAGCTTCTGATTCCCACGAGTAGGACCGGAAAGGGTTGTCCATCCTGGCAGAGCCGTCTTACCAAGATAAGGCACTAATAGATTCGACCTTTCCTGGGCCTCGGAGGGCACCGTTTTCAACCATTTACGATGAGCCACCTTCTGCCCATGCAGCTGTCAGCACGGGTGCCTCGACACTTTGGCTTAAAAGTGGGATTTAGAATTTGGTTTACGCCCGGCACCTTTTGAAAGAGGTTGGGTTGCACTTAGTTTCGTTCTAGAGACAATTGTGTGGCTGCACTCATTCAAAAGGTGGCTTTTCAGCCGACCCGCTATTGATTACGCCTCCCATACGTCTCGTAGACTTACTAAAAGCCCTTCCGCCCCAGCAAGCCGACAACACGTTGGAAGAGTCGCAAGAGTTACGGCGACAATCACGGGGCACTGACCAATTGAGACCATGACGCCAAACTGGGGATCCCATACAACCCTTAATGCCGAAGTTGCGGGAACACAAATGAGAGATATGAAATAGGATAGGTTTATCTGCAAAGGTCCGATACTAGCAAGAGCCAGCCTGCGTGCTTTAGACCAACCATTATTCGACAACATTAGCGACATCTAGGGTGAAAGCATACAAGATCTTATCAGTTTCCTTAACCTCACAGGCTGGATCTAGAGACCGCCTGTATCACATCCACAACAACAATCATAATGAAGGTCTTACAAGTCATGGTAACAAAAATCCACACAAGCGCTATTTGGGTTCGTGCCGAACCGCCACATCTACCTAAATACCTTGACAGCTTATGAGGATGTTTTTAACAGGTGGAAATCATCCGTATCATTCAAAATTGCAACTTGACCCATTCGATCTTCTCATCACCAATTAAGTGTAAACGAGTGTAGTTTCCACCAGAACGGATTCGATAGCCTAAGCCACAGTATCTACTCATTGAAACGTTATGGACTTATTTTTAAAAATAAGATTTTATTCAGAATAGTAAATTTTAATTTAAAACGAATTCCTACATTACATAACGTTCGTTTGATAGATTATTTGAAAATTACCTTTGCTTTCGAAAACCAATTTTCAATGCGAAACACAAACAAATTTATATTCGCCTCATTTATATCAATACTACCAAGTATTACGTTTAGAATTTCTGAAATAAAACTGCAAAAAACTAAACCACATGACTACATCTAATCAGCTTCCTCAGCTAAATTTGCTGAGAAAAAATGTTCTTTCCATGGGAAAAATTATAATGAGCTCCTTAAGAATTTCATAAAAACATTCGGTTTTCTCCTTTTGCAAGAACATACGGAAAATATTTTGAAAAAGTCAAGGATATATTTTTGAAATGTCAAAAATATTATATCCTTGATATTTACTCTCAGCAAACATGGGGGCCTTCACGGTCGAGTACTTCATACCACCTAAGGCCTAAAGCGCATTTTAAGAAGCACCTCTCATCATCCGTCATCCCTAAGATGACAAGAACACATGCAAACTAAATTTACTGTAGTACCTACCAGAACTCTGCAGCTATGTACCTGAAGATCTCCAACTGGTTCTGGGTTATTTATTTTAGTGCCTCGTGCACATACTAATTGGCAACAATTCAACCAAGTCGCTCTTGACAATTGTGCACTGTCAACTCTGGCGATTACAATATATTTGTGTATTAATGGTTCGCCCAAGGATCCTTTTCAAGGTCGCCTATTTGAGTTTAGATAAAAATTCCCAAGGTTAGCTAGCAGTATTGTTGTTCCCGTTCGTCTCTGTTCCTATCTGAATCTTTAAATTTCATATTTCCAATTCAATTGGTTTCATAACATTTCAATTTCAGTAGGATTGCGGATGCACATAACCAATTGCTAACCACCCTAAGAAAGCAATCATCAGTATCCCATCTGGATATATGTTTACGAGGTCACCTAGGCGTATGCGTACTTTTTTTCGTTCATTTTGTGCAAACAAAAAATACTCCCTCAAGAAGAATATCAATTCAAGGAAATCCTTGAAATTTACATAAGTCCTGCCTCATTCACATGGTATTCTTGTGGTTTAATTGATTTTTAGTTTCTTTTCTTGCCGTAGGATATACCTACACACATTCCACCTTTGGAAAGCTGAACATACCATCATCGTTCTCCTCGTCGTCGTCGTCGTCGTCATCATCTTTGCATTCAGGCAAAACAAGAGTCCTGAGCTGAATTGAACTGGGTTAAAATTTTATATCTGCATTCGTACAGATAAGCAGCAGTAGCTTTGGCATCCACCTGGTTAAGTGGTAGAATGTGTGTGGGTGATAACTGAGGACACCCTCTTCGTACTGCGAAACAAAGACCCTGGCTGTGGTTTGAATAAATAATTTTCGGCTACCATGAGCTGGTGGTGTATTTGTGCAGTGACTAAAGGACTTTCGAATTGATTTCGTGCCAAGCTACAACTAGAGTATACACGCCTTTCATCTGGTTCGGATCGTCTGTGAAATATATCCTTCCATTGAATTGCAATCGCACAAAGATATCAGTTCGATGAATTGAGTACAGGTGAAGTGATTTGAATGGTGCTTCGTATTGCAATAAGTGAGCCAAGTATATCCTCGGGTATTGCAATAGCTGGCGCTGAACTCGCAGCAATATTTTCTCCCACAGCACTTTGTCGATTAATAAAGTTGATTAATGGCTGCTAGTGCAAAGGAATGCGGTATGAAGTTGTTAGCGAAATTGATTTTCAAGATTTTAGGCTGAATGGTGTTGAAAGCAGCCCTAAAGGTTGTAAAAGAGTTGGGATTTTAAGATAATTAATTAAACTGGGTTGGGTAATGTAAATTGACAGCGGGACTACCTGTGGATTAAGGTGCAACCAGGCCAGTACTAATAGTAAAATGTGGCACTAAATTTTTTTCATATTTAACGGGAATATGGACTCAAATTAACTGTATGGATTTAGTTTCAAAACCATAAGATCATACAAGTTTCTGGGATTTCTCTTAGAGAAGAAATTTTAGTGGAATGCCAATTTAAGACTTGTTTTCTGCAGAAGCCAGCGATCTGAACTACAGCTATATTAGCCAGAACGTCATACAATTTATGTTTGGTTATGTTTCTATCTGAGATGACAGATTCCTGCAAAATGATTGGTGCTACTCGACCTTATACAAGCTTATGCTACAAATCGCTCTTAACGCTTTTTGAATCATTCTGTCCGATAGAAATTTAAGGCTAGTGAAGCATAGAGTGGCCATCTTAGTCTTTATCATTCGTTTGTTTTTATGCGTCCATATTATGTGAACCGTATTGACTATATTGACTAACATCATACATGGAGACATCTTTTGTAAGATGTCCAGTGCCTTATCCCATGCGGAATGGCTCGGAACACACTTCTTGAGTTTGCTTTTCTTAAAGACGTTCCTAACCCGATCTTCTGAATAAGTAATTCATGTCGAAATCTAAGAAAGGGGTGATGCAGTTAGATATTTACGTCTCATGCACCACTGACTTACAAGCTGGCTGATAGACATTAGTAAATATATGACTTTATTTGAATTTTTCATGGCATTCTAAGCATTGATAAGTCCAACTAGGCGTGTAGTTACAGACAAGCCCCAACTTTTGCAAAAATTTCAATGGATGAAGTTTTTTGTCTTGATATTGAGATTCCAAGAAGCAAAAAGACTCTGTAAAGGGTTTTTTTTTAAATACACACTATCTTCTCTGTCCAGTACTTCATAACAAAAGAAGACTCCACCACGGAGACTTCTCTATGAACAACAATCAAGCTGACCTAGTTATTATCGACATCCGTATATTTTTCGTCTCATAGAAACCTGGGACTGACGGGACCACTTGGTTTATTTCGACCTTTTCTTGATAATGTCCGATTATCGCAAGAGGGGGGCCAGTGAAGAACATTAAAGTGCTGAAAAGGCTGGGAATCGAAAGCAGATCTTTTGTGCGGCAGTTCATCGCACTAACCATTGCGCAATGGAGCATGTCCTAAAACACGACAGGCTAGATTAGGTTAGGTTCTAGTGGCTGGACGTGAAGCGCGTGTACACTAAGAACATAAAGATCTGTTGTGTTACCACGTGGATCTGTCAACTTTCCCATGTCCCATGTCAACTATTCAGAACAAACTATGTAGTGTAGGAGGTTTCTGGCGTTGATATTAGACAGCTCACCTAGATTATCGAAGAAGTAGTCTCCCGGATAAAGATTGCTTTTTACTGAGAAAGCTGGACAAGAGTATAGAAGGTGAGTAATACATTCCTCCTCTTCTTCGTCGAAGCATTTTCTATAGAAGTCATTGCTGAAGATGCCTAGTCTTTTTGCGTGTAGGCCTATAAGGGACACCAATAATGATGCTGAAGTTTGATCTATTCAGCATTTAGCACAAACAAGTGCTCAAAACTTGTTTGGACATATGGTATACAACAATGGGGTTGTACCAATGAAACAAATCTACACATTGACGTTACAGTAATTCGCACATAAATGCAACGAACTACAGACACATAAAAGCACTGGCGACTGAGGCGACAGCTTTTAAAAGCAAAATGTTAAGATCATTCGTCAACGCGCCGTGGTATATATGAAACGAAGATCTGCGCAGAGATCTGGGTATTCCCGCGGTTAAAGATGAAAAGAAAAAATTTGCACGAAAACATAAAAAAAAACGTTTATAAGGACACGTTAACACAACGGTCATCGAAATTCTTGACGAAAGGAAAGTTACCCCCCAAACATTCATTACTGGTGATAAAAAAAATCGCTAGATAAGTCGCTTACTTAGTTCCAATACAAATATAAAAAGCGTGGTGGTTTTATTGAGTTAAAGTCTCACACTACTTTGGGGCACATGCTCATTGTGTCTATGAAGATTTCCACTTTACTTTCTTACTTACTTACTTACTTACTTACATAAGCGGCGCTACAGTCCGGAACTAACCTGGGCCACAACCAACATGCCACTGCAATTATCCTGATCCTTAGCTAACTGCCTCCAGTTGTGCACTTGGAGTCCATTCGCTCTACATGTCAATTTCAAATCTCCATAGACATGTCCATGTCCAGGTCTTTGTCGCTATAAAGTTCGTTAAGTATTTGGTTGGATCTTCATCTCTCCTGAGTTTTCCGTTCCGATTATGCATTCCAAACAGATCTTCTTACAAATTTATCGCATATGGTCACCCAGTGGCGTATGGCGTTAAGTAAACAATTTTGTTCCCTAACTGATAACACGAAAAAAAAACTGTGTTCCGATTAGGATTGACTTTCGTTTCGGAATTTTTTTCGAAGGGACTGCTCAATTGAGCTGACTATCTGTATTTAAGCTACTCAGCTATTTTAATACAGGATCAGTGGCGCGATGGGTAGTACTCCAAGTTGGTTGAGGTCAGTTTCTACTTGTGCGCACCACTTAAGGCGAGGTCTTCCTCTACTTCGTCCGACGACTGGCTGGGAATCAAAGACTCTATGAGCCGTAGTATTGGTGTCCATTTGTTTTACATGTAATAGGCATCTTAAACGTCCAATGCGAAGTTTTTTGACCAGAGGCATGTCGCTGTACAGCTCGTATAGTTCTTGGTTGAATCTTCGTCTCCATAGCCCGTCAATGCAAACGGGACCGAAGATTTTTCGAAGAATTTTCCTCTAAAACCGTCCAAGGATTTCTTCATCCGCTATTGAGAAGGTCCATGCTTCAGCGCCGTAGAGCAGGACTGGGATGATCAGAGTCTAATATAAGATCTCCTTAGTAGTTCGAGTGAGGGCTTTACTACTGAATTGCCTTCTTAGCAATTGACAAGCGGTTGACAAGAGTAATTCTTCGTTTGATTTCTGAAGAGATGTTGGTCAAAATCAATAGGTTGGCCGAGATAGACAAAGTCCAGGACTACCTCAAAGTTATATCTGCCACTGGTGACGTTCTGTCCAATTCGTCGAGGTTGTGTGTCCTTTCGTGTTGACAGCGTATACTTTGTCTTGCCCTCAGTTACTGCTTAACCCATTTTGCCGCTTCCTTCTCTATACTAGCAAACGTGTCTCTAACATCACGTTGAGTGTGACCAATGATGTCAATATCGTCGGCCGATGCTCGTAGTTGCACCGATTTTTACAAAATTGTGCCTCTGGTGCTGGCTCGAGAGTTTCGCACAATCCTCTAAGGATTCAAATTAAAGAAGTCACATGACAGCGCATCGCCTTACCTAAATCCTTTTTTGGTACCGAATATGTCGGTGATGTCGTTTCCGAGAAGTCTCCATCGTCATCCTACACAAACGGACGAGTTTGGGCGGTATACCAAAACTAGACTTGGCTCTGTATAGTTCGTCTCTATAAATGCTGTCATATGCGGCTTTGAAATCGATGAATAGGTGGTGGGTATCGATTTGGACTTCTTGGGTTTTTTCCAGGATCTGCCGAAGTGTGAAGATTTGATCGGTTGTGGACTTTTCTGGCCTAAAACCACAGTGATAACGGCCGATCCGGTTGTTGGTAAACGGTTTCAGGCGTTCACATATTACGGCAGATAGGATCTTGTAGGTGATGTTGAGGAGATTTATACCTCTGTAGTTGGCGCAGTTCAAAGGGTCTCCTTTTTTGTGGATGGTGGTGTTATTGAGTAAAAATCGCACAATACTTTGGGCACGAGCTCATCGTGTCTATAAAGATTTCAACCAGCCTACGGAAAAAAAAGAAAAAAAAAAGTCTCAAGCTAAAATTGGCTTGAGTTATCCCCGATATTCAGGAGACTTGGTGATATTTTTTGTCTACAACTTACAGTTACCACCATTTGCAAAATTTATTGTTTCTTCCGAGGTGGTGAAACATTCTGGGCCACCCTGAATGCAACTATTGTTTGGTATGGTAACTTCTCGTTAATGATCCCGCCTTGTTGTAGGTAATAAGTACCCACAACTTGAGGAGATCAGTCCATATGCAAATTTGTTTATCGTCGCCACACATTCCTTGTGATTTTATCTTTTTATTATTTGACATAAAATTAACTAAAGGATTCCAATTGACATTCCAACCAGAGTGGCTGCACTCAAGTGTATAATATTCCTAATCATGTTCTACTTACGTATGCATGTGTATTGTGTATCTTCTTGTTTATTTCTTAATAAGTGTATTTTCTATGCATGAATAGAAACAAACTACTTGATTCGCTCTTCTTGTCAAAGGCTGCATTCAAATCTCGAAATGAATAATAATTCGCTTCCTTGAGTTTAATGTTGTATACCACCCCTATTGCACTCACAAATGAGTTCTAAAAAACTAACTCAAAGAAAACAAACCCGTGCAGTGCCAACAAGCCTACCTAACAACCTCACATCTAGTGATGATGTCTTATGAAAATAAGCACACAACCAAGTTTTGTTATATTTATGTCCTAGATAATAATTATGTACATATATTTATATCCTGACAATATTTCTTCACATTATTCAGTGCAAAGTGTAGGGGACCTAGCCCATAAAAAAAAAAAAAAAAAAATCTTTTATAATTATATCGACACACCCTGTGTACGTATAACAACACCAAAGACTTCAACCATATGGAATTCCAAAAGCGATTCAGTTTTGACGAAAATTAGCACGGGACGCGATTAGGTTCATAGTCATATTCGTCACCACTAAACTTCCTTTTCCATTTTACCTCTTGCCAAGTGCAGTCCATAGTTCACAAGTCTATCTAATAGAATTGATAATTACCACATACTATACATTGCCTATACCCCATATCGACAAAGTATACCAACTTACTAAGGTTAGTTCATCGAAATATATATAGTTCGCTTGGATTTAACCTAAATTATGTTGTTTTTAGTGAAGTGCTGCGCTATCTAACGAGAAAAAAACTAAAAATCTAAAGTTTTTTGATTGGACCACCTTTACTGGCTGGAATAATATATTTTTCTCCTGCCAAGAGGAGAGCCGTAACTCTCGCTCGACGTTCCATCCCAAGCGATAAAGTTGCAGCTCAGTTATCACCATCTCAGGCATTGGTTTTTTTTTCAAAGCACGAGTTTAACGCTGCATGTGCATTGTATTATACAAAGTATATACGTGTGCATGCACATATATACATCGTGTACCCAAAAGTTATTTTCAGAACTCAAAAAAAATCCTAGTTCTACTTTGTAGACTACACGCAACCATAACCCGTCATATATACACATTTACAACATACATGCGTGGAGGTAAGAGAGTGGTACATCATAAATATCAATTAAACGCTCCAATTAATATGTCATTCACAGAAAAAAAAAAATCTGCAGCGCTGATACTCAAGAGTGCAGTAAAAGCGCAGCAGGTACAAATATCACCAGCACATACTTTTGTTTTGCTAGACACATAGCCGTACTCTTGACCGATCCCACGTTATCGAATTCTCACTGGGAACAAACTGTTAAAGCGGTGAGCATACGCACTTTGTAAAAGAGGCCAAGGCAAAGGCAAATCAACAGCAAACAGCAGACGATCAGTTTACCCAAGAGTGTGATATCGGTCAGCAGCACAACCAAGCTCGGCTTCGCGAATTTCCCCGTAAATCTATATTCCCACCCCCTCACCCATCCTGCAATCCATTCTTACCATATTCAAAAAAAAAAAGTGATTTGTTGACATAACGTCAAACTTTATTTAATCGATAATTTAAACCTATATTGCATCACAGTACATATAAAAAAATGGAACCTAATGTTGTTCCTTAAAGTTAAGTTTGTTTATTAAAAAGATATGGACTTATTGTAAGCCGAAAGTGTGTTCAAGTGCGATTATAGTGATATACATTTCCACAATTTAGCAGCGATCACCCACCACCTTCTATGCATGCTGTGCGCACAACATTCATCGGAGCGTCGTCAACAAAATTGGTGAGTCCCGTAAGTTTATAAAGTGATAACTCTTTGATTTAATTTGCTTGAACTATCTATTGGTTGAATTTTGATACTTTTAATTGAAACATTAAATAACTAAAATTGACATAAGAAACTACGACTTGTTATGAAAACATGTAACTACCTTACCTAAAGAATAATAATTTAATTACATACATACAAACAAATATCAAACATAAACAAAGCTATTGATTTTTCTTAATTGAAACTATATACCTAGAATAAATATGAATTTGACCTAATTTAACTTTTCTATTATAAATTTAACTAATGAATTAACTACTTATTTACTAAATTGAAACAAATGAATTAACTACTTAGAATACTATGGTGATGCTATCGTAACAACGTAAACAATTATATACATACATAATGAAGTTAACCTAAATATCTATTTTATTATTAGTACGTTATGATCATTTTAATAAAGATTTTAATCTTTTTGAAGATATGATTCGGTTCAGAATTATTTCTTGTTGTGCCATCGATTTTAGAATGACATTATATTGATTTGTTCGATTAGTGCAAAAGGGGTGTGAAATGTCGTGTGAGCGATACATCGGCGAAGATGTTAGCGAATCTTGATTGGTTCGACTTTCGGTTAGGGGCTGTCGTAAGAAGAAATGTTAGCGTCGCGGTAGCCATGGTTAGTCTTTATATTCTCTCGGGTATAAATGACTGTGGGAGGGTCACGCTTAGGAAACCGTCTCCACCTTAGGGTTTCCTCAAAGTTTTTAAATTCCAAGATTGTCTTGTATTGACTTCATAAGTAGTCTAACACCGGTATTTAAATATTTTGTTTTATGCTCCGCGCATTTAATAATAATTTTTTTTGGCATGTAAAAGCAACGATCGTCCGACAGTAAGTGTAAGAACCTACGCCTCCGTCGAGTTCAAGCCGCGCGTATGCAAGCATGCCTACTCACACTTCACTGCCAGGACAACCCACTCTATGACTCATCACTCTCGGGATGAAGTCCTGAATTCGCTAAGGGTGGTGGGATGTATGATTCTCACAAATCCATAGGGTGGGAACAGCATTCGTTACCCAGGTGGCGCACCAACGTCGTGGGGCAAGAATTGATAATGGTATTTCAACATCTGCCACAAAATTTGTTTTAAACTAAAATTTTGAATTTAAATATCTTAACACGTTACCTTGATAGTTTTTCAGGAAACAAATTACAAATAATCGTATGTCCATTAGATATTATGGTACACTACCACAATCTTTTCGCAGCATCGATTTTTTTTTTAACATCTCTACTAATCAGTTCTACAGATGACCCAGATTGTTTAGTAAATTTTTTGGAACAATAATGTGTTTAGCATCGTTTTCTGTTTAGTATATACATATTGATATTATGGAAAAAGCATAACTACCCTGATTCAGTTTGGTAGACGACCGAGAGTTATCGATACAATTGATATCACAATTCTGTCTGCAGCGCCTACTCTTATCTGTTTTAGTCAGCTTTCCCAAAAATCAAAAATATATATACATTTTTGAAAAACTTGATTACTTTTTGAAGTGCAATCATAAAATAAACAAACGTTTTGAATTTGGTTAAAGAAGTATGGTATTTAGTGTCCACGAAGCATTTTTTATTTATGCTGCTTCTAGTTAGATTGCGCTTTGCCATATCCTTTAAATTTATCAAAATTAATACACCATTTGGAATATGAAAACGATTTGTCGATGTATTAACTCAATAATATTTCACATACCCAAGCACACACTCATGCATATAAAATCAGCCTAACTTTTTTGGAAATAATTTTTTATTTTATACCAAGATATTAGTTATTGTATATCTTTATTTTAGTCTTTGATAAACATTTTTTTTTGTACACAAAAATGCCTCCTAAAAAGAGTCAACATAACTTGAGATCGAATTTTGAGTCGAATGTGAATCCAGTCACATTCAATGATACTCCTCTTCGTCGATTTCCACATGAATCAGCAGGGAGTCAAGCTCATGCTAATCCCAATGAAAATGTATCGAATATACCCGAAAATTCCAATCACTCTCTTATTCGTAATGAAAGTCTTACACAATACGTCCAAGAAGTTGTTACCGCTTCGATAGGTCTTAGTAGATCAGCGGATTTACAAAGAAGACGAGAAGAATTCGAAAGAGAGAGAGAAATAATCAGACAAGATGTAGTCAATACTGTTCGTGCAGCTATTATTGCAACTACAACTTCACAAAATTTACCAAATGATTACGATGTTAATCGCAATCCTCAACATCAGAGTACAGCTAATAAAGCACCTCTTGGGAATCGTGACAACCAAGTTAGACAGATCGATTCACCAGTCGAACCCGAAATTGAGCAGCTCAGTGCAAATGCACAAAACTTTTTGTCACAGCTTAACGCTTTAAATCTAGGATCTGACCGTGATGGTCAACCTGAACGAAATATCCCATCTTGTAATACCTACCGAACGGTCGAGTTTCACAAGTGGGGGTTGAAATTCGATAATCAAAATATGACTGTCGATGACTTTATTTTTCGCCTAAACAGACTAAGAAAATGTTATGGAACATCTTGGGAAGACATATTTAGCCACTTCCATTTATTTGTTTCTGGTCCGGTACAGAGTTGGTACTGGATGTATCTAAAATCAAATCAGAATGTAGAATGGCCTGTTTTCAAAATGGCATTATTTGAACAATTCAGAAGTCTCGAAACAGACTCAGAACTTTCTCGACGAATGTTCGATCGACGTCAAGGAATAAACGAAAGTTTTGATGAATTTTATAATTCAGTTCAACAATTGAACTCTCGACTTTATCGTCCTAAAACGCCAACAGAATTAATTGATCTGTTGAAACAAAATGTGAAGCGACGCATAGGAGAATTGTTAATTACGTACAGCACAAATAGTTTACCTGAAATGGTTTATGTATGCAGAACCATAGAAAAGTATATCAATCAGGGTGAGTCCTTACGTAATAAACAATTTCCACAACAAAACTTTCGAAGGCAAGTCAACGAACTTGATGGTGAATCCAATGAACATTCTGCAGAAATAGAAGCTTTACATACCCAATATGCAAGACGAGATGTAAGTTCTTATATATGTTGGAATTGTAAGCAAAAAGGACACTCTTTTATAGATTGTGACGAACCTCGTAACATGTTTTGTTACAAGTGTGGATTTGAAAATACCACATCTCCACATTGTCCAAGATGTTCGGGAAACTGCAAGCAGGGCAATCCGAAATCCGGGGAGAATTGTCCGCAACCACGACACCCGGAGAGCAAGTAGTTGAAAAACATAAAATCAAAAATTTGCCTGACGCTCAACCTTTACCTGAAATACAAAACCCACCTGACTTACACTCTCCACTAAATGTAACACAAAATATCACAAAAAAAGTATCTATTCTTAAAAGAAACAAATGTGAAATCGAACAAAATTCTGCCAAAGCAAACCCAAAATCTTTGCATGAACGATTGATCAATTATTACGAAGCTCGTGATCGAATCTTCAACGATAAACCTTCAAAACGTATTCTGAAGCTTCGTGATCGTTTTCAGAGAAAGCGAATAGCACATAAAGCAATCTGTGCTACATATCTTTGTAGTTCAGATGATCCAAGACCATACGCAAGTGTGTCTATCTTAGGAAAGCAACTGCTAGGACTATTAGATAGCGGCGCAAGCATCAGCTGCTTAGGCAGCGGATGTTTAGAATTTCTTGAAAGTAATGGTATTTCTTACAAAAAGTTCTCGTCTAACGTGAAGACTGCTAGCGGTCAATCTCAACCGATTATCGGTGAACTAACCACAAATGTATGCTATAAAGGCAGCACTAAAGAAATTTCATTTTTCTTAGTTCCTACTTTGGAACAACAGCTGTATCTGGGGGTTAACTTTTGGAAACTTTTTGAGATAGCTCCTCAATTAATTTCCGAAATCTCGTCCAGATCGCTACAAAATACAATTGACTCAAATGCTCACGAATTATCAGTAAAACAGTATAAACAACTCGAAAATGTGATCAGTTTGTTTCCGTCCTATGCTCAATCAGGTCTAGGAAAAACAAACATCGAAGAGCACAACATTAACACAGGTAATGCTGAGCCAGTAAAACAACGTCACTATCCGGTTTCTCCAGCAGTGCAAAAACTTATGTATGAAGAATTGGATAGGATGCTCGAAATGGGCGTCATTGAAGAAAGCAGTAGTGCTTGGAACTCACCAGTGGTCTTGGTACGGAAACCGGGAAAAAACCGATTATGCCTCGATTCGCGAAAAGTGAACCAAGTCACGAAAAAGGACGCCTATCCACTTCCTCATATAGAAGGACTGCTAAGTCGTCTTTCAGAAACACACTATATCTCTAGTGTGGATCTGAAAGATGCCTTCTGGCAGATTCCTCTGGAGAAGTCATCCAGGGAAAAGACAGCGTTTACAGTGCCTGGCAGACCCCTGTATCAATTTACAGTAATGCCCTTTGGCCTCTGCAATGCTGCCCAACGCATGTGCAGACTTATGGACAAAGTGGTGCCACATAAATTGAAACAAAATATCTTCGTATATTTAGATGATTTACTGATAATATCGGGAACATTTGACGAACATTTGGAATCACTTAAGTTAATAGCTTCACGGCTGCAATCAGCAGGACTTACAATAAATCTCCGCAAGTCTAAATTTTGTTTCAGAGAACTCAAATATTTAGGATACATAGTAGGAGGAGGATGCCTTAAGACTGACCAGGATAAAGTCTCATGTATCAGAGATTTTCCGGTACCAAAGACCCCTCGTCAAGTTCGACGTTTTCTAGGCTTATCTGGATGGTATCGCCGGTTCATTAAGGACTATTCTTCTCTGGCTAGTCCAATCACAGATACATTGAAAAAGGGTAAATCATTTAATTTTGGCCCAGAAGCCATAAGTGCCTTTGAAACTCTCAAACATTTATTAACTACGGCTCCGGTATTAGTAAATCCGGATTTCAATCGACCATTTATTATTCTATGTGATGCTTCAACATCTGGCATTGGTTGTGTCTTGTGCCAAACCGATAAAGATGGTGTGGAGAAACCTATCTATTACTATTCACACAAACTAAACGCTGCGCAACGCAATTATAGCGTTACAGAATTAGAATGTCTAGCTGCTGTCTTAGGAGTTGAAAAGTTTAGGTCTTATATTGAGATGCAAGAATTCAAAATAGTAACCGATCATGCGAGCTTGAAATGGCTCATGAACCAAAAGGATCTAAGTGGACGCCTCGCTCGATGGAGTTTAAAGCTCCAAAGTTTCACCTTTGAAATAGAGCATCGAAAGGGATCGCAGAATGTAGTACCGGATGCAATCTCCCGAATCTATTGTGTCGATGAGATACCAGCTGTTACAACGTGTGGAGCGAATCCTTTCGATGTTCTTCATATCAATCTTACAGATCCGAGTTTTAAATCGGATGAATATGTGAGGTTGATTGAAACAATCGAGAAAAATAAACAACAACTGCCAGATCTTCAAGTTTCAGAAGGTTTTGTGTACAAGAAGGTCAAGTGCAGTACAGGAATTCCACAAGAAGATGATTGTGTCTGGAAATTGTGGGTTCCATCCTCTCTAACAAACTCACTGATACTTTTGGCTCATGATCCCCCAAAAGCATCGCATGGTGGGATTGCAAAGACACTGTATCGCCTTCGTGAACGATTTTACTGGCCTAATATGGCGGCTCAAGTGAAATCATTCATCGCAGACTGCAGTGTGTGTAAATCCTCAAAAGCACCAAATTCAACACTAAGACCGCCAATGGGACAAGCATTTGTAGTAGATAGGCCTTTCCAGCATGTTTTCATCGATTTTCTTGGTCCTTATCCCAGGTCGAAGAAGGGAAACTCATTTATGATAGTGTGTCTCGACCAATTAACAAAATTTGTTTTGGTAAAACCCATTAGAAAAGCTACGAGTGAAGTCGCAATTCAATTTCTTGAAGAGCAAGTTCTTTCGATCTTTGGCGTTCCCGAATCTTTACTATCGGATAATGGAAAGCAATTCACCAGCAAAGAATTTCAAAAATATCTGTCCATTTACGGCATCCGACATGTGAGGACTGCACCATACTCACCTCAGGCGAATGCAAGTGAACGAGTCAACCGTTCTATCCTTGCCGCGATCCGGTCGTATATAAGAAATGAGTCAAATCAACTCAACTGGGATCGACACATTCACTCTATTGCGGGAGCACTTCGTTCAACAATCCACTTAGCCATAGGAATGTCGCCTTATGAAGCACTCTTCGGGCAGGCCAAAATTGAACATGCTGATGACTACATCCTCCTTAAAAAACTCAAGGGTCTTAATAACTCTGAATTTAATATCCTACCAAAAGCTTTACAAATGAATATTGTTCACAAGAATATTAAAGAATCGTTAGATCACGCACACAAATCTTATGAACGAACATATAATACAAGGAGCAAAAGATCCCAATATTCGATAGGTCAAGTAGTATACAAACGAAACTTCGTACTTAGCGATGCCTCAAAGAAAATAAACGCTAAATTCTGCCCTAAGTTCGTCAAGGCCAAAATCAAGAGTATTCCAAGCCCTAATCTTTACGAACTTGAGAATATGAACGGAGCAAGTATTGGAGTTTTTCATGCAAAAGATATCCACAAATAGCCATTATGAAGTAACATTTTATAGACATTTGATTTTGATGATAGCTAAATCTCAGGCGTGGGCTCGGTTTTGAAGAATGATGGTCCTTTCTCATTTCACTTTCACTCACTGTGCTCGAGAAACTGATATGTTTTGTAGGGGACCTAGCCCATAAAAAAAAAAAAAAAAAATCTTTTATAATTATATCGACACACCCTGTGTACGTATAACAACACCAAAGACTTCAACCATATGGAATTCCAAAAGCGATTCAGTTTTGACGAAAATTAGCACGGGACGCGATTAGGTTCATAGTCATATTCGTCACCACTAAACTTCCTTTTCCATTTTACCTCTTGCCAAGTGCAGTCCATAGTTCACAAGTCTATCTAATAGAATTGATAATTACCACATACTATACATTGCCTATACCCCATATCGACAAAGTATACCAACTTACTAAGGTTAGTTCATCGAAATATATATAGTTCGCTTGGATTTAACCTAAATTATGTTGTTTTTAGTGAAGTGCTGCGCTATCTAACGAGAAAAAAACTAAAAATCTAAAGTTTTTTGATTGGACCACCTTTACTGGCTGGAATAATATATTTTTCTCCTGCCAAGAGGAGAGCCGTAACTCTCGCTCGACGTTCCATCCCAAGCGATAAAGTTGCAGCTCAGTTATCACCATCTCAGGCATTGGTTTTTTTTTCAAAGCACGAGTTTAACGCTGCATGTGCATTGTATTATACAAAGTATATACGTGTGCATGCACATATATACATCGTGTACCCAAAAGTTATTTTCAGAACTCAAAAAAAATCCTAGTTCTACTTTGTAGACTACACGCAACCATAACCCGTCATATATACACATTTACAACATACATGCGTGGAGGTAAGAGAGTGGTACATCATAAATATCAATTAAACGCTCCAATTAATATGTCATTCACAGAAAAAAAAAAATCTGCAGCGCTGATACTCAAGAGTGCAGTAAAAGCGCAGCAGGTACAAATATCACCAGCACATACTTTTGTTTTGCTAGACACATAGCCGTACTCTTGACCGATCCCACGTTATCGAATTCTCACTGGGAACAAACTGTTAAAGCGGTGAGCATACGCACTTTGTAAAAGAGGCCAAGGCAAAGGCAAATCAACAGCAAACAGCAGACGATCAGTTTACCCAAGAGTGTGATATCGGTCAGCAGCACAACCAAGCTCGGCTTCGCGAATTTCCCCGTAAATCTATATTCCCACCCCCTCACCCATCCTGCAATCCATTCTTACCATATTCAAAAAAAAAAAGTGATTTGTTGACATAACGTCAAACTTTATTTAATCGATAATTTAAACCTATATTGCATCACAGTACATATAAAAAAATGGAACCTAATGTTGTTCCTTAAAGTTAAGTTTGTTTATTAAAAAGATATGGACTTATTGTAAGCCGAAAGTGTGTTCAAGTGCGATTATAGTGATATACATTTCCACAATTTAGCAGCGATCACCCACCACCTTCTATGCATGCTGTGCGCACAACATTCATCGGAGCGTCGTCAACAAAATTGGTGAGTCCCGTAAGTTTATAAAGTGATAACTCTTTGATTTAATTTGCTTGAACTATCTATTGGTTGAATTTTGATACTTTTAATTGAAACATTAAATAACTAAAATTGACATAAGAAACTACGACTTGTTATGAAAACATGTAACTACCTTACCTAAAGAATAATAATTTAATTACATACATACAAACAAATATCAAACATAAACAAAGCTATTGATTTTTCTTAATTGAAACTATATACCTAGAATAAATATGAATTTGACCTAATTTAACTTTTCTATTATAAATTTAACTAATGAATTAACTACTTATTTACTAAATTGAAACAAATGAATTAACTACTTAGAATACTATGGTGATGCTATCGTAACAACGTAAACAATTATATACATACATAATGAAGTTAACCTAAATATCTATTTTATTATTAGTACGTTATGATCATTTTAATAAAGATTTTAATCTTTTTGAAGATATGATTCGGTTCAGAATTATTTCTTGTTGTGCCATCGATTTTAGAATGACATTATATTGATTTGTTCGATTAGTGCAAAAGGGGTGTGAAATGTCGTGTGAGCGATACATCGGCGAAGATGTTAGCGAATCTTGATTGGTTCGACTTTCGGTTAGGGGCTGTCGTAAGAAGAAATGTTAGCGTCGCGGTAGCCATGGTTAGTCTTTATATTCTCTC
The DNA here is from genome assembly GCA_949824845.1 of Rhingia rostrata. Taxonomy (NCBI): domain Eukaryota; kingdom Metazoa; phylum Arthropoda; class Insecta; order Diptera; family Syrphidae; genus Rhingia; species Rhingia rostrata. Next base: position 18,917,013 of record OX463755.1, on the reverse strand, counting down.
GGGTATAAATGACTGTGGGAGGGTCACGCTTAGGAAACCGTCTCCACCTTAGGGTTTCCTCAAAGTTTTTAAATTCCAAGATTGTCTTGTATTGACTTCATAAGTAGTCTAACACCGGTATTTAAATATTTTGTTTTATGCTCCGCGCATTTAATAATAATTTTTTTTGGCATGTAAAAGCAACGATCGTCCGACAGTAAGTGTAAGAACCTACGCCTCCGTCGAGTTCAAGCCGCGCGTATGCAAGCATGCCTACTCACACTTCACTGCCAGGACAACCCACTCTATGACTCATCACTCTCGGGATGAAGTCCTGAATTCGCTAAGGGTGGTGGGATGTATGATTCTCACAAATCCATAGGGTGGGAACAGCATTCGTTACAAAAGTGTGTCAGCGTTGCTACGATTTATTGTCATGGTAATTTACCGCGCATATTATATATTTTCAAGAGCCCCAACACGCATACTACTGCGACAAGGCATAATTAGCCGAATAGCAAATAAAAAACGCAATCCAGGGATAACCCATAAGCTGTACCTACACCGTAAATTTTTTTTTAAATAACGAAATGCAGTGTCTCGACACCCATGTGTGTCCTGGACTCAACATGTACTTCGGATTCTGATTCATTTCAATTGCAAGTGTACAGTTAGATACCGACTGAGAGTATATCCTTGATAGCTTTTTCTTTTCATTGTGGTGTTTTAGGGTTATACCATCCCTGGCAATGTATTGTTTTGAAAATTTGTATCTAATGTGGGATAGTGGCAATGTAGACAATTTCACAAGGGCTTGAGCTGATGACGAATATACAGCAGCTGGAGAGTGGGGACAACTGACACATTATTGCCACAGAAATACCGCAGAACTATAACTGTGTGTAGTAAGTCTGTTTTATTGTCATAAATTAAGCCTGTTTGGCTGAGTAAAAGCAGAGTGGAACGGATTTAGTGTGCTGTAGTGTTGACACTCTTGCTGCTCTGTGCTGCACAAGTTGCACCGCATTGCGAATACTATGGTTGTGCGTAGGTATGTGTGTGCTCGCATAAGGAATGCAATTTTAAATGGATCCATAAGTATGTGTACCAAGTACTCAGAGTTTATAGAATTTATTTATTTGTTTTAAAAGCTTCTCTGTAAGGACTGTAAGAGGATCAATATGAGGGCAAACTCGCAGAGTGCCAGGTGCGATTATGTAGTCGGCCAGGTATTATTTGCTTAGTAGAGAAATCGGGTCACAAAAGTCATGCTGTGTAATAAAACTGAAGCCTGATTGGAATGTATTGAGGTATTTTAAATGTTTTTGTCATGAAAGGCTTTTCATTTTGGCACAACATTGTAAAGTCGTAGGAGATAGCTAGCATAAATATTTGATGTTATTAAATATGGTAAGCCTTTTAGTAGGGAGACTTATAAAGCTCCTGCAACCGTTCTGATAAAATCCTTGGAACTATAGATTCGGGTTGTGCTATGTGTTTGGGTCCCAGCAATGAAAGAATAATTTGTCATGAGCCATCGAAAATAATGGTTAACAACATATAAATATAAAACAGAACAGGTGTATCTGGAATGTTAGAAACCCTAATGGAATTGGTACGGAGAGGCAACTAAACGTGTACTCTACACTGAAACAAAGCAGATATGACTGTAATTCAGGGAAGACTAGGCAGGAAGAATTTATTAATTCTATCAATGCAGCATAACGTTGAATAACATCACATCGATAACAACTTCACCCCTCCAGTGGGAAGTAATCCACCATTTTGAATGTGAAATTCATTTGAACAAAGATTTAAAGTTTTTGAGCAAAAGACATGCAATAGTTTAAACAGCGATATATCTATGGGGGACATGAGAAGGTGGAAAAAATCTTAATAAAAAGGGAAAACTAATTCCTACTCGAAGTGACTTTATTTCCCAAGCGAAGCTATCGCCCGTGAATATATTTCGGTGCAACGCTTAATTACTTAAGTGGTGCTATAGTCCGGAATGGACCTAGACATCAACCAATATGCCTTTCCAATTACTACGGTCCATAGCTAACTGGTTGTAGTTGTATACTCCAAGTTGGTTGATGTCGGTTTCTCCTTGTGCGTAACACTTAAGGCGAGGTCTTCCTATACTGCGTCCGACGTCTGTATGGGAATCGAAGACTCTATGAGCCGGAGTATTTGTGTCCATTCGTTCTACATGTCCTACCCGTTTTAAACGTCCAATGCGGAGTTTTCTGACCAGGGGCATATCGCTGAACAACTCGTATAGTTCTTGGTTGAATCTTCGTCTCCATAGCCCGTCAACGCAAACGGGACCGAAGATTTTTCGAAGAATTTTCCTCTAAAATCGACCAAGGATTTCTTCATCCGCTTTTGATACCGTCCATGCTTCAGCGCCGTAGAGCAGGGCTGGGATGATCAGGGCCTTATTTAGGAATGCCTAAGCAGTTCAAGTGAGGGCTTTAGTACTGAATTGTCTTAAGCCCGAAGAAACATTGGAGTAATTTTGGATTTTATTTCTGGCAAGATGTTGTTGTCAGAGTTGATAGTGGAGCCGGGATAGAAAAAGACAAAGGATTTCTTCTTTGACACCGTCCATACTTCAGAGTCGTAGAGCAGGACTGGGATGATCAGGGCCTTATTTAGGAATTCCGAAGTATTTCGAGTGCTTTACTACTAACTTGCCTTAAGCCCGAAGAAACAGCGGAGTAATTTTTCGTTAAATTTCTGACGAAATGTTGTTGTAAAAGTTGATAGTAGAGCCAAGATATTTAAATACAAAGAATCTCTTCCGCCGCTTTTGACACCGTCCATGTTTCAGCGCCGTAGAGCATTACTGGGATGATAAAGATCTTATTTAGGAATTCCTAAGTAGTTCGAGTAAGGGTTTTGCTACTGAATCGTCTCTTTAGCCCGAAGAAACAGCGGAGTAATTTTTCGTTAAATTTCTGACGAGACGTTGTTATCGGAGTTGATAGTGGGCTGACATACATAAGGCCCATACTACCTCAAAGTTATATCTGCAAATGGTGAAGTTCTGTCTAATCCGTCGATGTTGTGTGTTTTTTTTTGTGTTAACAGCATATACTTAGTCTTAATGTTAAGTCCAGCCAATGGTGTCAATATCGTTGGCGTTTGCTAGTAGTTGCACCGATTTATGGAAGATTATACCTCTAGTTTTGGTTCAAGAGTTTTGCACAATCTGAAGAAGTCAAATGACAGTCCATCGCATCGGCTAAATTATATTTTGGGTATCGAATGTATTACCGATTCCGATGAAGCAGCGAGAATTCCCCATCTTTATCCTACTCAGACGGAAAAGTTTCGGCGGTACACCAAAACTAGACATGGCCCTGTATAGTTCTTCTCTATAACTGCTTTCGTATGTGGCTTTGAAATCCATGAGTAAGTGGTGAGTATCTATCGGTTTGGACTTCTTGGGTTTTTTTTTCAGAATCTGCCGAAATATGAAGATTCGATCAGGTAGGGAATCTAAACCTTTTAGAATAGCCCGATCAATTTGTTGGTAAACGGTTTCAGGCGTTTACATATTACGGCAGATAGGATCTTGTAGGCGATGTTATGCCTCTGCAGCTAGAGCAGTTCAGAAGTTCTCATTTTTTGTGGATGCCTGTGTGGTAAAATGTCATAAAATTCTAGAACTCATCAAATGTTCACAATGCTTAAAGACACTGCAGGCGAAGTCTTGGAGTCCATTTGCTCTACATGTCCATTTCAAATCTCCATAGACATGTCCATGTCCAGGTCTTTGTCGCTATAAAGTTCGTTAAGTATTTGGTTGGATCTTCATCTCTCCTGAGTTCTCCGTTCCGATTAGGCATTCCAAACAGATCTTCTTACAAATTTATCGCATATGGTCACCCAGTGGCGTATTGCGTTAAGTCAACAATTTTGTTCCCCAACTGATAACACGAAAGAAAACTGTGTTCCGATTAGGATTGACTTTCGTTTCGGAAATTTTTTCGAATGGACTGCTCAATTGAGCTGACTGACTCTATTTAAGCAACTCAGCTATTTGAATACAGTATCCGTGGCGCGATGGATAGTACGATGAATTGCCGCGCCGTGAGCAAAATGAATTTTTACTGGCCCTCCTTTCGTGATGCTCTGTCAAATCATGCGAGTAGTATCAATTTTCAAGATAACCTTATACCAACTTAGCCGTTCGGATTCGGTATAAAATAGAAGGTCCCGACATCGCGCATGAAGTACACACGCACACTTGAATGGTTGTTAGAAAGCTCGGCCCTGGGTACTAACGACCCAGTGGCTCCAAAAATTTTATTTTTTTTTGCTCTTGTGGAGTCTTTTTGCGCAGTAGAGTCTTAGGCAATATGCACGGAAGCTAGGCAAACACATACCACTATCGAACGAAAAAGTTTTCGACGAATATCTGATCGTGTATTCGAGGAATTGAACTGATCTGTACCAAAATGTGAATATGCCCAATTCAGCTAATCAATGGTAATGCTCCAAACACCTTATTATCAAAACCAAACCTCCAGGTTCGATATGGCTAAAAAGACCGAACCCCTGATCGCCATTGGGGATGACAGATCATTTTGAACAAACGCCCGTAAGCAATGTGGTCGAATCAAAGATGATGGAAGACTCCCTTTTTTCAAGCAAAGACCATCATTTGGTCGGGAGACTGTTAAGTCAAAAGAAAGTTGATACCTGCTGTTTATCAAATCATCTTCTTCGGGCTTTCATAGCTAAGCAGGAATGCCATAACTTCCGAGATGTCCGAACTGCATTAAGTTTGGGTGGATGATAGTTTTTGCTCGTTGTCGCCAAGATTAAATGGTTCTTTCTGTCTAGTAGCTCGTTATTGCCTTTTCAGAGTCTCCATTGGAAATGGTTCTTATTTCCCTACAATGTTTTCCCCTGCTAAACTCAACAGGATTCCGACAGGATGTTTCTGTAATATTTTCAGTAGGCCTTTTTACCTGCTGTCATTCTTCCTCAGTACATTAGCCACGCGCAATCTTATGGAATATTGACAACGTCACCATTTGTATTAAAAGAAAGATCAGGATAAAACTTTTGCAGTTATATGGGTAGTCTTCTTGCGATAGCAGTCGTTTGGTGTTGTATCACAGTTTTTTTTCTTCAGTTGTTGGAGATTGATAGATGCCTTGCCTACTACAAGGTGGGCCAAAAGAAGTCATCCAAGGTTTTGGCCGCCTTAAGAATATCGGTTGTGGTTCGCGCAGTGTACGCCATTGCTCCGTCCTGTTGGAACCACAGGTCCTTCAGTCCTAATTCGACCAGTTGCGGCAGAAAAAAACTCACTTAACATGGCCCTATAGCGCGCACCGTCCACTATTGTCGTTTGACCAGCGGCGTTGTCGAAATAATTTGGCCCGCTGACTGCTCCAGCTTGAACAGCGCACCATGCAGTAACTTTGAGCGGGTGTAATAGCTCCTCGTGCATTACTCGTGGATTTTTGGTACCCAGAAGCGATAGTTTTGCTTGTTCACGTACCCGCTGGGTTGGAAATGAGCCTCATCGCTCATTATGATTTTGGTCGAAAAATCGTCCACTTCGTCCTCGAGATTGGAGATGGATTGGGCGTAGGTTACACGCGTTTGGCGGTCGACAGGAAGCAATTAATGCATGGACCGGACTTTGTACTGGAACATGTGCAAGTCTTTGACCAAAATTCGACTTAGGGACTACCAGCTAATGGCTAATTGCGAGGCACGGCGTCATGTCGATGTTACCGGCGACAGCTCGACATCCTCGGCAACAGCGAAGAAATTCTCTGCAAAGTCTCGTGTGGTCCCATACTCTTCAAGGTCAGCGCTGTGTTTGCGCAGTCGGTGTCGGACGGCCGTGGAATCGGCGACGGAATTCGCGCTGCGCCAACACTACAGACGATTTGTTTCGGGAGTGTATCGTTCTATAGCTTATTCAATTGTATCCTACACCTGTCTAGTCAAATGTCAAAACAGATTTGACACTGCCTGCCATTTGCAAAATAAGAGCATCTTCCAATAGGGTGATCTCTTTTGGAACAACTTGTTCAACTAGTCCGAGTCAATGTTTGCTATACAGAATAATCGGACATTTAGAGTACTGAATGCTGTTATTGTAAATTTGATTAATTTTTTGTTTGTTCGGTGTCCTCCATGGATGCTAAGTTAATAAAACCGTGTATTGGCTATAGTGGTACTTTGTTCGGCAGAGAAGTCTTTTGGCCGAAATCTTCGTTTCAACATTCCAGGTGCAGATATGAATGCCATCGTCCTTTTTTTATTTAGCAGGGTCGTCTACTATGGGCCAGGCCTGTATTGACCTTAGGACCTTACGTCGGATATTCCGTGCCAGTCGTTCATAAAAGTCGTGTTACAGTATTGCAATATTCCATTCTGTGTCTTACACTCGCACTTGGAGCTTTATCAAATCAAATCCGGTTGGATCAGATTAGCACCCAATAGTTACTACTGGATAGGTAAATAAGCACAATAAGTGTGTGGTCAAAATGATAAGTAGGTATTGTCAAGCTAATGTCCATCAGCTTCAACCCTAGTTTGGCAAGACCAAGCGATTGTGAAACGTTCTACTTGATGGCGTTTTTATGTAAATAATTCGCAAAATATTTTTTGAATGCTGGTGCAATTAAAAACAATGCATCTACTGAAAGTCTAATTTATTTTTTTCACGAGTCTTAACAAGTTTTGAAAGCAGCTTACCTTAGCAATCTCTTGCTATTTCAATCATTATGAATATTTCTTTATGAAAAGGTTGTTAAATTTAAAGGGCCGATGTTGATTTTGAATAAAACACAAATTATATAGGAAATAATTGTGATTTATTTTTATTACGATAATAGTGGTATGGTTCAATTATGTGTGGAACAAAATATTGGCCAAATGGCCGCCGAGCCCTCATCGCACACCTCAGTCTGATGGTTCAATTTTTCAATGACGCTGAGGCATAATTGAAGTTCTACGCCATTAATGTGCCGAATTATCTCATCCTTTTAGCTTTTGAATTATTGCTGGCTTATCGACGTACTACTTTTCTTTCAAATAACCCCAAAGAAAGAAGTCCAACGGTGTCAAAACACGTGATCTTGACACGTGAGAGATGCAATTGTTGGGCACGACGACGAGTTGAGTTGGACGGCTCTTCAGCCACAGTATCGCGAACAGCAGCAATATTTTCTGCAGTACGAGTTGTACGACCATGAACTGGTATTTTCAGATCTCCTACATACCCGGTTTGCTCAAATTTTCGCACGATTTTTCCGATTGTACGCGAAAAATCACGTAGTGCACGATACGCATTTTGCTTTGAGCGTCCATTTTCATAATAAGCCTGAATAACTTCAACGAGTTTCTCGATTCTGTATCTTTCCACGGTTGAAATTGAATTAATCTGAAATTGAAAAATGTCAAATGAAATGCGGAAAAAAGCTCGACGCTTTGGTGTGGTTGACATTCAATATCGGCCCTTAAAATTGAACCACCCGTTAGAACACTGTTAGATCAACCTCAGGGAGGTTACTCGTGTCAAAAAAAAGCCACGAGATAAAAAAAGATAATATAATGCACCTTTCTTAAGATGTCCCAATAATGTGGGAGGTAAATGACCTCTTTACCATGATCATAAACACTTCCAAAAGGCCTAAACAATCTATAGCTGTACTTATGAGTATAACTAGCATTTATCTACTTTTAAACTCATTTTTTATTTACTTAAAATATTAACTTACTACTAGACAAAAATGCTTAAATCTAACTTATCAATAACTGGTTTACTTAATCTAACTTATCGGCCCTTAGTGGGCGCTGTAAGCTTATATTTAGCTGTTTTATTTTGCCTTTAGGCTTATATTTGTCGGTTTTTTGGTTTTATATTTAATTGCACAAGCCCCACCCCAGACCTTGTTCCTAATTTAAAATCTTACCTATGGAGTTGGACTAAAAGTCCGCAAAGTCCTGAGGAAGTGCAGAATCACCTTCCTCATATAGCCACCAGAATTCAGTGCGCTGTTTTGCAGCATCGATCCTATCGCGATCCGATACCGCCGTGCTAAAGCGGAGGAGCTCCGGAGCATTGTCGACGTACCCGTCGCGGATTAGCCGTTTGTCCCGCGCGTCACGATAGCGGTGGTATAAAACCGGGATACCGTTCCTGTCTTGTACTAACCCTAACGAATCGATGTAAATGAATGCCTCTGGTGGAATAAAGCCCGATATGAGCGTGCTCTCCATGTATAAATCATTGGGATAATAAGCCCCAAAGATCAGGCTGTTGTCGCCCTTGCAGCGTGCCTTCGAGTCACCTTAATTAGGAAATTGTCAATTCTATTCAACTGAGCCCCATTGTATAGAACCTCGTTGCGATAATATTTTATGACTAGCATTTATCTCTTCATTTGAAAACTATCATCTCCATCTGTTGGCTATTTCCTAAACTATTCCTAACTACATATGTGTTCTGTGTGTTTTGACTGACGAAAAAAAAAATCCAATCTCCATTTTTTTTTTTTTGGTTTTGCAATGTAATCTTTCATGCTCTTTGTTTCCATCCCAATCGAGTGTGTCCAACATAATCCCACCAATCATTAACCATCTTTTCTGCTTAACTTTTCATTTCAGACCAAATCTTAAGTATCAGTATTCAGCGTTAGATAGTGGAGCGGGTGTTACAGATCGCAGTCCACGTGAAAGAGCCTCCCGAGATCGAGCATTAAACGCCTGTCGAGAATGGGTACAAAATTCAAATGGGCGTTACGATGTTATCGCCCATCTAGACGAGATCGGTTCCCGTCACTCAAAGAACTGGTTTCTCATCAATGATTCTTCGGTAAGACCAAATAACATACCCAAATCGTTTTTAACCTACAAGTTCGATGTTTTCGTTTCGATAACAGGTCCGTACTGACCGTCTTATGACCTTACTTCCGTTACCTCCAGACTGTGTTGCCTTAGATGAACTGCCGCCATGCGAGAGTCCAAAGGGAGTACTTATGGAATTGCTCGGTACCCTCCATCATCCATACATCTATCCTGTTCTAGATTTAGGTTTTCTACGTACTGGCTCAATTAACTATGCTTGCCTGGTGACGCCGTTTAACTCACGTGGCAGCCTCAAGGATCTCATTTATAAAGTAAGTCAAGTGAATAAAAACAAAAAAAAACAAAAATGAAATCCTCAATGGGTGTGTGAATAATCTAATTATCCTTTGTAGTCGCAATGGAATGAACCTTGGAACCGCAAGTATACCCGCAAGCCAAATGGTTTGCCAGCAACTCAAGTGCAAAGATTGGGTCGTCAGATACTTGAAGCGTTGCTGTTCCTAAAAGAACGAGGCTTCCCACTCCACGGTCATTTGCATAGTGGTAATGTTATCCTGCAGAATGGTGCCGCAAGGTAAGTCTATTTATATGAATGTATCCAGGGTGCATCTAAACACACATACAAACAAAAAGTTTGTTTCCCTAGAGTAGCCAAAGTTCCCCAGAGTGTGGGACGTGGAGAGAAGTAGAACTTTGCATAGTATTTGGGCGGACTGAAGTCTTCCGAGTGCACTCTAGCAATTGACTATGGAATTATATTTTGGATCGCGTTCCTCAGGCTCTTGGAATTTTTCTCTTCATTGGAGTATTTTCATTTTTTGTTTTGTCTGTATGTGTATGTTGGGTTCCTCCCGATAGATTATTATGTGGCAGAAAGTTTTATTCACTACCCTATGAGCCGGAAGATAAATTGCATTTTCAGAGCAATGGACCGTGAATATAGGATTTTCTCGTGTTCAATGCCATTCAGCAGCGATGTATTGACGGCATGTGCAACCTACTTCGAGGTGCTAGATAGTTTTATCCTTTTATGTTCGCATCATCCACTCTGCGAAATGTATGCAATATTTTTTTGTATTCAAAAGAATTGAATGCAATTTCGAAATTGAGGCACGCACCAAATTGCAAAAGTTTATGGCACTGATAAATAAAACAAAGGAAATATTTTCCACTGGGAAAGCGTTTGCATTCGACCAAGAGTAAGGATGGAAGTAATATCAGGTCTGAGTTGAACTTTAATTTGGATTTTTCATGCTGGACTGCAGACACACAATAAGTAATTTTTTCAATATAAATGCAACTTTGTCTAGCTTTGTGTTCTTTGGAGGCCTGAGGAATATTGAAATGAAGTATATAGCAATGAAAGTTTTTTCTTTGATGCACACGAAAACTTAAATTTTACTCGGAAAACAGATGTTCATGTTTTCCTATGGAAATGACCATTATTCTGTGTTCGTATTCCAACTTCTCAAATATGATTTAAGCCACTCAAGCTTACAGCAAAGTTAGCACAAATAACATACATCGCTCATTGACTCTACTTACCGGGAATTTTTTAAAGCTGTCATATTTTGCAAATGGCGTCAAATTTCAGTAATTCGATTACCTCCTTTGGTGTTTTCGCGTTTACTTCAACAAACCTCAAACCTTGATAGGCTTGAAAGCATATATTGAAGAGGGAGGCGCCAAATGTTTTGCGAGCAGCAATTCAAAGTGGCGTAAAACAGGAACACAAATGGCGGACTATTCACATATTGACATGACATTAGTCTTGTCTAATTTAAATCTTTAAATAACGGGTGATTTTTAAAGAGTTAAGTTTTTCAGGTTGGCAGCACTGGTTAGGAATGGCGTCCAAACGTCATCTGTAAAAGTTAACCGTTTTCAGTATATTCTGCCATTTAATCATGGAAAGACTTACAAACTTGTAACGATGACAAATTATTGAAATTTATTATCAAAATTCGTCCTCTGTAAAAAATGTGCACCGTTTGTTACGACCATATTATGGTCGTCAAAATCGATCTGGTGAATCAATAATTCGTGCTGTTATCACCAAGTTTCGCACCAAATTTACTTTATTGGATATCAAACCATCGACTCGCATGCTTACAGTGCGTACAGAAGAGAATATTGCAGTCGTAGCGTCCAATGTTAATGAAGTTCGTGAAATGTCAATTCGTCACCGTTCTCAGCAATTAGGCATGTGTTACTCAACCACATGGCAAATTTTACGTGTAGATTTGGGTTTGAAAGCCTATAAAATTCAACTTGTGCAAGAATTGAAGCCGAATGACCTACCAAAACGTGTCACTCTTGGTGAATTGGCTTAGAACGGCTCCATTAAAATACGCTGTTTTATCGACAAATTGTATTCAGCGGTGAGAACCATTTCTGGCTAAACGGATACGTAAATAAACGAAATTGTCGCATCTGGAGTGATGAACAGCCACATGCCATACAAGAATTATGGAAAAACAACAGATTGGTGTGGTTTATGGGCTGCTGGCATCATAAGGTTCATTTTTCTTCAAAGACGACCGTGGAAGAAACGTTACCGTCAACAGCGAACGATATCGAGCCATGATACGCTTTGCCCTAGTTGGCTGAGTTGAACTTGGTTGACATGTGGTTTCATCAGGACACAGCTCATGAATCAATGCAAATGGTGAAAGATGAATTTGGCGAGCAGCTAAGCTCTCGAAATGCTAACTAGATGATTTAGGTTTCAGTATACTTCATGAGGCACAGTCCTGTAAGTACCACAAAAACCGATTATTTATTTATCTGTACTGGCCGCCGTTGAAGATGCATTTCTAATCCAAGGTGCATCGGTATATGATGTTGACATTTGGAGCAAGTAAAATTGAAATACAATTTAGTTTTCTAACAAAGCCACAAAGACAAAATTGAGCTTCATCCCTAAAAAAAATTTAACGATAAAGAAATGAATTGGCTTGCAACTTATCATGAACCCAATCAGCAAAACCATAACGCCAACGATGATCACCTGACTTTAAATCTTGGAGCAACCGCGTCAATGAACTTAGACCCAAGTTTTAATACATCGATTTATCATCTGTCCGCCTGGCTTTCATGTTGTTAAAAGATTGCTTTAAGCTTGATTAGTGAAAAGGGTGTTAATTTCTGGAAGTTTTGCACAAACGTCTCAAGAATTTAAGGACTGCTTTCATATGGGACTTTTAAATCGAATGGTAGGTGGTGGGTATCGATTTGGATTTCTTAGGTTTTTTTTTATTATCTGCCGATGTGTGAAAGATTTGATCGGTTTTGAACAAACCATACTGATACGGGCCGATCAGGTAGTTTGCGAAAGGTTTCAGGAGTTCACATATTACGGCAGATAGGATCTTAATGGCGATGATGTTGAGGAGACTTATATGTAGTTGACGCAGTTCAGTTGTCTCATTTTTTTAAAGATCGGGTAAAGGAATCTGAGGTTCCATTCTTCAGGCATGCTTTCGTCGGACCAAATTCGGCTTATGAGTTGGTGAATGTTATTTATTATAGCCGTCATTTCTAGAATCTGTGTTAAGCTTGAGTCTTACATACTAAAGTGGCGCTACAGTCCGGGCCTCAGCGAACATGCCTCTCCAATTAGCCCGGTTTCTACTGCGTCCGATGTCTGACTAGGAATCGAAGACTCTGCGAGCCGCAGTATTGGTGTCCATTTCTTCTACATGTCCTAGCCATCTTAAACGCCAAAGTAGGGATGATTAGGGTCTTATATAGTAGTTGAATTGCATTCATAGCCTGAAGAAACAGCGTTTGGCAAGAGTAATTCTTCGTTTAATTTCTGACGAGATGTTGTTGTCAGAGTTATAAGCGGAGCCGAGATAGACAAAGTCCCGTACTACCTCAAAGTTATATCTGTCAATGGTGACGTTGTGTCAAATTCATCGATGTTGTGTGTGCTTTCGTGTAGACAGCATATACTTCGTCTTGCCCTAATTCACTGCTAACCCCATTTTTGACGATTCCGTCTCTATACTTGTAAACGTGGCTAAGACATCACGTTGAGTCCTACCAATGATGTCAATATCGTCGGCGTAGTTGTACCGATTTTTGGAAAATTGTGCCTCTGGTGTCGGCTCGTGAGTTTTGCACAATCCTCTCAAGAATAAGGTTGAAGAAGTCACATGCTTAAATCTTTTTTTTTTTTGTATCGAATGTGTTGGTGAGGTCGTTTCCGACCCTGATGGAGCAGCGAGCATTCTCCATCGTCATCTTACACAAACACGAGTTTGGGCGGTGGCCCAACCCTAGAAATGGCTCTGTATAGTTCGTCTATATAAATGCTATCATATGCGGCTATGTAATCGATGAATAGGAGGTGGTTATCGATTTGGACTTCTTTGGTTTTTACCAGGATCTGCCGAAGTGTGAAAATTTGATCGGTTGTGGACTTTCCTGACCTAAAACCACACTGAAAATACCCGATAAAATTGTTTGTAAGCAGTTTCAGGCTTTCACATATTACGGAAGATAGGATCTTGTAGGCGATGTTGAGGAGACCTATGCTTATATAGTTGGTGCAGTTCAGAGGGTCTCCTTTTTTGTGGATCTGGCAAACGATTCTCAGGTTCCATTCTTCAGGCATACTTTTACCGACCAGATTTGGCTTATGAGTTGGTAGATGTTACTTACCAAGTCATCACTGCCGGCTTCATGAAGCTCAGCGGAAAGGCCGTAATTTCCGGCAGCCTTATTAAGCTTGAGTAAAGATATTGCTATCTGCACTTCACTCAGGTCGGGTCGGGTGGTCAGCAGTTTTTACTGTCGTTGCCAATATTGAATGTTTCGTTCTGACTGACAGCGGAATGTCGTTCGTCATCGTTGTTGAATAGTCTGCAGAAGTGGTTCTTCCATATCCTCAGCATCGACTGTGTCTCAACTACGATATTCCTGGTTCATCTCGACAGGGTTGCGTTAGAGCCTTGAATCCTTGGCTTTGACGTCTTACACTTTGGTAAAACTTGCGAACATCGTTCCTGGAGTGGCATCTCTCTATATCCTCGATCGCGCGCTTTCCTTGCTCTTTTTTCTTTTTTCTAAAAACCCGCATTCGCAACCCGCATATCCGCATTCTTTCCTTGGCTGCAACAAGGTAGTTGTCCGAGTTGATGTTAGCTCCTCGGAATGTTCGAACATTCAAAATACTGGAAGCGTGCCTCTTGTCTATCGCAATGTGATCAATTTGGTGTACCGTTTGTTGATCTGGAGACCGCCATTTCCCTTATGGATATCGTGGTGAGGAAGACGTGTGTTGGGTATCGTTGCAATTTGTTCCGTAGCAACACTGTGTTGCCGTGTAGGCTATGTTTTCCGACAATACTGCTTAAGATGTCTTCTCTTCCTGCCTTTGCATTAAAATCTCGCAGCACGATTTTAACTTTGGTAGTCGCTTGTTGGTTTTGTCAAGGAGCTCATAGAAGCAATGCATAGCTATATCATCTTTTTCCTCCGTCGGGGCGTGAGTGCATATAAGGCGAATGTTGCAGAAATTGGGCTTGATGCGGATTGTTACAATGCGTTCGCTAAAATCTTGGAAACATAAGACTTCTGGCCTTAGTCTGACACTTATAACAAATCCGTATCCGAAAAGTTGCTGTTTCTGCTCACTATAACACGGTCCGTAGTGGATGTTTTTTCAGTTTTACATCCTCTTTTTGCCCGGCCCATCCCATAGTATTTCCTGGATGGCAGTAATGTCTGATTTGTAGTATCTTAGGGCTTCTGCTAGTTGTTCGCTTGCACCTCTGTTTACTGTTCTCAGATTCCATGTGCGGATACTTACGTCGTTGTCCTTCTTTCCTTTAGCGGGGGTCGTCAACAATAAATTCAGTCCTTTCCGAGGCTATTGGTTGCATCGTAACTAGTGGATTTTTTCATGGATATGTAGTTAACCCAAAGTACAACGTTGCAGGGCCAGTTTCAATTTATGTTATACCCCTAGGACACGGGGCCATCAGTATCCACTACGGGATTGAGCACTGCCGTTGGCCTTTCGCCACCTTTCTCTGTTCAAGGAGCCTGACATACCCTTGAAATTCCTAGACAACCTGTTGTCCGAATATGTCGAAGCAGCTTGTCTGGGTTCGCCTGGGACAGCAGTGCCATTCAGACTTAGCTGTCTATAGTGTTGCTGTTTTTCGTCGTGCTATCAATTTATCCGCGCTTATCGTTTAGCAAGTCAAATCCGGTTGGATGAGACCAGTACCCGATGATTACCACTTGGAGGTTAAAAATAAGCTCTTGGTGTGTAGTCAGAGTTACAACCACTGGGCATTTCCAAGTTAAAGCCAATCAGAGTCTACCCTCGTTCTACACATCATCCGATGTGAGTGGGTTTACATTATTTATAAAATCTACTTCTCCTCATGGAACCCAGCCCTAATAAAACCAAATTGCCCTCCTTTACTGCTTTACTATCAAAATCAAATTCAGAGCTTTAAAGTCATTAGAATAAAATATTCAATGGAAAATGTGAACAAAGCAGGTCATAAAAAGTCTCCTCAAAAAACAACCTAAGAACGAATCACACAGACACACTTTGACCATCCCAACCATCTCATTCCAATTGCACTATAACCTACAATCAGCCTTGCCCAAAATAAGTTCATTGAAAATTAATTCCAAAACATTTAAAAAAACACACGTAACCGTCCTTCAACCAAACCCAAAGTCACTATCCCCAAGGAGCATGATGAACGTGATCATAGTAAAAAACCTGCTCACACATTAAAGTCCGTGTAACCTACCCATGCTTCCGCACTTTGGTGTTTCCTTCATGCCCTGGACAACCAACCACAATGACTGACTTAATGAATATGCTAATGGATAGATAATTACCCCAACTACACTTGCCCGGTATACGTTAAAACATATGCAGGACTTAGGGATGCACACATACAACATACCCAAGCTTCACTCTTTTCAAATATGCGAGCATACACACGAATTGAGCTCACCAAGCGATCAAAGGAAGCGGAAATGTGCAGTTATGCGCGCAGCAAAACTCCTATGCAAAAATGAAAATTCCAAAGGTCAGGTCTCGTGCGGCTTTCCAGAGTCTCTCACACAGGAGACTGAAAAAGGAAGAATAGAAAAACTCGTCTATATTTCTCGTTTACACGAGTCAACGGGTTTCTATGATGCTTGCAAGCAACCAGAATAAAAGGATAACACACGTTGGTGGAGTAGTTGTGGTTGGGAGTTAGTGCTAAATAGAAAGAAAAATCCCTCAAAGGATGTATTGAGGAGGAAGGATTTGCTTTCCTCACATATGCATGGGAGCGCAGTAAGTGCTCTAAGCTTTTTGCTTTTGTTCGTTAGTAATATTTTTGTTGGGTAACACGGTGTTGTAGTTTTTTTTTTGTTTTTATTGCAGACTTTCTGGCCTCGAGAATGGCCTGCTAGGATTAAGCTCCCGCATCAATGCGATTATGTGGTCACGTTCGACCACCGACATCGAGAGCGTCGATATCATTTGTTTCGGTCATTTACTTTATGAGATGTGCACTGGCCAGGAGATGACCACACCAAAACCGTCCATGCGAGTACTTGAAATGGATTTGGAACAATATCCGCAGGTAAGTCAACAACAACAAAATAGATAGGATTGTCAATTACTCGAAGGGATATTTACTGTCGTCTCCTATGGAGGATACTTTGGGTGATTTATTTATTTATTCATGTCTCCAATTTACTTACATGCTATAGAATGGCCATTATCCATCAAAACCTAGTTCTGTTTATTGAGGGAAGATAAGATATCTTGGGTCTTCATATAACAAATAATTACCATCAAAGCGATTTTGGTCGGGATCTCATCCTTTGTGAACTGTTAGTGGATTAACAGTTTGTTTGAGATTTATCGTGTCTCGTTTCTGTACATTTTTCGTTTATGAAACTCAAATACTCGCCTTGAGATTGCTCTGACTATTTGTTATGTTAAAAAGAAGGCTTACATTAATTTAGTCAATTAGAGGCTGCTTAGAAAAAATAGTGGTCTACCATTGTTGCAATTTGTAGTCATTTGCTTTATAAGCTGGTATTTCACTTCTGGGTGAACCTGGAAATTTAACAACACCTCTCCCTTAAGCCTTAAACTTTCTGTATTCAGGTGTTCGTTCCCGGTTATGTTCATTAGTCGTATAACACACAGTCTTTCTATACTACGATAACCTTCTGACTTAAGCTCTACGACCGGATAGGTAGAGCCCATTCGTTTAACATGGCCGATCTCCTTTCAAAAGGACCAACGATTTTTAAATAGTTTTGCCCCCTCAGGACGCATTTATAAATTAAAGGTCTTATTATTGGTTAGAGCACTTCTTGATATTCAGTTTAAAGTCTTTTGTCCAATTTGTCATTACGATGATTGTGGTTATAAATTTAATGAATCCAAAGTTAATCATTTTGTCCACATGACTAAATCCACAAACAAGTTTAAACTTAAGCTACAACCTGTGGCTTCAATTACCTCAGTCCTTAGCGAACTGCATCTAGTTTCCATCAATATTTAATGCCTCTTACGATGGTGATTTTCCTCTGATAGTTGGGTAATAAAGACTCAGCGGGCTGATGCAGTCGATCAAGAACATGTAGAGAATCGGTGGATAATTTACAAGTCATTCAATAATGACCTGCAGGATGTTAAAATGGTACTCACTAAAGGTCACAGTGCCTGTTCGTCATCGATTGAATTTTTGCTTAAAAAGGTAAGCTATTGCCTTGAATGACAGAGAGCACCAAGATAACTCCCGATACCTTAGCTGCATTAATCACACTTCTTAGGAAGTGCGCGACTATGTCTTATATTTCCAAGGCATTGTAACAATCCGCATCAATGTCGAATTCAACAACATAAGCATTATATGCGCTCTTGCCCCAACGGAGGAAAAATATGATAAATCTAAGGATTGCTTCTATGAGCTCCTTGACAAAACCTGTGAGCGACTACCGAAGTACGATGTTAACATCGTGATGGGAGACTTTAACGCAAAGATAGGAAGAGAAGATATCTATAGCAGTATTTTCGGAAAATATAGCCTACATGATAACACGTATGGTAAGGGAGTAAGGCTAATTGACTTCGCACGGAACGAACTGCCACTATACCCAGCACACGCTTTCCTCACCTCGATATCCATAAGGGGACATAGCAGATCAACGAACGGTCAACCAAATTGATCACATTGCTATAGACAAGAGGCCCGCATCCAATATTTTGGATGTCCGAACATTCCTAGGAGCTAACATCTACTCGAAACACTACCCTGTTGCAGCCAAGATAAGAATGCGGATATCCACCACGCCACAACAATCCAGAAATACTGTGAAAAAATTTACTGTCGAAAGACTGCAATCGCAAGAGACCACAAAGACCTTCGTGCAACGCCTATCCCTTAACCTCTGTATTAACACCATACCACCAGCATCGAATGTCGAAGAACAATGGCAACGATGCCAACAAGCCATTAGATCGGCTGCAACTGATGTGTTAGGCTTTTCGCATCCACCATCAAGGAACCCCTGGTTTGATGATGAATGCCGACAGATGCTCGCTGCCAAGAACGAGGCGTACAAGGCTAAGCTGCAGGTGAAGACGAGAGCTACCATTGAGCCCTATAATCAGAGAAGAAGGGAAGAATACCGGCTTTCCAAAAAGAAGAAAGAGAGAAAGAAAATCTCACGATGGAGTATATTGTGAGGTGCCACTCCAGGAACGATGTTCGCAAGTTTTACCAAAATGTAAAACGTCAAAGCCAAGGAAACAAGGCTCGAACAGAATCCTGTCGAGTAGAACAAGGAAATATCGTAGTTGAAACACAGTCGATGCTGAGGATATGGAAGAACCACTTCTGCAGACTGTTAAACGGCGATGAGGAACAACATTCCGCTACCAGGCAGAATGAACCATTCAATGTTGGCAACGACAGCAAAAACTGCCAAACACCCGACCTGTTTGAAGTGAGGATAGAAATAGCTAAACTTAAACTTAATAAGGCTGCCGGAAATGACGGCTTCCACGCCGAGCTCTAAAGATACGGCTGAGATGTATTGGTAAATAATAACCACCAACTCAAAAGCCAACTATGGTCGGAAGAAAGTATGCTTGTAGAATGGAATGAAGATCTGGCATCCTTTTCCAGATCCACAAAAAAAAGAGCTCTATAAAATGCCCCAACTACAGAGACATAAGTCTCCTCAACATCGCCTACCTGCCGTAATATGTGAACGCCAGAAACAGTTTAACAACAGCCTGATCAGCCCTTAACAGTGTGATTTTAGGCAAGGAAAGTCCACAACCGATCAAATTTTCAAACTTCGGCAGATCCTGGAAAAAAACCCAGAAGTCCATCTCGATACCCTCCACCTTTTCATCGATTTTAAAGCCGCATACGACAGCATTTATAGAGACGAACTATACAGAGACATGTCTAGTTTTGATATACCGCCCAATTTCGTCCGTTTGTGTAGGATGACGATGGCGAATTCTCGCTGCTCCATCAGGGTCGGAAACGACCTCATCGACACATTCGATACCAAATAAGGATTTAGGCAAGGCGATGCGCTGTTATGTGACTTCTGCAATCTTATTCTTGAGGGGACTGTGCAAAACTCACGAGTCACCACCAGAGGCACAATTTTCCAAAAATCAGTGCAACTTCTGGCTTACGCCGATGATGTTGACATTGACTAGTATAGTGAAGGAAGGGGCAAAAATGGGTTTAGCAGTAAATGTGGGCAAGACTCAGTATATGCTGTCAACACGATGGGACACACAGCATATACCATTAGCTGATATTACTTTGAAGTAGTACGGGCTCCGCTATTAACTCTGACAACAACATCTCGTCCGAAATGAAACGAAAAGTTACCCTTGCCAAACGCTGTTTTTTTCGGGCTAAGAAGGCAATGCAATAGTAAATCCGTCACTCGCAATACTATGGAGATCCTACATAAGACCATGATTATACCAGTCCTTCTTTACAGCGCTGAAGCATGGACCAAATGGATCAAGAAAGGATGTAGAAATACTTGGTCGATTCGAGCGGAAAATTCTTCGAAAAGTCTTCAGTCGCTTTTGCGTGCACGGTCTATGGAGACGAAGATTTAAGAATTATACGAGCTGTACAGCGACATGCCCGGACATGTAGAACGAATGGAAACCAATACCCCGGCTTGCAGAGTCTTCGATTCCCAGCTAGACATCGGACGCAGTAGAGGAAGACCACGCCTTAAGTGACGCGCACAAGTAGAAACCGACCTCAACCAACTTAGAGTGTGCAACTGGGGGCAGTTAGCTAATGTATGGGCTAATTGGAGAGGCATGTTGATTGAGGCCCAGGTTCATTCCGGACTGTGGCGCCACTTATGTAAGTTTCCCTTTTTTTTCAAATACCTTTGTTTTACTTTTTCCTTCTGCTCTTGACAATTTTTAGGATCCTTTCGAATCCTCTGACGACGTTCACATTCATGTTCAGCTCGTAGTTTTTTCTGTCGATATCTCCGTTTTTTTTATTTTATTACCTTTTATAGTTATGTTCTCTAAAAATAAATTGACTGGGCCGTAGTCCAAATTCTATTTTCTTCTTCAAGGCCTCATTAATAAAAATTGCAAGCCGGCTTACATTTAACAAACAAAATAATTTGTTAAAGGAAGGTAACGGGTGATCCAAGTAGAGATATTTTTTTCAATAGCCTTTTTTGACAGATCACGTGTGAGTCGTGTCATGCTGTCATGTTATTTTTGTTTAGTATTGCTTGGCATTTCATAATGGAAAGACTTACGCGTGAACAACGTTTACAAATTGTTCAACTTTATTATGAAAATTCACGTTCTGTGAGGAATGTGTTTCGTGCACTTTGCTCAACTCATGGTCAACATAATCGGCCTACTGAGCGTACCATTCGCAACACCATCACCCATTTTGAGACCCAGCATTCATTATTGGATAATATTCGACCGAATAGACCACGTCCAGCATGCTGTGAAGAAAATATAGCGGCCTTAGCTGAGAGTGTACACGAAGACCGTAGAGAGTCGATTCGGCGCCGTTCGCAGCAACTCGGACTGACGTATGGAACGACTTGGCTCATTTTACGTCAAGATCTTAAATTGAAAGCGTACAAAATACAGCTTGTGCAACAACTGAAACCGCTCGACCTTCCCAAGTGACATCGCTTCGCTCTATGGGCTCTTGAAAAGTTCCAAGAAGATCCGACGTTTTCGACGCAAATTTTGTTTAGCGATAAGGCCCATTTCTGGCTCAATGGGTATGTAAACAAACAAAATTGCCGCATTTGGGACAAAGAGAAACCTGAAGAGATTGAAGAACTGCCACTTCATCCAGAAAAAACAACGGTTTGGTGTGGTTTGTGGGCCGGTGGAATCATCGGTCCATATTTCTTTAAAAATTATGCCGGTGCGAAAGTAACCGTCAATGGCGACCGTTATAGTGCCATGATAACCGACTATTTGATGCCTGAAATTGAAGCTCGTGATCTCGGCGACATTTGGTTTCAGCAAGACGGCGCCACTTCCCACACATCGCATCAATCAATGGACTTATTGAGAGAACATTTCGGTGAGCACATAATTTCACGTTTTGGGCCGGTCGATTGGCCACCAAGATCGTGTGATATCACACCGTTAGACTTTTTCCTGTGGGGATATGTAAAGTCAAAAGCTTATGCCGACAAACCCGCTTCGATTCAGGCCTTGCAGGAAAACATCACGCGTGTCATTCGCCAGTTACCAGTCGTAATGCTCGAACGAGTGATCGAAAATTGGACTCAACGGATGGACCATCTGCGACGTAGCAACGGCCAACATTTGATAGACATAATCTTCAAAAAATAAATGCCAAAGAATGTTCTTTCAAATGATAATAAACGTTCTCCATTAAATTTGAATTTTCTGCGTTTTTTTCTTTAAAAAAGTAGGGAACCTCGAAATGGATCACCCTTTACAACTTAGGACATGCCATGGCAATGACATTTTTACTCTTTTAGCTAATATTTCGGGACTTTCCTATGCCTCCATGTCAAAAGAGTTTCGCAGAAGCGTATATTTTGAAATATTGACCCATTAACTATTTATTAAACAAAAAATTCATGAACATATAATATCCATTTTCTTATAGATTTTGGAGATCCTTGTGTTGATCTTCGATCCCCCCGGTGGTCAATGCCCCACAGTAGAGGAGTTGGTGCTGTGTGATCTCTTCCGTAACATCGATTTGCGCGAATTACGAGGCCCATGCTTTAGTGTAAGTACTTATCAGAGAAAAAAAATTTACTCTTCATTAAGCAAAACACAACACCACTCATAACGTCAATGAAAACATCCTAATTACATTCCTTCCACTTCTCTTGCAGACAATCAAACCGAGCCTAAGTAGATCAACCCTTAATTTACTGCTTGCCGTAAAAAAGCGACAAACTGCATCCTTAGGCAGCTCATTTAGCGAAACAAGCTCCCCATGCACACCGCCATCAACACCACGCGACAGAAGGGCCGGGTAAGTGTTTCCTGTTTTCTATAAAAATGTTCATCTCTTCCGCGCTCCTTCACACCTCTTTTCCTTTTGCATTTATTTCTGTGTTCATTTTTTGTTCACACGAAATTACCTCAAAATAAAAAAAAAAATAAAAACATAGAACAGAGAGTAGCATATTTACATCCTAGTTCTCTCTATACTGGTATCTCCACTAATATGTATTCGTGTTCGTGTTCATGTTTATGTTCATGTTCATGTTCGTTATCGTGTTCGTGTTCTTCATGTGAATTGGAGCTATATGTGCCAAGAGTGCAGCCACAAACAGTTCCCATATAGTTATCTCAATGTATCCCTCTATTTATCTCATTAACTATCCCGCATGCATACAACATTCCAGATTTTATATTTTAACTTCTTGTGAATAATAAAATTTAAATTTTGTTTATTGTAATTTATGTCTAAAAAAAATTCTTAAAAATAACAAAACCGAAAAAAAAACAGTTTTCCGCCTGCACCCTATGAAGTGTTTCGTTTGATTTAATTACCACGCCCACCTATCCTTCCACAAAAATTAAAAAAAAAAAAAAAAAAAAACATAAAACTAAACCAAACTAATAAACAAGACTTAACTGGATTGTGTTGAATGTGCCACTACACTGAGAATGAAAGATAAAGACACACGTAGGGGTAAGTCTATCAAGAAGCAAATATCCTGTACAACTTAATCTCACATGTAAATAGTTACCAGCAAAAATAATATAAAATAAACACTCGTATGTAAAGAGGACATGAAACTTGTAATGGTAGTAGTTTTGTATACATATTGTATGAGGGTACGGATTCATTTCTGCAACCACTTGGATTAAAGCATTAGGTACCTTCATGTGGCTAAAAGTAAAAGAAAAGCTTCCAATGGCTGGCTAACATAACACTGACTGACTGTATGGCTCTATCGCTGTCTGGCTGATACATAAATACACGTATTAAGACTTTTTCGAACACGTTCCTTTTTTTTTTGTAGCTGTAGCTTGATTATAATATTCACCTGTCCAAAGGCTGAGAGTTTCATTTTTGTTTTTACGATTGTGGTTGTTTATTTTTTTTTTAATTATTTAAGTTCGGAAAGGTTGAGCTTGTTAACAGCGGTTATGGAAATTTTACTTTCAAAGATTTACTGCGTGTACGTTGGGGAAATTACCACAGATGTAGGAAAAAATTCGCTTTAAAAAAATGTTTCAGAAAAGCTGCAAATAATTTAAACCTTCATGAAAATAAGTTAAGAGTTTTTGAGTGATATAGTCGGTAACATAGTTTTTCTTAAATTTGCTTGATTTCGGGGCTTCTTTTTCAACAAACTTCATAAAATATTATTATTGACTTATTTACTTAATTTATTTATTTGCTTACTAGCTGACTCGTCAGAATTCGTACTGCCTCAATCGATAAATAAAAGATTTAAACTTGTGTATAAAATAAACTTAAAACAAACAAAGGGAATCCATATTTAATAAAAAAAAATGCTCTGTATGAATGAAGTTTTATTATTATTTTCGATTAATTACACATGATGTTGCTTACTTACAAAAAAAGAGTTTTCGTGAAATACTGGGCTCTCATCGCGTATCTTTTAAGACGATCATCGTCCAAACCATTGCATGAAACGACGTCGTCAAAGGCTTGCTTCGTGTAACACTAAAATCGCATCGTCCCATCGTGTCTTCCATCGTGTCTTCCATCGTTTAAACTGTAGACAGTGTGATGGATAGTTTGAGAACAATTGAACGCACTGAAAATCATAATAATGACATTTATGCTATCGCTGTTAAAATTCGTTGTTTTGTTACGGTCCATTTTAAATCAAAATTCGAAAACATTTAAATATTAAATAACTTTTAGTTAACTAAGTGGTTTATTAATTAACACACTAGGTCATCAACGCCAAGCCAAATGGAGGGTATCCACTGTCACCTTCAATGTTATATGTGATGATAACACAAGGATACAAATAATTCCGTACTTACCCAAAAGCCAATAATTGTGGTTGCATTCGGTGAAGCTTCTAACGAAAAAGTCTCTTTCGTTGGAATGCTTCCAAGCCAACGAGTCGTGTGCGGATCCAGCGTATTGCACTAGCACTTATTGCATTTATACGCGTTTTTTGGTCGCAAATCTTAAAGAAAACAATTTTGTAAAAGGGTTTCAGTGGCTTTAAAATAAGACTCATAATCACCGCATTTAAGCTGTGCCTTCCTTTTTTATTGTAGAAAATGTCCTCATTTTCTCGCGGTCTTTGAAAATATAGGTGGGTACCATCTTACTTACTTACTTAAGTGGCGCTACAGTCCGGAATGAACCTGGGCCTCAACCAACATACCTCTCCAATTAGCCCGGTCCTTAGCTAACTGCCTCCAGTTGCGCGATCCAAGTTGGTTGAGGTCGGTTTCTACTTGTGCGCGCCACTTTAGGCGAGGTCTTCCTCTACTGCGTCCGACGTCTGGCTGGGAATCGAAGACTCTGCGAGTCGGGGTATTGGTGTCCATTCGTTCAACATGCCCTAGCCATCTTAAACGTCCAATGCGGAGTTTTTTCTTACAGAGGCATATCGCTGTACAGCTCGTATAGTTCTTGGTTGAATCTTCGTCTCCATAGCCCGTCAACGAAAACGGGACCGAAGATTTTTCGAAGAATTTTCCTCTTAAAACGACGAAGGATTTCTTCATCCGCTTTTGAGACGGTCCATGCTTCAGCGCCGTATAGCAGGACTGGGATGATCAGGGTCTTATATAAGATCTCCTTAGTAGTTCGAGTGAGGGCTTTACTACTGAATTGCCTTCTCAGCCTGAAGAACAGCGGTTGGCAAGAGTAATTCTTCGTTTAATTTCGGACGAGATGTTGTTGTCAGAGTTAATAGCGGAACCGAGATAGATAAAGTCCCGTACTACCTCAAAGTTATATCTGTCAATGGTGACGTTCTGTCCAATTCGTCGATGTTGTGTGTCCTTTCGTGTTGACAGCATATACTTCGTCTTGCCCTCATTTACTGCTAAGCCCATTTTTGCCGCTTCCTTCTTTATACTAGCAAACGTGGCTATGACATCACGTTGGGTCCTACCAATGATGTCAATATCGTCGGCGTATGCTAGTAGTTGTCCAGATTTTTGGAAAATTGCGTTGGCTCGTGAGTTTTGCACAATCCTCTGAAGAATCAGATTGAAGAAGTCACATGACAGCGCATCGCCTTGCCTAAATCCTTTTTTGGTATCGAATGTGTCAGTGAGGTCGTGTCCGACCCTGATGGAGCAGCGGGAATTCTCCATCGTCATCCTACACAAACGGACGAGTTTGGGCGGTATACCAAAACTAGACATGGCTCTATATAGTTCGTCTCTATAAATGCTGTCGTATGTGGCTTTGAAATCGATGAATAGGTGGTGGGTATCGATTTGGACTTCTTGGGTTTTTTCCAGGATCTGCCGAAGTGTGAAGATTTGATCGGTTGTGGACTTTCCTGGCCTAAATCGACACTGATGAGGGCCGATCAGGTTGTTGGTAAACGGCTTCAGGCGTTTACATATTACGGCAGATAGAATCTTGTATGCGATGTTGAGGAGACTTATGCCTCTGTAGTTGGCGCAGTTTAGATCGGGCAAACGATGCTGAGGTTCCATTCTTCAGGCATACTTCCTTCCGACCAGATTCGGCTTATGAGTTGGTGGATGTTACTTACCAAGTCATCTCCGCCGGCTTTATAAAGCTCGGCGGGAAGGCCGTCATTTCCGGCAGCCTTATTAAGCTTCAGTTTAGATATTGCTATCCTCACTTCACTCAGGTCGGATGGTCGGCAGTTTTCGCTGTCGTTGCCAACATTGAATGGTTCGTTCTGCCTGACAGCGGAATGTTGTTCGTCGTCGCCGTTTAACAGTCTGCAGAAGTGGTTCTTCCATATCCTCAGCATAGACTGTGTCTCAACTACGATTTTCCTTGTTCATCTCGACAGGATTCTGTTCGAGCCTTGAATCCTTGGCTTTGACGTTGGTACCATCTGCTCATCCGATAACTACGGAAATAAAATCGCTAGTACAATTCGAAGAATCGGCAATATGGTTATTTATACTTACTTTCTGGTTTTGCATACTTCTGATAGAACCACTCTTCTACTTTTGTATTTCGTTGTCCACATCCCATGAAGTCCAGATTTGACAGAGCTTCAGTTCTAACGCTTTTATAGTCTCGCAAAGTATCTCTAAAAGGGAACTTTATCCAACAGAACTTCCAAAGTCGTTACCAGTCAACCAATGGTATCCGCCTCCAGCTAGGACCGTCAATGTAGCACCAAGTCTTAAAATTGGGGGAATATATGTTGACGCGCGAGCCGCTCCTTAGGTTAACCGTTTCCAACACTAGTACAAACGCATCTTTAGATAAGCGAAAACTTTAAATAAAACTGAAATGCAAAATGCATTTAGCATTTTTGTTGTTTAAAAATTGTTTATAATATGGAATACTTCTTCGTCGGAAGTGAAAGTGGATCCGATACATCTGTTTGCGTCCTTCGCATTCGCAACAGCCCGACAAAATTTTAACTTTCATCGTCATCGAAAAACAACACATTGAATGCTGACGCATTTTTTTTAATTTGCTACGATTTTTATTAAACATTTAATAACCAAAACTAAATAATCAACCACGAAGTATGAAACGATTCTAAAATAGCAATCGTTCAATAGCAATCGTTGCATCGTCAGTATTTGGCAGTTCCATGAGTTATACGAAGCATTAGTGAATCGTCCAAAACGACGTCGTCCAGACGATTCAACTATTTAAGTGTTACACGAAGCAATACAATCATCGAAACGACTCACTTCGTCTTATGCGATGAGACCCCTGGCTATTAAAGGGTGTTTTTTTTTTTAGTGGGTAATAGTCGGTTATCATGGCTCTATAGCGGTCTCCATAAATGGTAACTGACTCTCCAGTATCGTTTCGGAAGAAGTATGGCCCAGTGACTCCACCAACCCAGAGAGCACACCAAACAGTCAGTTTTTGGGGATGTTATGGCGTTTCAAGGACCTCATGCGGATTCTCTTCACTCCAAAACTGCGGCAATTATACTTCTTGACGTAGCCATTAAACCAGAAATGAACTGAACAAAATTTTGCGATGAAAATCAGCATCGAAATCACATTTTCGGCACATACACCAAAATCACGACGCATTGCATGGTTTCGCGTCTTTAATTCTTGCACAAGCTGGATCCTGTAAAGTCGTAAGTCAAGATCTTTGCGCAAAATCTTCCATAAAGTTGATATACAAACTCCAATGGCTATGTACGGTGGCGAATCGAATCATTCGGGCCCTCTTCAAAACTTTTTTCTAAACGGCAATAGTTTTTTTGGTGTGCACTGTTCGACGTCTTTGCGGATGCGTGTTATAACATACAGTAAACGTAGTGTAAAAACGATCCATCGTAAACCGAATTAATTGCTCTGATTGACGATTATATCGACCATAAAATAAACGGATCTTGCTGTAAGCTTCGCGAACTGAACCCTTTTTTTTAAATAAATTTGTCAACCTGTTTATGATGAAATGGCAAACCAAACTGAACATAAGTGAAATTAGAGTTGCCCGATTTGACCACAAAATGTCAGTTTTATCTCTATTAGAAAAAACCAACCTCTAATAAAAAAAAACACCCGTTATTTTCGTTTTATGATTATTGCCTCAATGACGTTATTCATCAGCTTTTTCACAGCTAGTCTTGTTCCATTGCACAGTCGAGGTTTATTAATGTTACGCAGCACGATGACAACTGATCCTACTTGTAACTGAAAATTTTGAGGTGGAAAATCAGGCAGTTCCAGTGAATTGAAAAACTCCGCGGGATAGTTGACTATACGTCATCCTAGTTCATAACAGTGTCGACTGATTTGAAGGAAACCAACTGTCGTCGAAGAAAATTCTGAACGGTCGCATTGAGGTCCTCGACATCTCTATTTTTCGCCGCCAATATTGCTCGTCCAATTATGGTTATTGAACTGTTTCGCTATATCTGGGAAAACACGCTAAATAAACTCCTCTTCTGAGTCTGTGATGTGACAGAAATCTGTGGGTAATGTGATGTATCCGGTCGAGGTGTCCACTGCGACTTTATTATTTCGAATTTCTAACAACTGCTTCGCAAACACATATGCTGTTTCATCTTGTTGCAGAAATACTCGCATGTAAAGGCCGAACTATCTATAATAGTCGGAAGCAATCGGAAGCTAATGTCAAAATTCTACGTTAAGTTTTCTTCAATACTGTCAATGACTCAAGTTGTCCATAATAGACTTTGTTGAATGCAAACGATTGTCAGAGTGTTTTGCCAATTGAAATTTGTTGCTTATGAATTTAAAAATTCAAATACAAATACAAATACAAATAAAATACAAATTGCATGTGATCGCACAGTTACGGAAGTGGTCTTCGGCAACCATCTTCTGTTATAATTCAGCCTTTTGTTGTTAATTGTCACGAAGATCTTTCAACGCTCTGCTATTGTGCATTCTTCCCATGCAATCGATTTGTATACCTGCAGGATCTTGGCCGTTGATTTTTTTCGATGTTGCAAATTGGTGTTTCGTTGATTTGCATCTTTAATGTTAGTTTCAAGGCAGAATGTGTAGTTTCCCGCCATCTAGCAGATTCGCAGCTATTCCAGACGAAGCCAAAGCTACATCATTTCGCGATCTGATGCTCGCCAAAAGCAATGAAATTAAGAACATTTTTCTGGTTCCTCCGGGAGCATCAAGGAAATTAATTCCACCTGATCCACTGTTCACAGCTTCTATCAAATTGTCGTTGGAAATTCTTTGTTGTTGATTTAATTGTGGAACATTTGTACGAACTGTTTCGGCCTATAATGCTTCAATGTCGTTCTGTTGTTCTCTTTGCAACTTTAATGCATCGTGCATATAACGATTTGGTGCTGTCATTCCCAATCACGACAATACTTTATTTGCCATCAACAAAGACATATCTTCTATCATGATCAATGCCTCATTGTAAATTTTATGCAGTTCTGCACGATGGAAAATATCCTCAGACATGTCATCTCTATACTTAACCTAAAAAAATTTGGACTCGAGCGTGTCGACATGACAATAGCAAACAAGGTATGAATTTGATGCGGTGAGAAGATATTACGGAATCCTTGAGCGTATCATCCCAGTGCGACCTAAGTCAGGTCGTCCCCTCCTCGGCATCGTATATTGTAATTAATCAAAGCGAGAAAAGTTCTCTCGCACCTAGCAATAAAGTGTCACTATCACAAAAGGTCAACAAAAAAAAAAGAGCATATACCTTGAAATGTCACTATCACCAAGGATCACTGAAGAAAAATTGCTCTCGCGCACGTACCAGTAATCGTCACTCACATAGATAGAAGGATGCACTCTTTGTCTGAGGTATCGATCAACATACAGAGGATGGACCGACATATTTGCTGGTTGCCAAATGTCAAATATTATGGTTGCATAATAGATAGAAGGATGCACTCTTTGTCTGAGGTATCGATCAACATATAGAGGATGGACCGACATATTTGCTGGTTGCCAAATGTCAAATATTATGGTTTCTTTCAGAAATTTAATTTGTGACAAAACTTAAGATTTATACATAAAAATAATCTGAACGTTAGTTAAAAGCTTTTATATGTATTCATCTTTTAAGCCCTCTCTGGACTTCCACGAATAATTCAAGGCCAAAATTAGCCAAATCGGTCCAGCCGTTCTCGAGTTTTAGCGAGACTAACGAGCAGCAATTAACTCTTATATGTGTATATATATAAGATTGTTACAGATAGTAAATACGCCATGAAATTTGTAAGCTAATAAAGCCAAAATTTTGGTCATTCCATTGAGTTTGTTGTGTTTAATTAAAAAAAAAATCTCTAAAACAACAATTTAATGTTTCAAAATAATTTGTGGCATATGGCCTCCGCGGCTGCGCCCTATGAACGCCATCATTTGGGTCCAATTTCACATCACTTCTTCGATCACGCCCGTTCTTATTTCGTCAATACAAAAAAATGCAAATTTTTGGCGTAACAAACTCGTTACTACCCAGGTCCGAACTATCTTACAACAATTCATGTGTTTGTGTGTACTTCTAGCACGTTGGCGGGACCTCCTGTTTTTTGCCGACATCGAACGGTGAATTTGAGAAAAACTTTTCGTGACAATTGATACTGCTCGGCTAACTTGTCAGATCATCACGAGAGAAGGGCAGTGAAAAATCATTCAGGTGTTGCAATCGATAGGAATCGAACACAGACCTTCTGCGATGCAGTTCATCGCGCCACTCAGCCCATCCATTATGACGTCTTTGGTTTTTTCCAGTAATTTCCAAAGTGTAGAGATTTTGTCAGATTTTTTCTAGTCGTAAACCACACTGGGCCAATCAGGTTGTTGGTAAACGATTTAGAGCGTCCAAACATTTCAACAGATGGAAATCGATGGACGTTTTTTTTTATATTGTTAAGAACTTATGAATCATAAAATGGCCTATTCCACTCCATAATTCGTCGCCATAATGCCACAGAAACGTTTGTCAATATTTGATAGTTTTAGTTTTTTTTTATTTTTGTGATTTTTTACAACTTTTTAACTGTTTTGAGTTTCATGAATACTTTTGTAAAGTGCTTACTTCTAGAGGTACAATTTTTGTCACAACATATAAATTCCATATTTTAAGTAAGGTAGCATACCCAGCCCAAAATCATAAACAAAATGTAGGAACGTGTCACTTAGGCGATGAATTTATATAAATGACACTACAAGTAGGAAAAAATTCTTAGATCTAAATATTGGATTGGAATGTTTGTGGGATTAATACGTCCTTTAGTTTTGGAATGGTTTTTGGCCTGGAGGCGAATATCTTTTTCTTCAAATTTGGAACGATGTCACCTCATGTTAACTTGATGGGAATTGAAATCTAATTTCGGGAGGTAGTAGCTCCATTCCCTTAGAATATTATTTCTTACTAATTCGTACTGTTTTTTTACATATCCATCCCGTACGCAGACAAAACTTATAAGATGGTGAAAAACTACCCCTATAAAAAAAATCTGTCAACAAAATTGTATGCATACATTTTTGTTCTAAGCCCTCCAATTAACGGGCGATTTTTTTAAGATTTAAGTTTTTCAGGTTGGCAGCAGTGGTTAGGAATGACGTCCAAACGTCATCTGTCAAAGTGAAAAATTTTCATTATACTCTGCCATTTAATCATAAAAAGACTTACAAACGAGAAGCGATTGCAAATCATTGAAATTTATTATCAAAGTTCGTGCTCTGCCGTCATAATCGACTTGCTGAATCAACAATTCGTGCTGTTATCACCTAAATTTACTTTGTTGGACATTAAACTATCGACTTGCATGCGTACAGTGCATACCGAAGAGGATATTGCAGTCGAAGCGTTCAATGTTAATGAAGATCGTAAAATGTCAATTCGTCGCCTTCTCAGCAATTGGGCATGTGTTACTCAACCACATGGAAAATTTTACCTTTCGATGTGGGTTTGAAAGCCTATAAAATTAAAGTTGTGCAAGAATTGCAAGAATTTTTGTCGAATGGACCTTAGAACAGCTCCATGAAAATCTGCGGTTTTATCGAAAAATTGTGTTCAGCAATGAGGCTTATTTCTGGCTCAATAGATACGCAAGTAAGGAAAACTTTCGCATCTGGAGTGATGAACAGCCACAATAATTACCGATGCATTCCGAAAAACGACAGTTTGGTGTGGTTTATGGGCTGGTGGCATCATCGTTACATTTTTCTTCAAAGACTACCGTGGAAGAAACGTTGAACTTGGTTGACATGTGGTTTCATCAAGATGGTGCCACATTCCGCACAGCTCGTAAAACAATGGAAACGTTGAAGGATGAATTTGGTGAGCAGCTTATCTCTCGAAATGGCCCTGTGCGTTGGCCGCCAAGATCATGCGATTTAACGCCTCTTGATTATTTCTTGTGGGGTTATGTAAGGTCATTAGTCTATGTGGACAATCCGAACACGATTGAAGCCTTGCAGGATAACATAACACGCGTAACTCGTGGAATACAGTCCGAAATGCTCGAAAAAAATACGCGAAATCGGATCTTCCGAATGGACCATTTGAAACGGAGCCACGGATAACATTAGCATGAAGTTGTCCTTAAAACGTAAATGGCAAAGGCCAATTTATCGATAACAATAAAAAATTTGAATATTTGATGTTAATTTTAGTGGTTTATTAGATTTGAAAAAAAAACTGCGCTTAAAAAATCACCCGTTATTGTAGCTTAACTTAGCATTTCTTGGAAGTGTACCTAACTAAACTATAGAAGCAGGTTCGACATTGAGTTCGCTTTTTTAAGGTCACTAATGGTCTTCTGCAGGGAACAGTTACTGCTCCACAGCTTTTTAATATATAAATTTCTGACATACTTAGGGAACTCGACAATTCGCTGGCATTTGCCGACGATGCTACACTGTATGCAGGCGGCTCAACAATTGAAGACATCCAAACTCAACTTAAAAGCAAGTTTGATAGGTTTCAAGGTTTCTGCTCCGAATGGAAACTTAAAATCAATTATACGAAATGTGAAACCATACTGTTCCGCACCCCAATAAGACGTGGTAATTCAGACTTGAGACGCAACTGGAGAAATCTAAAAATAACGAGTTCAAATGGTCTTCAGATCGAGTCAAAGACCGCTGTGAAATATCTAGGTGTTTATTTGGACAAGTTTTTGTATTATAATGAGCACCTAAATATTCAATTAGAGAAGGCAAGAGCGGCATTCACGTCGCTAAAAAGCCTATTTTATTCCAACTATCTAAGATCCGATGTGAAGGTCATTTGTTACCAAGCATTCGTTCGTCCAATTCTGACTTATGCGAGTCCAGTGTGGTGGAACATTAACCCATCGTATATGGAAAAGCTCCGAGTGTTCGAGCGCAAATGTCTCAGAGCCTGCATGCAGATATATAGGAGTGCACATTCCGAGTTTAGGCACTACGTCTCAAACAAAAGACTTCTGGATGCTTCCGGTGTATCTAGAATTGACAATGTCATACTTGACCTCGTAAGGAATCACTTTGCTCGTTCGGCAAATGTTAGCGAAAATGAATTAATCTCCGGATTATTCTATCCGAATCCTGGGTATTTCAGAAGTGCCTTAGAAAGCGGATACATTCCGCCAGAGACATTCCTATTTCTGGATGCATATGGCTACCTATCGGACTCAACGAACGTCCCAATCATATACCATGCTGCAAGGAGAGCAACAGATAAAAGGATCCTTTACGAGCCTTTTGAGTCGGGGGGTGGGAATACTGATAGAATGAGATACTGCATTAGCATACCTGAATGCGATAAAAATAACACTAAAAGGTTAAATAGAGATAAATACTGGTGGCTAGGCTGGGCTGAAGCCGAAACTTAGGGTTAAGTAAAACTAGGCCCTGACATGTGATTTTTGGTCTAGCGATAACTGGGAGAAGTAAGCGTTGTGCTTACTCTCTGCTTGTTAGCCGATGGAATAAAGATCACATGACAGGCCCTAGATAGGTTTAGATAGGTTAAGTTAGTCTTGTAAGTTTTAGTTATATATAAAAAAAAAAAAAGTTGCGACTGTCTTCTAATAGGTTTTCTATTAACGTTTTCCTATTTACAAAAAAAAATACAAATATTATAATAATATTCAATACCAAAACATATGCATAGTTATATAAAAAAAATCAATAAAACATGTATTGCGAACCATAATGGTCATTTACTTTGTCACAGTTCATATGTTTAGCTTTAAAAAAAAAATTTTTTGTGAATAAATAAACGTTAACAAAAAAAAAAAACTGAACCAATCGTGCAGGATATCCTACTGGTATTTTTTATTGTATTAATAGTAAAATACTGAGATTTAAATTGAACAGAATTTTTGTAAGCCACCATCGCTGCTTATCATGGAGTGCATGATGTACACTTTATATCCTTAATGCATTGTACGGGTCCGTGCCTCGACTTATAATAAACTTGCGATGATAAATGTCAAAACATGAAGCAAACGCATTCAACGCTTAGACATGTTTTACTATTTTTAAAAGTTTTAAACTACATATATCTTTATGTGTGTTGACAACACCGATTAAGGTATTAAATAAGCCAATAATCTGTACCTATAAAATTGCTTGTAGGTGTAGCTTGAATGCATTAAACAAATCTGCACTGTTATGTTTTATTGTTACTAACTATTGCACTCAACTTTAACTCCAAAGTTGAACATTCTCTTAAACTGTATCTCCTCATAGTTCCACTTTAACTGATGTATGTAATTTGGCCCCATACCTCCTTTTACCTACTTAACCGCACTATCCAACCAGCATGCCGTAAATGTCGAACCCAGCATGAACCACATTCAGTTACTTGTGGTTGCAAGCAATTTTAGTAGTTTGCTCGCACTCTATCAAGTTGAATTTGCAGATACACACGCACACACAAAACCAACAACCTAATTGAAGCAACAATACACACTGCTAATTGATTTAAAAATAGTCCCAAACAAAATC
This sequence comes from Rhingia rostrata, assembly GCA_949824845.1. Lineage (NCBI taxonomy): Eukaryota > Metazoa > Arthropoda > Insecta > Diptera > Syrphidae > Rhingia > Rhingia rostrata. Next base: position 18,882,059 of record OX463755.1, on the reverse strand, counting down.
CTTCATATCCTTGTCATGTACAATACTCTAACAGTTATCTTTCTCTTTTATGTCTTCCTTTTGTGTACGAATTTGGATTGCATCCACCCAGCAGGACAATGGACTCATTTGATATATCTAGCGATTCGGAAGAAGGCCTATTGGACGAGATTGTGGTTGCATCCAATAACAGCTATCATCATCCCTATCATCTGCATCAGCAACACCACCAACAACATCATCACCGACAGCAGCATTACTCACAATACGATCCGCTCAGTTTCCCTCCGCATTTTTGTGAACATAACCTCAACTCGGATGACAATAGTGGCTCAATCAATAGCACATCAGCTGCCAGCATTACCACATCCACCGTTGGAGGGCCACCACTACATTGTCACCCAAGTGCAGACGGAAGTAGTTCAAGTGAGGCCTCCACAGCAACCACGTCCCGTGCTAGCACTACAATAGGGGCAGGTGGTGAGCATTGTCACGACGATACAGCCGAGTCATCGACATCAGGTCAAGTAACTCTTGGCACTGCCACTACCTCATTCAATCATCAGCTTACCGCTGACATGTGCAGCTACAAAAACTCAAAAAGCCGACGCCTGGAGTACTCATTGAAGTGTTTGAAATACGGTCGCAGCAACCCATCACAGGACTCTGCCTTTGGGTCGTTGACCGATGGTGACCTGTCAATTGGATCGTCCAGCTTCCGATTGAGTAGTTTCCAGTCCATCACATCACCCATCGATGAGGGTGTCGAGGACATTATTATCGCCACTACCACCGCAGGCAATGAGACGTGTCTCGAATTGGCCACTGTCTCTACAAATGGACAATCGAATGACTCAGCCATATCGACCCCATGTAGGGAGGGTTCTCCTAATTTCCTTGCCATCGAAGAGAACTCCTTCACAATCGGTGCACCCACTACGTCCAACAATCACAACCGCCCGCAACAGTTTCCCGTCACCCTGTCACCGAAGATCCAGATAACCACTTCAGCATCCACGTCCAATCTCCAATTCGACCCGCCGAAGATTCTGGTCAACGACCAGAACTCTATCTATACCACCTCGCCGTCAAAACGTTCCGGCACCATTGAAGTGTTCTCGCAAAAATACAGGGTATGCTCCTTCGAGGATATGTCACCGAGTCGGAAACAGTCAAAGCACCATCTAAAGAACGCCAATCGTATGGCATTTCGTTCGCTGGAGGAGGAGCGGCGCATCGATAGCGCCTTCATTCCCATACAAAATCGTACAAACTCCGAAAACAGGGTAAACATCAACAACAGTGAGAAGTACAAAAAACTCACCCATTCGTCCTTCAGCCGCATCAGCAAGACGACCAGCAGTGTAACAGTTGCCGTCGATCCACCACCATCTTCGACAACCAACAGTTGTAATCCCCAGCAACGTGACAGTCGCCATACTCTCTGGCGGGACAGCAAGTTCTATCGAAAGAATCGCATAGCCAAATCAAACGACTCACTGCTGGAGTCGCCGAATCATTCGCCATCGCCGTGTCGCCTTTCTCCATCTTCGCTACGAGACAATCACTATGAAGCCTCTTCACCTCTATCATCTTCGTCGTCATCATCGTTTACTCGCCACGGACTCAATCGGGGTAGTTCTGTCAATGAGATATCCTACAATAGCAGCGGCTCGACCAGCTTTCGTCGATACTGCAGCTCAAAGAGTGAAGACCTCGGCGACTGTGGTCTGCCCATCCCCATTGACAGTCGTAAGTCACATTCTGAACGCCATCTATTCAGTCTATCCAAACTGAGACAGACAGCAATCACCACCACGGGCGGAGACTGCTTCTCCGAAGACGAGACCTTCCATCACGAAGACAATAAATCTCTGAAAAGCCTCAGCACATGCTCCATCAATCGTGTAACTTTGACCACGACAACAACAACGACCAGAACCAAAAAGAAGACCACCTCAATGGCTGTATTACCTTCTGGGCCCGCCTTAACCAGCAACGTACGCAACTCTGTCTTTAAGAGCCTGGACCATGCACTCAACTACATCGATTCGAATGGAGATGACGAGGATGTGTCTAGTTCGACCGAAGAATCGCCGCGACGTCACCATTTCGGTGATATTGCGAGGATATTCGGTTCGACTACGACACGAGGCGCGAATGATCCGCGTAGTAGTAGCTGTAGTGAGGAAAAGACTCCGCTGCTGGACAGCGTTGAAATGTCACCAATAAGTCCAACCGAGCCGGATCTCAATATGTGATATACACAATTTAGTTAAAGTCTCTGTTTTTTTTTTTTTTTTGCAAAATGATCCCAAAATTTGGGTTTCGATTAAGGTTTTTGATTTTGCTGAACGTTTCCTTTTATACATTAATTAAAAAAATACCGCAATTTATTGGAGAGACAGCTAGAAAAAATGTGTAAGTGAGGTATCAGGTGTTGGGTGGTATTTGAATGGCCATTTTCAAAGCATTTTGTAAGTGGAAATTAGGTCTGTTCCCGTACAATATAAATTTTACTTATTGTCGTTTGCGTACGCAGAAATTAGTAAAATTTGTCGATTAACAGAAAGTTCTGTTAACAATCAATTGACAGGTTGTTTACAGAATTTTATTTGAAAGTGACATTTGTTTTATGTCATTTGTTGATTAAAAGGAAAACGAAACGCGCACCGCATTTTATTTAACCGCGTTTCCCTAGTTTTTTGCGAACTTGCATAATTGTTACTGTTAAGATACGGGAACAAACCTATTGACTGTAGGTAGGTAGTAAAAGTATTTCAATTCAACAATGAACATCGAAGAAATGGGAAACATTATTAGAAAAAATAACAGACAAAATCGTAAATTAAAAAAAATATTTCGCCGCAAACTTTCTGCCCACAGCTCGATATTTAAGGCTGGTATACACCAACTAATTTTAAACGAATTACGGGTGTCAACAATCAATGACGATCAAGCAATTTGGTGAGCTTTAGTTTTTATAATTACATACGAACTTAGGTGTGTTGTAAACGTTTCTAATGCTGATCATGGTGTTTCTTAGTTCTACTTAATGATTTCATCAATATCTCCGAAAAACTCTTAAGGTGAATTCTCCTCCTCATTCTTTCTGTTGAAACCAAATATCTAGATATTATTTACAATTAACGGATGGTGAAAAGAGAATTCAAAATTTTAACTTGCTCAACAGCTCGCTAAAATTTACATTTGGTATACCTACTGAGGAGTGACAGAGATTAAAAGCACCCTTATGGATTATTCCCCGTTACCAGTGTTCACATGTGGCGGCAAAATAATATATCATTCAGGTTATTAAATAAAAAGAGAGAACATGTATTTTATATAAGAAAATGTAATGAAAGTTGTAAGTTTACAAAAAGCCAAATTTGTTTTACCCCTGCTGAAATGTTAAAAAGTGGATAAAATTTAACCACAATTTTAACGCATCTGAGACACGGCCTTAATATTTAATTGGACTTTCAAGTTCATTACATTTTGAAGAGACTTACTTACTGAAGTATCGCTACAGCCTTTCGCTACAGCCTCTCTCCAATTATCCAAGTCCTTAGCTAACTGCCTCCAGTTGCGCACTACAAGTCGGTTTCTACTTGTGCGCTCCAATTAAGGCGAGGTGTTCCTCTACTGCGTCCGACCGACGTCTGGCTGGGAATCAAAGACTCTGCGAGCCGGAGTATTGGTGTCCATTCATTCTACATGTCCTAGCCATCTTAAAAGTCCAATGCGGAGTTTTTTTGACCAGGGGCATGTCGCTGTACAGCTCGTATTGTTCTCGGTTGAATCTTCGTCTCCATAACCCGTCGACGCGAACCACAATGATAAAGGTTGGTAAACTGTTTCAGGTGTTCACATATTACAGCAAATAGGCGATGTTGAGGGGACTTATGCCTCCTTAGTTGCCACAGTTCAGAGGGTCTCCTTTTTTGTTGATCGGGCAAGCGATACTGATGTTCCATTCTTCAGGCATACTTTCTTCCGACCAGATTTGGCTTATGAGTTGGTGGATGTTACTTACCAAGTCATCTCCGCGGGCTTTATAAAGCTCAGTGGAAAGGCCGTTACTTCCGGCAGCCTTAGTTAGCTTAAGTTAAGATATTGCTATCCTCACTTCACTCAGGTCTGGTGGTTGGCAGTTTTTGGCTGTCGTTGCCAATATTGAATGGTTCGTTCTGACTGGCAGTGTTTAACAGACTGCAGAAGTGGTTCTTCTATATCCTCAGCATCGACTATGTCTCTACTACGGCATTTCGTTGTTCATCTTGGCAAGATTCTGTTCGAGCATTGTATCCTTGGCTTTGACGCTTTACACCTTGGCAAAACTTGCGAACATCATTCCTGGAGTGGCAACTCCCTATATCCTCGATCGCGCGCTTTTCTTGCTCTCTTTTCTACTTTTTTCTGAAGAGCCGGTGTTCTTCCCTTCTTCTCTGCCTATTGAGCTGCAGCTTAGCCTTGTAGGCCTCGTTCTTGGCTGCGAGCATCTGTCGGCATTCCTTATCAAACCAGGGGTTTCTCGCTGGTGAGCGCGAAAAAACTATCACATCAGTTGCGGCTGATCTAATGGCTTGTTGGCATCGTTGCCATTGTTCTTCGACATTCGATGCTGGTGGTACGGTGTTAATTGAGAGGTTAAGGGATACGCGTTGCTCGAAGGTCTTGGTGGTCTGTTGCTATTGCAGTCTTTCGACATAAAATTTTTTCACAGTATTTCTGGATTGTTGTGGCGTGGTAGATATTCGCATTCTTACCTTGGCTGCAACAAGGTAGTGGTCCGAGTCGATGTTAGCTTTTCGGAATGTTCGGTCATCCAATATACTGGATGCATGACTCTTGTCTATCACAATGTTATCAATTTGGTTGACCGTTCGTTGATCTGGAGACCGCCATGTCCCCATATGGATATCGAGGTAAGGAAACCGTGTGCTGGCTACAGTGGCATTTCGTTCCGTGGCGAAGTAAATTAGCCTAAGTCCGTTACCAGACGTGTTGTCGTGTAGGCTATGTTCTCCGACAATACTGCTAAAGAGGTCTTCTCTTACTACATTTGCGTTAAAATTTCCCAGCACGATTTTAATATCGTACTTCGGTAGTTGCTCATAGGTTTTGTCAAGGAGCTCGTAGAAGCAATCCTTAGCTAAACAAATTTGACCTCCGACGGGGCGTGAGCGCATATTAGGCTAATTTTGGCGAATTTGGCATTGATGCGGATCGTTATAATGCGTTCGCTTATGTCTTGAAGGCATAAGAGTTCTTGTCTAAGTCTGGCACTTATAACAAATCCGCTTCCAAATAGTAGCTGTTTATGCTCACTATAACACGGTCCGTAATAGATGTCACAGTTTCTCATCCTCTTTTTGCGCGGCCCATCCCATCGTGTTTCCTGGAAGGCAGTAATGTCTGCTTGGTGGCTGTTTAGGGCTTCCACTTATTGTTCGCTTGCACCTCTCCTGTTTAATGTTCTCACATTCCAGGTGCAGATACGAACGTCGTTGTCCTTTTTCTTTTGGCAGGGTCGTCAACAATGAAATCAGTCCTTTCCTAGGTTATTGGTTGCTTCGTAACTAATAATTTTTCCATGGTTGGTTAGTTAATCCCAAGCACAACACCCAACTTGGAGGACCAGTTCCAATTTATTAGATATCCGTACGGCACGGGGCCATCATCACCCACTACGGGATTGAGCGCTGCCGTTGGCCTTTCGCCACCTCTCTCTGGAGCCTGAATTACCCTTGAAATTCCTAGACAACCTGTTATCCGAATATGTCGAAGCAGCTTAAATAGGTTCGCCTGGGACAGCAGGCCGAGTATTAATTCCGTGAAATTCAGACCTGGCTGTTTATAGTGTTGCTGTTTTTCGTCGTGTTATCAACACGCGCTTATCGTTTAGCAAGTCAAATCCGGTTGGATGAGACCAACAAGCGATGGTTACCACTTGCAGGTTAAGAAAAAGCACTTGACTTGTAGTCAGAATTACAACCACTGGGCATTGCCAAGTTCAAGCCAATCAGGTCTACCCTCGCTCTACAACACCCAACCATCTGAAACTTCCGTCAAACGGACTATAGCAAATGTAAAAGGGAGGTTTTGTCATCAATCAGTGTTAATATAATTTTGAATAATAGAGCGGAAATTTTATATAACTGGACGTTTTATAATTCGGCAACACTGTCATATTTTTGTTTGACGCTTGTATAAAGATTTCTACAACATGATGGCTCACAAAAAAAAACCGTTCAACAAAGATTATTAAAAATTGACGAACTCTTCTGTAAAAGACAGTACGTACTCTAATTATCACATTTAATCCTTTAAACTTTTCATCTGCAATCAAATACCTCCAACACCCTTACACATTACACAAAAACAAAATATTAATATAAATAAAAAAGAATATTGATTGCTAAAAATGAAATGAGAATTATTAACTTTTCAATGGTCCATTACTAATTACAATTAAAACAAATTATTAGCATTAAATAAATTTTTGCAATGCAATTTGCACTATAATTACATACATCTCCATCCTTATGATAAAATTTAGGTACAAGTTAATTAAGATTTTAATTACATTAGAAAAATATTAAAAGCATACAAAAAAAAAACAGAAATAATTTAGGAAAATATTTAAAAGTAATAATTTAATACACACCTAGTTAATACTATTAATAATTTGTAAATAGAATGAATCTTTCATTGAACTAAACAAAATAAAAAGAAAGCTTTACTTCGTCTAGTTACACAGTATCTTCTCTTTCTTTCTTTTTTAAATAACTGTATAATTTTATCCATTCCAACAAAATGAAAATACATAAATAAAAATAAATAATTTAAATTACATTCAGTGGCATTTAGATTTAAGCATTTTTTCTATTTTTTAATAATTATTATTAATTATTATTAATTATCATAAAGCAAACAATATTTAAATACAAAATCCATTTAACTGAACAGCAATATATCAATTTCGAAATAAAGAAAATAAAATAAAATCAACAATTCAATGTCTATAGATGTAAAATAAAAATTCTCGGATGAAAAAAAAAAACAAGTAAAAAAGAAACCACACTAATAGTAAGTTTAGTAATTATATAGCATATATTGACGCAAGACACACTCCTTATTTCAAATCCTTGTAAATCGAATATAATAAAACGACTTGTTAATCAGACTAAAATAGATCCTTCTCTGTAGCAAGAACACAATGCAAATAAAATATATAAAAATAAAATAAAAATCAAATAGAAAATGTTAATCTGCAAAAGAAAGAAATAATAAACACAAATTATTTACACAAAATATATGAACAACAATCAGAACAGTTAGTGAAGAATTTTTCGTTATATATTTGTTGCAAATATTATTCTACTGGTAACAAAATAAATTATACTTAGTAAACCAAGAGAAATGTTTTATTTCCCTTATAAGAAATCGTGTAATTATGTTTGTTTAAATAATAAATAAATTATTTTATTCAAAATGTGAAATAATTTTTAAATTATTATGAATTTAAATTAACAATAAAAACATCGGTGATATTATTTAAAACAAAACGTTTTTTTTCTGATTTTCAGACTGGTTAAAAAGGTAAGGCGATGGCAACGCAAAATCAAAGTATGACATCCTGTAACAACTCAATATATATTTTTCTTTTCGTTAACTTTCCTTTAACTATTAAACTACCAATTTTCATTTAAATTCAAAGTTCATAATTAAAATAACGATTAGTAATTATAACTCGTTCCTCGTTATTTGAAATAACGAATTAATAATTTTCATTTGTACTGTACATTTATTTTTTTCTATAATGTACTGATTGTACTAAAATGTACTAAAAGTAGTATGTTTAGTTTAGAACTAATTGATATTATGTATGTATATGTAAATGATATTTTCACAAATGTACCACCGCAGGGGTATAAATACCGGGCCAAAATCATTTAATTTTCACTCTTGATCAGTCAGGAGTTTGATGCGGTCATCAATTCGGTCAGCTGTTTTCTCCTGCCAATTGAAAACCCACCACAATTCTTGCGCGTTATCGTTATCTCTGTGCTTCAACAGGTACTGCAGTCTTAGGACAGCATACCTGTGGGTACTGTATTTTATTAGTAAATCTTGATTTTGCCCCTTGGCTGATTTTTTTATTAATAAAAATTCATAAAATCTGAAATTCATATCGTCTTTGATTGCGCCATGAGAGGCGTACAGGAAAATTTAAAATCAAGAGTCCACTCCACACGCTAAAACTGCTCTACCGACTAACCAATTGCCACAACACCACGTTACCCCACGTTACAATCCCTATTTTGCCATTTTATTTTCCCCTATTTATAGATTTTAACTAACAATAATTTCATTGTTAACGGCCATACTAAATGAAAATAGGACAACGACGTACAATGAGAGAATGTTTTTGGCTGTTTAAAAGCGGGAATTACTGGCATCCAGGAAATATGATGGAAAAGGCCGGCCGAAAAGATGTGACATTTACAACGGACAATGTTACAGTGAGCAGAAACAGCGACTATTCGGAAGTGGATTTATTATAAGGGCCAGGCTTAGGCAAGATGTATTATGTGTCAAGACCTTGGCGAACGCATTCCATTAATCCACACCAAGGCCAAATTTCCCAACATAAGCCTTATATGCGCTCGAGCTTCCTCAAAGTAAAAATATGGTGTAGCGAATGACTACTTTTACGAACTTCTTGACAGAACTTATGAGCGACTACCGAAGTAAAAATCGTACTGGGTGATCTTAACGCAAATGTAGGAAGAGAGGACATCTTTAGCGGTATTATCAGAAAACACGCCCTACACGTCTGGTAGGCTAATTGACTTCGCTGCGGAATGAAAAGCTGCTATAGACGGCACGCGGTTAAATCACCTCGATATTCATGAGGGGATATGGCAGCCAACAAAATCGATTACATTGCGATCACATTTGGATGTCCGAACATTTCGAAAAGCTAACATTAACTCGGACAACTACTTTGTTGCAACCAAGGTAAGCATGCGAATATCCACCACGCCACAACAATCCAGAAATACTGTGAAAAAATTTGATGTCGAAAGACTGCAATCGCAAGAGACCGCCGTGACCTTCGCGCAACGCGTATCCCTTAACCTCTCGATTAACACGATATCACCAGCATCGAATGTCGAAGAACAATGGCAACGATGCCAACAAGACATTATATCAGCCGCAACTTATGTGCCAAGTTTCCACTGGTTTGATGAGGGATGCCGACATATGCACGCAGCCAAGAACGAGACCTAAGAGGCTCAGCTACAGGTAAAGACGAGAACTGCCATCGAGCTCTATAGGCAGAGCAGAAGGGAAGAACACCGGCTTTTCAGAAAGAAGGAAAAAAAAAATCGCATGATCGAGGACATAGAGGGGTGACACTCCGGGAACGATGTTCGCAAGTTTTACCAAAGTGTGAAACCGCAAAGTCAAGTATACAACTCATAAGCCAAATCTGGTCGGAGAAAAGTATGCCTGAAGAATGGAACCTCAGCAACGTTTCCCTGATCCACAATAAAGGAGACCCTCTGAACTACGCCAACTATATGGGCAACAAGATCTTATCGGCGTATTATGTGAACGCCTGAAACCATTTACCAACAACCTGATCGTCCCTTATCAGTGTGTTTAGCTGAAGTTGTAGTAGCAGCAACAAAAAAAAACTTTAGACGGTGCACTTTTTGTAATTAAAATTAGTGGTGGATACACGACTTTCTCTTTGACTTCGATGTAAGCCTAAGACAAAACCCAAGCATTCAAGAATTTGGCGATGACAGAATGGGTTTAATTTGTTCGGTTCCTATTTTTCCTTGCGAACAATACACGAAATTCCTTATTTTGTTCGACTATTAATTATCTACTTGGCTAGAATCTGAAACGTACGGAGCCGAGCGAGACGAAAAGAAAAAGGATGTGTCATAGCGAAAGCACTCTCTCTCGGGTACGATGTTATGGTAATCTGTGATACTACTCTTTTCCCAGTTATACCAAGTCCCCAAAACATTAATAATATTTCAATGCGATGAACTGCCACGCAGAAGGTCTGGGTTCAACACCCAGCCGCAGCAACACCTAAATGGTTATCCACTGGCCCTCCTTTCGTGATCATCTAACAAATCATCTGAGTAGTATCTTTGTAAAGGAAAGCTTATATCAAATTCGCCGTTCGGAGTCGGAATGAAACAGGACCTCCCGCCGTCATGCAAGAAGAACACACGCACACATGAATGGTTGTGAGAAAGCTCGGCCCTGGGTACTAACGAGCCTGTTGTGGCAAAAATGTTTTATTTGTATTTGTACATGCTTTTACATTATTTTATTAGGTTGGACCTAACACCGATCCTTGCGGAACTTTGTATCGCTGACCTCGAAGTATCTTTAAATTATTTGTATGGCACCGTCATTGACCTAAGCAACAGCACTTTAAGGGTCCGCCCAGAATATCTGTTGCTGATGCTTGAATCTGATTCAGAGGTTAAAAACAAGTCGACCGGTAGGTCGCGGCCATTTGTCCCCATTTTGCAGAATTGAGCGTATTGTTGACGTTTAGTGTTGCACAATATTTATTTTCACTTTATCTCCATCTTTGCAATGGCTTCTTTCGGGGTTGTAGTTACCTTACCCTCCATATAGTGTCTACGAAATAACGGGCTTTTCTAAACCAATATTATTGGGTGGAGAATTCTCCGGCTTCATCAATTGCTAATGCGCATGATTAGTTTACCCATTGTTTCTAGAAGATATTTAGTTGAAGCTCATAGGTACACAGTCCATCTGACAAAGACAAGACGTATTTCCCGCAATATTCAATCTCCAATTACTTGAGGGGGAGAGTCCATAAACGGCTGAATTTATCATATAAGCGTTTTAGATTCGCCCGGGTACTAACGAGAATGTTGCGCCAAAAATGCAATTTTTTTTTGGTTTAAGATTTGCCACTCCGTAAAAACAGAGCTTATCCCTCTTTTCATTTCTAAGAAAATGGTAGCCAATTGGTACGGGAAGCGTACGAATGGTCGACAAACTTATTAAATTGTGACTGCTAGTGAAATGTAATTTTCATACGCTTCTGCGAAAAAATATGTTCCAAAACAGCACAGGCTCCGTTGTTTCACTGGGGATTAGCAAAGAAACACATGCCGCCGCCAATCTTAAATTTCCATTGACGACTGAAGGCAAACACCTAGTGGCAAAATTTCCCATTGACTAAGTGCTATACATTTCGAAAGCTTACGCATATTTGTATGGGAAATCATCAAGTGAATAATTCAAATAAGGAAAATATATTTAGTAATAATAATAATTGAGTGGATTAAAGCTGAATTCAATTGACGATTGTACAAACAATATACATAATTGTATAGAGCTATATACATTCTTGTTTTTGTCACTAGATGCCGCATTTTCCAATTTTTCCAATCGTCAATAGCACCTTGCTAAAAAAAAAGAGCGACACTTATGCCAAAAGATTCATTTCCACAGCGACATGTAGCGTCATCTATTCAAATGGTGGACAACTACAAAGAGTGATTTCAAATAAATTCTGCAATAACAATACATTTCTTTACTTATTGAAACATAAACTGAACAAGTTCTGTAAATTTATTTCTTACTAATGTTTTATGATCATTTACATCTATTTATTGTAATGTGCTGATGCAAACGATTTTTTGTTTTGTGTTACTAAGGCCGTGTGTCAATTGCGTTAAAATGGGGGTTTACCTTTATCCACTGGCTAATTTTTGACATTTCTACGGTTGTTTTCCATCTCTGTCAACCCTCAGTAGGTATATCAAATGTCAAAAATTAGCGACTGGATACATTTTAGCGAGCTATTGAGCAAGTTAAAATTTAGAAGTCTCTAGTCACCAAACTAATGTCAAAATTTATCCACTGGCTAAATTTTTATCGCAATTGACACTCGGCCTTAGTTTTCCGCTGGGAAAATGTACTGTGGCGTGTATGCAGTTTTGGAACATGCATGAAGATGGCTACTAGCTGTCCATTTAACGGGTGATATTTAAAGAGTTAAGTTTTTCAGGTTGGCAGCATTGGTTAGTATGAGGCGTACAAACGTCATCTGTCATACTGAGAAGTTTTCCGTATACTTTGCCTGTGAGCAAGAGAAGTCAAACATCACTCCAACCATTGACTTATTAATAGGGACTGCTAGTAGCCAACTTCACGCATGTTCCAAAACTGCATACACGCCACTGTTTCACTGCGGAAAACTAAGTAAGCAAAAAAAGACGTTTGTATCACCACATTGCGCAAAGAATTGATGTAAATGATCATACAACGTTAGTAAGAAATAAATTTACAAAACTTGTTCAGTTTATGGTTCAATAAGTAAAGAAATGTATTGTTATTGCAGAATTTATTCGAAGTCACTCTTTGTAGTTTTCCATCATTTGAATGGATGACGCTACATGCAGTTGTGAAAGTGATTCTCTTGGCTCAAGATGTCGCTCTTTTTAAAGCATGGTACTATGGAAATTTAAGCTTCTCAGGGGCATGTGTTTCTTTGCTAATTCGCAGTGAAATAACGGAGCCTGTGCCGTTTTGGAACATAGAAGCATATGAAAATGACATTTCACTTGAAAGATTTACAAACGAGCAACGATTGCAAATGATTGAAATTTATTATCAAAATTCGTGCTCTTTTAAATATGTGCACCGTTTTTTAAGACCATCATACTGTTGTCATAATCGACCTGGTAAATCAACAATTCGTGCTTTTATCACCAAATTTACTTCGTTTTACATTAAACCATCGACTCGTGCGTGCGTACCGAAGATAATATTGCAGTCGTAGCGTGAGCGTCCAATGTTAATGAAAATCGTGAAATGTCAATTCAGCAATTGGGCATGTGTAACACAACCACATGCAAAATTTTGCGTTTCGATTTGTATTTGAAAGCCTATAAAATTCAACTTGTACAAGAATTGAAGCCGAATGACCTACCACAAAGTCTAAGTTTTGGTGAATGGGCCTTAGAACAGCTCCATGAATATCCGCTGTTTTATCAAAAAATTGTGTTAAGCGATGAGGCTCGTTTCTGGCTCAACGGATGCATCCCGGAAAAAATTCTGTTTTGTGTGGTTTATGGGCTGGTGGCATCATCGGTCCATTTTTTCTTCAAAGACGACAGTGGAAGAAACGATACCGTCAACAGCGAACGATATCGGGCCATGATACGCGACTTTTTGTTGCCCTAGTTGGCTGAGTTGAACTTGGTTGACATGTATTTTCATCAAGACGGCGCCACGTGCCACACAGCTCGTTTATACAAATGTTAAAGGATGAATTTGTTGAGCAGCTCATCTCTCGAAATGTGATTGCCGCCAAGATCATGCGATTTACCGCCTCTTGATTGTTTCTAGTGGGGTTATGTAAATTCGTAAGTCTATGTAGTAAAGCCAAACACGATTGAAGCCTTACAGGATAACATAACACGCGTAATTCGTGGAATACAGGCCGAAATGCTAGAAAAAGTGACACAAAGTTGGACCTTCCTAATGGACCATTTGAAACGGAGCAGCGGACAACATTTACCTGAAGTTGGCTTTAAAACGTAAATGGCGAAGGAATATTTATCGATTACAATAAAAATTTTAAATATTTGATGCAAATTTGAGTGTTTTATTCGATTTAAAGAAAACTACGCCAAAAAAAATCACCCGTTATAATAAGTCAATGTCATCGACTGTTCAAATGTGAGTCAATTTTGATCGATAAAAAAAAGTTTGCATATTAAAATCCCGACCATTTATATATCGACTGAAAAGTCTAGGTAAAAATGTCGATTTTTATCAATAAAAAGGGAATTGATATGATTAAAATAATACTGTACATGTAAACATTAACAATTATTGGGGAGTGGCTTCTTGATCGACAAAGACAAAGTAAATGATGTTGACATGCATGCGTCGCCGCGTGCCACTGTCGACCTTTTACGAGTCTAAATTTTCAAATTCGACTTTAAAAGAGTCGACAGTTGGTATTTTTTCGAAAAGACTTTTCGAAAGTCGACATTTTGACGATCGATTTTTTTAAATCGACATTTTATCGTATTGTACCCAACCAATACACATTATGAAAAGAAATTATTTAAGCTGCACTTGTTATAAGATTTCCAGAGTGATGGCATCCCTAATAAATGTTGTCATCAACTGTTTTTACCGCCATCTGTAGTTAATGGTGTTGTTACTTAATTCATGCCATGATATAATCAAATACACAAACCAATGGCAGAAATAACCCCAAATGGGATATTTTCCACTGTTCTGTGTCATTTGTTGCATGTTTCTTATCTCATTTGTGCGTTCCAAAACACGAGATTATAAATTAAATTCATATAAACACATCAATTACATTATCTATGTATATACAGATTTAATAGTTCCAATCATATATGTCCTTGATTTTAAATGATCCCACTTGTCTTACGATGTCCCAAAATTCCACAGAACTACCCTTCTGGCAACGTTCCGCCATTGCAATCCAATTTGACATTTCTCTTCTTATTGAAAACAAGTCGACACAAAATTTCATTTCCCTCCGCGACATTTCATAAAAAGAACTGCTCGCGAACAGACCCAACCCCGCGAATAAGCTATTTTCTCATCCAAATAAAAAACATTGTTTATTGTGCGCTTTAAATTCAAATAAAAAAAAGGAAAACAAATCAATTTCATCGTGATAAATTCACCACAAAATACGTTCAGTAATTATACGTCCATCGACCCAAAAAAGAAACGAGGTCTCTGTTCACCACCGGGGTGTAAAAGACTTGCAAATATAAAAAAAATAAAGAAAAAAAAATCCCAAGTTTTTTTTATTAATTTAGACGATCTAAACATTAATTCATCCAAACGGAATAACTAAGTTCGAAAGATCACCTCATAAGGTACACGACTCGCCGTGAAAATTACATAATATCCACGAAATTGCAAGGGAAATTGTGAAAATCCTTTCAAACTATTGTTAGAAATAATTAATTTCATCAAATAAATTAATTTTACATGTGAATTTCTAATCTGTGCAGTGAAACAAGTGAAAATTTATTGGATACCTGCAAGCAAAGATATAATGTAGCTGCACATAGAGGCGTTGATTCTCATTCGATTTTCTCTAAATGCACAGCGATTGCTACTGAGGAGCTGGATATTTTTTATTAAGTCATTTGTTGTAAACAATATTGTCCCCGAGGGATAAGGATTAGATTGACAACGAGCAACCAGACGCTATCGAGACATGACCCAAAGAGAACGTGATACCATCATTCATTTGGTCGCTGGCGGGTAAGTGGACAGTTTTTTGTTTCTCCTCGCCCGGTTTCTATGAGTCTCTTCCTATATTCAATCACTTGGCAGAACATAATTTAGCCAAAAACTATGTGGGAAAAAGACTCTGATAACGACTGAGGAATATGTTTGTCTGTGTCTTTATCTATCGGTATCAGTGGGGTATGATTTAGGTGTGCTCTGGCATATATGACGCAGTAGTCTGGCTACTTAAAACAGAGGGTAGAAAGAGGTTCCTCCTAACTGGCTTCTTACCCCCCTTCCCTTTGGGGTCGTAATTTTTGTGCAGTTCAAGTTTTTCACTGCAGTTTGGAGCTGTATTTTCTTGTTATTATTTTGAAGCTGTTTTTGCTATTCTCTCTCGGCTTTGGTTCAGGAATTTCAGGTTTCTCAGTCCACACATCTTGATGCAGTATAAATAATAACACGCAAAAACGTTTTTTTTTTTTATATATTTTTGCCGGCACCGGTTGAGTTAGTTGCCTTGCCAGCGCGTTTATGGCGACTTTATATTGCGGCTGTACTTTATGCAAACGCAAGTCTACAACGTTTGAGATTATCATTGGAATTTAAGACGCAATTGGTTTATTTGCACTGGTGTCGGTTTGCCAAACTTGATATCATGATACTTTTGGAAAAATGTTATGAAACTGTGGTTATCTTAAGCGATTCTGCGCTTTGCTATTTTTATTCTTCATCTCAGATTTCATGGTGACATAAGAAACGAAAACAAAACAATTAACTGTCACTTGAACTGGAAAGTGTTCGTGTGTGGCGCATCATTTTAAATTTGAACTTGATTTCATGGGTTGATTGCTTAACAGCAGGTAGGTATCTACTTTCAATCGTTTACCTAAGTAAATAAAATAATGTGTGCAAGATCTGTACTTTGATAACAAGATACATTCCTTGTTTGCATAAACTGTTGTTAAAGTGATTCGATATACAAAGTTGGTATCTATTTCATGATAATTACTGATACATGTATAGGGAGTTAAATATAAGTGAAGGTTACACGTAAGGTGTGTGTGTGTATTAATCCTTCATTGAGTAGATTAATTTTTTTTCTTAGTTTTAAACAAAACACAAAATAATAATTATTTGTAAATGTGGGAATTTACAACATTGCGCACTATTCACTTTATGGCTCGTATTCACAAACGCATGGAAAACGACTGAAAGGTTAGGGAAGTAAATGCGTGTTTACACCGAAGCAACAGCTACAATTTTGTAAACAAAATTCAGAGATGACAAGGGGTTTTGTATGTTCCTAAATATTCCAAATTGTGTGTTCAGTGTTTCACCGAAATATTAGCTTTGTTTATTGATATTTGTATATTACTTATCGGGCTGCCGACTCGTGAAGAGTCTCTGCCTGAGACACTGCAGCCTTCCATCCTTTAAGATCTCGGGCTCGCTGCTTCCAGTCTAGACCATGGGCTCTGGCATCCGCATTGGCTTGGTCTTTGAAACGAAGGTTCGGTCTTCCTTGCTTTCTCGAACCTGGGGGCTGGGATTCAAAGATCTTCTTAGCTGGAACATTATTGTCCACTCGCTGAATATGGCCGAGCCAATGTAGTCGACGTGTTTTGGCTTTTTGGACTACATCCACATTTTATTTACAGCTCATAGAGTCCGCGGTTGTATCTTCTCTTCCATACCCAAAATCCGCCGAAATATTTTTCTCTCGAAGAAGCCCAGTATCAGCTCTCTTGCTTGTCGTCCAGCACTCGGCGCCATAAAACAGAACTGGCAGGATGAGTTTGGATTTTTGAACCCAGTTGTTTTGCCAAACTGAAGTAGCAACGGTTTCATAGGGTGTCATTCGTGGAGTCTATGTTTACTCCGAGGAAGATGAACTCATTAACTAGGTACTTTTAAATTGGTGCTAACAATTGTGACGTTTTGTTCTAGGCATTGGACAGATATGTATTTGTACAATATGTAAAAATATTTCCCCATCCATAATGGTTTTACAGTGTTTGTGTGAAATAAAGTACCAAATGTTTCAAATAAAGAAGGAAATCTACAATAGGAGCTGTGGAAGCTCAGAGTCAGTTCGATGGTTAATTTTTATAGTTGTAAAACTTAGTATTCTACACTTTTATAAAATTTTGGTGGCTTATATTGACTCAATAACATCCTTTACAAAGATGGGTCTTTACCAGCGTTGCCAGACGTCCCGATTTTTAGCCCAAACTTAAGTATCCCGCGAGGAACAGGCCCTGTCCCGCTTTTAACACGTGTTCATTCCTCTCTTTCAAATATCAGGATTCCTAGTAGTTAAAAATGTTGAAAGTGGTAGGATGAAAAGTGAAAGAATAGGTTGTGAAGTATTGCCATAATAAGAAGTTTTGAATTATGCAATACAAAATTTTAAAGAAATTATTTTTTTTTTTCGAATTCTACGGATGCAAGCAATTAGGGAAACCGGGAAATGTTTCCAATATGTCTGAGATATTTCAGTTTTCAGAAAGGTATAGAAGACAAATTGCGTACCTATCAGGTATTGTAGAAAGTAATGGTGAAACACCCACCAAATAACAAAGGTACTTTGTGAAACATTAGATATACATAGCTTATCATTATCGCAAGTAAACTTTGGCTCAAATAAAATAATAAAAAATTAAAAAAAAAACTACTGAATGTTTTTATATCCCGCTTTTGTCGCAAGAATCTCGCGCTTTTTTAATCAAAAGGTTTCAAAATACCGCTTTGGTCGAAAAAAATATCTGGCAACGCTGGTCTGTACATAAAGAAGATTTCGCATTTCAGTAAATAAAACAGTAAAAAATGACTGCAAAAATACAAAAGACCGTATTATAATTTCTGGATGATTTTTGTTTGTGACTTGTAAACGTGTCATTGGTAACCCTGAAATTCAGACGTTTAAGACAAAAAGAGAAAAAAAAACACTTATGGCGTTTACCATTGGTAAAAATGGAATGATCTAGATTTGTTAAGTCAATTGTTTTTTGTTTTTTATCTCAGGCCAATTTTGCAGATCTGGATTTTCTGCGGATTTATCCCTCCTTGCACTAACACAAATGATAGCTGTCAGTTTGGCTGGATTGATTTATTATTATTTCAGTTGGCAAAAATTCTTTTTAATCATTAAAACTGTACATGTTCGATGTGAAATACAAATTAAATCCAAAACAAAAAACCTGTGTGACTTGAAACTTGACAGGTACACCGACACTTAGTTCACAGACACGAAATTACAATAATACAAAGACAAAAACAAAAATAAATCTGAAATCGTGTTTCATTGGTCACAAAAATTATCAAATTTTAAATCAAAATCCAGATTTACTAACGGAAACACTTAGGTTATGAACCCATTGTTCATCGTGGTTTTTGCTTTTAGAGCCTTAAGCATATAGCTTTATAATTTCCTTATAAAGAGTTTATGAATAATGGTGATCCTGATAATATTTAATTAAGTTCAAGATAAGGTCTGTTTCAGCACTTTTAAGGTTAACATTATAAACATCTTTTTTTTTACTGTGGTAAATTCAGAGAGAGAGAGAGAGAGAGAGAGAGAGAGAGACAAATAAATAATTCGTTTTGTTAACATTTTATGGAACAAATGAGTTAAAAACTTATCCAAATAAAAAAATGTGACAGCAACAGAAATTTCTGAACCTTGTTTTAGAGTTCGTTTTTTCCTCTCTCAAGCTGTCTTTTTACTAATTTTATGTACCAAAACGACAATGAAGTCAATTTTATTTCTGTCTGTCAACGCAAACGCGATGCGAGATTTTCATTATTATTTATCATCAATTATCATCAAACCTACGTCTGTGCGTTTTTGTACGTTTCCACTTAGCCGAAATTCGTCATTTCAGCTAAATTCGTGACTTCAGCCTAAATGCTATACATTTCGACATACAATTTCACAAACAATGTTGATTTTGGCTGAAACGCAATTTACAGTCAACTACAAAATTTCTATTTTTCCCGATAAAGAAGGCTGCCTTTCTTTTATAAACAAAATCATTTTTCTAGGTCACAAGGTTATAATTATCTAGTCAAAACCAACAACAACAACAACAAAAACAAATGTAAAAACTCCAAATTTGTTTTTTTGACAGTTCGAATGCGATTTTTTTGGTGGGATCACTATTTTCAAATGTTGAATTTCGGTAATGAAATGTCGTATTTTGGTTCGGTGAAAATGTTGTAATAGTAGGTACTTACTCTACGCAAGTATTGTTTTTTTGACAGTTCGAATGCGATTTTTTTGGTGGGATCACTATTTTGAAATGTTGAATTTCGGTAATGAAATGTCGCATTTTGGTTCGGTGAAAATGTTGTAATAGTACTTACTCTACGCAAGTATTGTTTTTTTTGACAGTTCGAATGCGTTTTTTTTTGGTGGGATCACTATTTTCAAATGTTGAATTTCGGTAATGAAATGTCGCATTTTGGTTCGGTGAAAATGTTGTAATAGTACTTACTCTACGCAAGTAAAGGAAAAAAAACTTTAGCGAACAAATTCCTTAAAGTCAAGTGAAATAAAATCATGGAATTTAAAAGGTTAAAGATTTAAAAATTTCAAATATGTACATATATGTTTTTGTTAAAAGTGAAAAGAAATTAAAAAAAAATAAAAATTATAGTATAAAATTAATTTATTAAGGAAATGGTGGGCTATTAGATTTTCACTGCGAATGTTCGGCCTTTTCTTATAATTTGCTAACATTTTAAATTTTAATTAATACGCGACTAGAACTTTAATACAAAAAAAATTAAGCAGACCAACAATACAAACAATGGCCGTGTTCCGAGTTTTAGTTGTACGAAGTTAACTTTGCCGATTTAGTATTCTCATTGGTCTATCGAGCATTTGTAGTCTTTTGGCATGGTCGATTGATCAATGAGATAAGTGCATCAGCAAAGTTAACTTGGGAACTATAAAACCTGAAACACGGCCAATATTCAAACGTAATATTTCAACTGTTTAAAAAAATGCATACAAACTCACAAATTTAATGCATACAAAGTGTCCAAACATGTGGGTCGTGCAACCCCTATAGTGAGTGGTGACAAGCGATGAAATGAAATAGCCATCTGAATTAAACTAAAAAGTTGCATTATCCACTGGTCATTCAGATGAGAGATTGACACTTCTAACTATTTTGTAGTGGAGTGGTCTAGTTGGGCTAGCGCAGTGTCCCTGGCTTACATGCCGAAATTGTCAAAACCTATGTTATTTTCACTGCTCTATCTCGAACGAGAAGCTTAAATTTGCCGTTCGGATTCGGAATTAAACCGGAGGACCACTTCTTTGTGGCAAATATAATATCTTTGCACACACAAATGAACGAAGGCGCTATGTTTCTGGCACAGTATGGGTCGTTAATGTCATATACTGAGATAATCATTAATGAGATTGGAATTTTTCAAAAATTTTGCTTAATAAAGCTTAATATGTAGAAGTAATCGTCAACGCTAAAAATAAGGTTGGGTTAAAAGTTGAAGTCACGTTAACGACTCATGCGATGACCCTTATCTCGACGATTCTTCAGAAACATTTTCTGCAAAGCATATGGTCAAATGCGTGCCATTGCGCACGATGCCTATCGATGTGCTCCTCAACACTGAATGGTCATAACAGAGCCGATATTTTAGTCTGGAGAACTTAATCTTAATTGTAGCCAGTCGCTTGTAGATAATAGTAGGAGTAACTGTAATCTAAAATTTTTCAATTGTTTTTCGAATTGCTTTGATTATATTGGTCGTAAAATTGTCGTAGTGCGTTAACACATTTTTTTATGAATATTGATTGGCCGTTATAAAGCTCAATAATGGATTCTTGTATCCAAAAACAAAAAGAATAAGAAATATATGAGGATGCTATAATCCGGTCTGCGATTCGTTTAACACCCTATCCCATCCCATCCTTAAAATTAATATCCCCGAAATATGGGATTTATGTCGACAAAATATAGAATATGTCATTGTCACCACTTATTGTTCAGACAGTTTATAAAAACTTCTTAGGGTTCGAAAAAAACAACGTTTTTCGCTTCGTTATGCTATGGGGTAGGTCATACAAATGGTTTTGTATGAAAACGCATCCAAAATATATTACAATTTGACCGAACAGGGTTTTTTTTTTTACTGAAAACGCCCCCTATAGACAATGTATATGTATAGACAAAATATTATTATTTTTATTATTATAACTTTATTGGTAGCATGGTTAAATAGATAGTTAACAACGGATAAAATGGATTTTGAATATTTTTACTGTTGATCTGATGAGTAGTTTGTGTCTCCTATATTTCATCAATTTAGCTTTAATTATATAAATCGGGCTCAGTGGCGCGATGGTTAGTGCGTTGAACTGCCGCGCAGAAGGTCTGGGTTCGATTCAGGGCCGTAGCAACACCTAAAATGATGTTTCACTGGCCCTCTTCTCGTGATGATCTGACATCTCATCCGAGTAGGTAGTATCAATTGTCAAGAAAAGCTTATCTCAAATTCGCCGTTTGGAGTCGGCATAAAACAGGAGGTCCCGCCATCGTGCAAGAAGTACCCACGCAAACATGAATGGTTGTGAGAAAGCTCAGCCCTGGGTACTAACGAGCCTGTTGCGCCAAAAATTTGGCTTATTTTGTTTATATATAAATCCTTAAAACAAGTAAAGAATAGGCTGACGGATCGAGAGGCAGGTAGTTATGTACCAAACAAATATTTCTTAACCCGAGTTATACCGAATTTAAAATTAATTATTTTCTCTTTCTTTATTTTCATATCTACAAAAACTTACAGTTTTTTTGTTTATAAAGTTTACATAGCCGTGTGTAGCCATATTAAAACAACAAATTCCTACTGAACTCCCTAATTCCAAAACACATTCGGCGTTACTTATCATAGCAACAAGTTTAACGATAATCTCCACGCTTTCCAAAATTCCTTTACCAATAAAAAAATTTACATCACAGTCTAGCGCTAGCCATAGGTTAATATTTTATGTACAGAAAGTCACATCTAAGTCATTTTGGTAAACATTAGTCTTGACAGTTCATGTTTGGCAATCGTGAAGTAGACACGGTGCAAATTTATTATGGAAAAATATTTTATAAACCAACGTGTTTTAATCGTTAAATCATTTTATCAAAATCAATCATCGATTACTGTGACGATGACAAAGTTACGTGAAATTTTTGGGAGAAACAACGTGCCAACGCACTTAATATCGTGTAGTGAATGATTTCGAAGAAAGAGAGTTACAGCTAGCCCAGGACAACCCCGATTTTCATGAAATCATCATAATGAGTGACGAGGCACATTTTCATTTGATTGGATAATTAATATGGAAAACCCTCAAATTTTTCATCTGTCACCCTTCCATCCATTAAAAGTTACAGTCTGGCGTGCAATTTGGTCAGGAGGAATCATTGCACCTTACTTCTTTGAAAAAGAAAACGGCGTAACGGTAACCGTGAATGGGGAGCGATATCGTGATATGATTGAAATCTTTTTACCGCCACAACTGCATGCTTTGGGCTTGATTAACATGTGGTATCAACAAGACGATGCCACATCGCACACAGCCAGGATTACAATGATATTACTGCGGTACCTCTTTCCACAACAAGTTATTTCAAGAAATGATGATGTTGATTGGCCTCCACCGTCGCCTGATTTGACCGCTCCGGACTTCTTTTTGTGGGGATATCTGAAAAGCAAGGTTTATGCAAACAAAACAGAAACGCTCGAGCAACTCAAACAAAATATTCGTGATGAAATTAATGAAATACTGTGTGAAATGTGTTAGAGTCTCGCATTTGTGAGACTAACAGAGGCGGACATTTACATGATATTGCATTTCATACATAATTGGCGACATTAAATAAAACATTTATCAATATAAAATCCATTCTCTTTCATTTTACCAAAAATTATAAACAAACAAAGTAGTATACCTTCCCGGCGGACATCCCTGTAGTAGTGAGAAAGTTGTGTATTAAGCGCCATTTTGTAGGTATATGTGATGGGAACTTTTTATTTATGGTTTGCACACATTTGTTTTTTTCTTTAAGTTATGGAGTAAATCCAAAAATTTTGTACGCAATAGTTCCCAGGAGATGAAAAAAGCTTCATGTCTCATAACTCATAAGTAAGACAATCGGTGGAAGTGCCTACTCGGATGTAAAATTAATAATACTGCGATGATTGCTAAGAAAATCGATAATTGCTATTCTTTTGACAGTTTGTTTGATGGAAAATGTAGTAGATTCAATCGAGGAGTCGAGTTTACATAGTTAGTTATGGATTTTGATTATTGGTAGGATTTCAATATAGCTGTACACTATTATACATATTATCTGGAAACTTACTAATGTCGGCATTTGCTTTTAATTATTAGTAGGTAATGCCGACTATAAACATCTGTACTTGCGTATCAGCAGAAAAATGATTATAACCAAAATTATTTCAAAACAATTTCTTTTCATACTTCTTACTGCAAAAGGAAGAAATGCACGCCCACATGCAATCACAGTCATTGTTTGTTGTTTATTTTGATTACAATTCAACTCTGTCATTGTGCTAGAATGTCGTCGCTGTGATTCACACTCACCAACGCATGCTATGTCTGCCTACATATCATGTAAGTACGTGAGACCACCACAAGCAGGCATTCATAATCCAAGTAAAATTGAAAAATGATTTCAATTCGATGTGATTCCAATGAAAATTTACTGCCTCAAGGCCAATTTGTGTCCAATTGATTTATGCGATTGTCCAATTGAACAACATTCAGTGCAACTTGTATGTAAACGTTTATGTTCACGGGAAACATGTGCATGTGCAGGTTGCAGGCATTTCCCCGGTCCCGGTTTAATCAGGCGTCATTGCTTGTAGTTGAAGCGCAAACAAGTCTAAAAATAGCCGCCAACCACCACCACTACTAAACTTTAAGTACTAAATATATTCGTGTTTTTTTTTCTCTTTCGCGTTTTTCGTTTGTTTTTGTAAATTTTCTCTCTGTTTTGTTTTTGTATCGTGTTTCTCATCGCTTTACTTCGCTTGAATGGGAATTGAGTTTGTGCCTTCACTTGCCGAATCTACTGTAATCCTGTGGTTGTTGGCGCGATAATATTTTCATAGGCTTTGTGTGTTGTTGGTGTTGATAGACGTTTACCACTCAATGACGTTTCTATGGCCGAGTTGATAACACGCGACTATAAACATTTATTTGTAAATCTTGTTCACTGGCGAATTCGTGTTTTATTTTGCACACCAAAATGTGCGAAGCGTGTCGAGATGGACGGTGTGCTAAAGGTCAATGCGGAATCTGACGCAGGCATTTCACGTGAACAAGTGCTGTCAGAGATACGGAATTGCATGGTATTTGTAATCTCCATCCCGAAATTAAGTTTAGATTATCTATTCCTTATGCTAGTAAATGGCAAAAGACATGAATGACTTTCTCTGTAAATAGTTGTTTGGAAAAAACATGGTTTTAATTTTTTAACCAGATTGGGGACCAGATCACAACCTCATTGATAATGAAGAAAAACTAGATTCGGCACCAGCTATATCTGGTACATGAGCCGGACACAAAATGCAAACAGAACTTTTTACTGATAAGACTGTGAAGGTTGCCACATGGTGGTGTATTCCACGGGAACGTTCTCTAAATAGACAATTTTATCGATTTTGACGGGATGTTGCATTCAACTTTAGGGTGTAAGATGAATCATTTGTGTAGAAAACAAAAAAAGAATATATAAAACTAATCTTTAAGACCTTAACGTTTGGTGCTGGCAACTAGACATCTACACTCAGATCTAGCAATTTTTTTTGTATGGATCCTAACCGTTTCTAGAGTATCACCAGAAATCTCAACAAGCTCTCATGGGCTCGTGAAGGAATGGTCTTGGAACATGAAAATTTCAATTTTAATTGGCAAAAATACTAGCTATTAAATTTTTCAAGCAAAAAAAGTATTTGTTTTACACAATGCCGTAACGAACCGATGTCCAACTAACAATTTATCCTCTATAAGGCAATAAAATTTAATTTCCACAAGCAATTATTTCTGTAGGCCTTATGTAATACTTGTGCGCGTATGTTGAGTATTTTTTGCAGTTTATTGTTTGGATAGAAGTCTGTTAAAGACATTATGCAGTAAAATTCACAAGCATAACCGAAGTTTTGATGGTATTGGATGTTTTTTTTTTTAGAGGTATAGAACTTCGAATTGAAATAAAACACAAGGAAATCGTTTAAATGTCCATAAATTTGGCAGGATAATTTAATGCCATTAATGTTTAAATATGACTTCGGGCATGTGGCCGCTGCGGCTGGTTAGAATAAAGCCAAGTCTAGAGGTCCAATTTTCAACCACCTTTTCGAGCATTTGGGGCCGTATGTCGGCAATAACGCCACGAAAGTTGGCTTCCAAGTCCCCTAATGTCTCTGGTTTGCTGGCGTAGATGAACGACTTCACATATCCTAAAAGAAAATAATCCAATGGTGTCAAATAACACGATCTTGGAGGCCAGTTGACAGGTCCATTCCGCGAAGTTATGCGCTCATCGAATGTTTCCTTTAATAAATCGATTGTGATGTGCGCTGTGTGGCATGTAGCGCTGAATCGCTGTTCAATTCACATCTTATACACATTCATGTCATTCGATTCGGGGACAAAATAGTCGGTTATCATGGCTCTGAGTGAAGTCAGGATAGTAAAATCTTAACTCAAGCTAAATAAGGCTGCCGGAAATAACGGCTTCTCCACTGAGCTTTTTAAAGCCGTCGGAGATGACTTGGCAAGTAACATCCACCAACTCATAAGCCAAATCTTGTCGGATAAAAGTATGCCTGAAGAATGGAACCTCAGCATGATGTGCCCGATCCACAAAAAAAGGAGACCCTCTAAACTGCGCCAACTACAGAGGCATAAGTCTCCTCAACATCGCCTACAAGAACCTATCTGCCGTAATATGTGAACGCCTGAAGCGGTTTACCAACAACCTGATCGGCCCATAGCACAGCGGTTTTATGCCAGGAAAGTCCACAAACGATCAAATTTTCACACTTTGGCAGATCCTGGAAAAAACACAAGAAATCCGAATCGATACCCACGGAACTATACAGAGCCATGTCTAGTTTTGGTATACCGCCCAAACTCGTCCGTTTGTGTAGGATGACGATGGAGAATTCTCGTTGCTCCATCAGGGTCGGAAACGACCTTACTGACACATTCGATACCAAAAAAAGGATTTAGGCAAGGCGATGCGCTGTCATGTGACTCCTTCCATCTGATTCTTGAGAGGATTGTGCAAAACTCACGAGCCAACACCAGAGGCACAATTTTCCAAAAATCTGTACAACTACTAGTATACGCCGACGATGTTGACATCATTGGTAGTTCTCAACGGGATGTCATAGCCACGTCTGCTAGCATAGAGAACGAAGCGGCAAAAATGGGTTTGGCAGTAAATGAGGGCAAGACGAAGTATATGCTGTCAACACGAAGGGACACACAACATCGACGAATTGGACAGAACGACACCATTGACAGACTTTGTCTATCTCGGCTCCGCTATTAACTCTGACAACAACATCTCGTTAGAAATTAAACGAAGAATTACTTTTGCCAACCGCTGTTTCTTCGGCCTAAGAAGGCAATTTAGTAGTAAAGCCCTCAATCGAACTGCATGGACCGTATCAAAAGCGGATGAAGCAATCCTTGGTTGATTCGAGAGGAAAAATATTCGGTCCCGTTTGCGTTGACGGGCTAAGGCGACGAAGATTCAACCAAGAACTATCCAAGCTGTACAGTGACATGCCCTGTCCAAAAAACTCCGCATTGGACGTTTAAAATGGCTAGGACATGTAGAACGAATGGACACTAGTACTCCGGCTCGCAGAGTTTTCGATTCCCAGCCAGATGTCGGACGAAGTAGAGGAAGACCTCGCCTTAAGTGGCGCGCACAAGTAGAAACCGACCTCAACCAACTTGGAGTGCGCAACTGGAGGCAGTGAACTAAGGACCGGGCTAATTGGAGAGGCATGTTGGTTGAGGTCCATATTCATTCCTGACTGTAGCTTTAATAATGATACACCCGTCGAATCATTATTACAACATCACATAACTCTGGGAGTAATCGCGTAATTGCACCTGTAAGCATGTATGTGAATAATAATGAATGAAGTTGGACGTGTTTTTTTTATTCAATATTTCAATGCACCTGCCTCAAAGCTCCAAAAAGGTCATATAGCCTTATAAGAAAAATAAGTCGGAGTAGTTTTAATTTTTCAAATTACTATTTATACGTGAGCATGAGGGTAGATTTTCTTGTCACTGACTGAGCAGCAGTTTAAAGAAAACTTCCCTCAGCATGAACGTGTACCAAAAATGAGCATCATATCGAAATTATACAATTCACTTGCAACTATTTAGAAGCAATTTACTCATTCAAAAGAGCATGACAACTGTTGAGACTTGCCGCAACACATTGTCATTTTATTTACAGCAAACAAGTGCTTTGCAGTTTATCTCATTAATTTCGCCAACATGCTTAAAAATCTTCAAACTACGTCCTGTTAGAAAAATACAAAAATAGATTTGTGTTCAAAATGTTTTCTGTCGTGTTCCAATTATAGACGAAATACACCAGATTCTGCAATCTATCAGAATAATAAAATTATGTAAGGTAAACATTTGCATATATATGCCTTGAGTGCTGCCACTCGAAATGATAATGTTGATGCAGTTCAATTATTTTTGAAGTGGCAAAAGTTTTGTTTTTTCTTTATTTTAAATAATTTTGTTTAAAAGTATTCATGTTTTTTTTTTCTAATGATGGCATTTGTTTGGCAAAAGTATTGTGATTTAATTTTTTGAGGCGGAAAAGTATTTGCTTGCATAAATATGACTTAGTAGGAATTTCAAAATTAATGTTTTAAACAAAACACCATGCTTTGTCTATTGTTAATCAGCGTTATAGTTATTACGGGGATTTTTTAAGAGTTAAATTTTTGAGGTTGGCAGCACTGGTGAGTAATAGCGTCCAAACGTCATCTGTCAAAGTTAAAAATGTTGCAGTATACTCTGCCATTTAATCATGAAAGGACTTACAAACGAGCAACGATTGCAAATTATTGAAATTTTAATCAAAATTCGTGCTCTGTGAAAAATTTGCACCGACCAAGACCATATTATGGTCGTCATAATCGACCTCGTGAATCAAAAATTCGTGCTGTTATCACCAAATTTCGCACCAAATTTAATTTGTGGAACCCGTACAGTGCGTACCGAAGAGAATATTGCAGTCGTAGCGTCCAATGTTAATGAAGATCGTGAAATGTCAATTCGTCGCTGTTCTCAGCAATTGGCCATATGTTACTCAACCACATAAAAAATTTTACGTGTCAATTTGTGTTTGAAAGCCTATAAAATTCAACTTGTGCAAGAATTGAAGCCGAATGACCTACCACAACGTTTAATTATTGGTGAATGGGCCTTAGAACAGGTCCATGAAAATCCCCTATTTTATCGAAAAAATGTGTTCAGCGATGAGGTTCATTTCTGGCCCAACGGACGTAAATAAATAAGGAAAACTTTGACCGATGACATGGGTTATGTTGGCTTTAAGATCCGCTTTGTGGTTTATTCGCATAGACCTGCGATTGCAGAAAAGCCCACAAAAAAAGTCGAACAGGCTCAAATCACATCGTCCCTTATGTTAACATACCTATTTATCCAGAAATGGTTCTCATCGCTAAAGATGATTTTTCGATGCAAATTAGGGTCAGCTTCCAACTGCCCTAAAGCCGGTTCATCGCACACACGTCGCTGTTTATGGTCGTTTAGCTTCAGCTCCTGCGACAATCGAATTTCGTACAGGTGTAGACTCAAGTCAAGCCAAATTGTTGCCTGCGAAAGGACGAGTTCTTGTGAAATACCAAAAAAAGACAGATTCTCCTGCACACTCCCACAGACAGCGGCAATGTTTTCGGCAAATCTTGCGTTTCGTCGACTTATATGTGTTGGTTTATCGTTTACTAAACCAGTAGACTCAAATTTATATTGTTTGTTAAATTATTCAAAGCCACGTAGTAATTTTTTTATTTCTATAAATTAAATAGATATCATACAACACATTGAAATAAATTTGTTAATGAGAATATAAACTCAAAAGATATAGATGTGTTTGAATTTAGCTGGACCAATAAAGGACGAGTATGGTTGGATAGCGCAAGGCGATCGCTATACAAATTAGGAAGTGAAGGAAGGCAACATACGAGATTATTAAGGCGAGTAAAAAAACCAAGGCAGGGACGGTAAGAAAATATCTCGCAAGCGTCATCACACCTAGATGCAAAAGACTGGCATGGACTTTTTTTTCGTTGTGATTAGAAAGGGTCAAGTCCCAAGAAGAAACTTGCATGCCAAGCAATATTAATTGTCGCAGCAAAAATGCCAACCAACAAACCACTTATTTTGACAAACAATTTTATGTCCGTCCATGGTGATTTTGCAAAACAGAATAAATAAATGGTAGCCAATTTGACAGCTTCAACAATTGCAGCTATCAACTGTCAAAGCTCAAAAGTCTCCATTGAAAGTCCCTTTATATGATCGGATGTGAACTTTTCACCAAACTTCTTTACTCACTGCGGTTAAGCTGTCTTTACATCCAGTTTGAAATTTTAGTGGCGTTGTGCAACTTATCTGCACAATAAATTTGTGGCACAAGAGTATAGGTCCTGCTATTGTGAAAGAATTACTTTTCCATACATGAGTCGTTGGGTGTTTTCATAAACCTTGATAATCTGCGTTAGTCCAATCTTCTTTCTTCTAAGTGGCATTAATGAACATACTCATGCTGCAGAACGGGTTCAGGCCTGCTTAAGTACAATTTGAAGTAGTCACTGAATGTTCATAAACGTCAGGCAAAAAATAAGAAATGACCGCGAAAGAAGTTGTGCTCAATCTTAATTGTGAATAAATAATAAAGAAGAAGAACGGATCAATCTTTTTAATATCCTCTCCAATAATTTTTTTTCTTTTTCCCAGATTTGAATTCTTTTTCGCCACATACCAAAGTAAAGCTTCTTCTTCCCTTAAAAAAAAAAGTTGTTGTTAACACACAATTTATTAAAAAAAAAAAAGCCAATAAAACTTTTATTTTCGCACCTGCGCTTTCTGCAGTCAAAAAAATATGGATGCACAATCTGCCAGATGCTGATGAGACTTATGACATTTATGAACATATCTTCTGCACTTCATCTGGGTCTGTTCGATCATAAATCTGACTTTTTGAACACGTCTAACGCAGATCTTAGTTAGGCCGACGTTTATAAAAACACCCGTTGTAAGGAAAATCTTAGATCCTAAATTCTTACACGTTCTTACAAGATTCTGTTTTTCTGTATTATTCGCATTCTTTTACTAAACCAAAAAAATGTTTTCTCTATATAAGCACGACCTTGTACTTTCTTCCAACGCAACTCTAAATTACCTCACTATACTAAAAATGTTTCCTCTTCTCTGTCCCAAAAAAAATCCAAGTGGGACACAGTCATCCAACGTACCAAAACCCACAACAGCTGATTTTTGTTACGAAAAAAGAAACAAACGTTCAAACAGTGTTGAACCATATGACGTGCCCATCGTCACGTACGCATATTGCGTGCTTAAGCAAATGTATTCCCTGACCTAAAAAAAAAGTATTAAAAGACAGGTCGCTTAACAAGGGTGGTTTCTAAAACTAGAAACACATTATTTAGAAGGCGAACCATTTTCCGGCTGGTAAACGTGACTGTGAAAACGTAAGAAAAGTGTTCCCTGCTGAGAATTCCCAAGTTAATCTCATCATATATCAGTTTAACCTGATTTCGCAACATGAAAAGGAAAACATGAACTCTATCGCAAAATTAACAACCAAAGGAAGACTCTTGGAAGCTTTTTAGACTAGAAAGTCAACAGACTTTAAAATATTTTACAAATTTCCCATAACGGGCCTTACCTTGCACGTGAATCAATAATTTGTTTCGTGATTAAATAGAAATACCAAATGGCAGACTTGATTAGTTAGCAGTCACCTGTCAGATGCTTAAAATTAGCAACTTCTTACTAAACTCTGACAATATTTGAACTTACAAGCTTTACAATATCATATAAAAAAAAAATTGTGAACCATCGCCATTCGGCGGAATTGAATTTGACGCAAACGATAACCTGAAATGCGCTATTTACGTACGTTGCAGCGTGTTTCTGTTTACTCAAAAATTGTCACATTCAGTGTCTTGCCAATTATTCTTTGGATACGGTGTAACAGCCCCAAGAAAACACAATTAAATATGTATTCACATTTATTCGCAATAAATAAACAAAAAATGTTTATCTGCAAATATTGTCATGGTCGAGTTCAATCATCCTTCTGGTGTGACTGTACAAACAAGGCGCATTCACATGCCAAAATGAAATGCACTTTAAAAACGCAATAATAGTGATTTATTTGCGCAGAAAATAATTTTTGAATTAACAGTAATCGGTGGTGTTGGCAGATTTAGTTTTTCGCAATTATCATGGAAACATTAATTTTTAACGTAAACAAAAGTTATTCACATTCAGAAGTAGGTCCAGTACATGGGTGTGATAAATATTTTTGGTGAACGGTTTGTGTTCGATTTCAATTTGTTGTTGACATTTATTTGGTAGTTTAGACATTTTTTGTGGTATTTTTGGAGTACAAAGCACTTACCGAAGTAATAAATATTTTTATATATACAGGGTGTCCGCCGGGAAGGTATACTACTTTGTTTATAATTTTTGATTAAATGAAAGAGAATGGATTTTATATTGATAAATGTTTTATTAAATGTCGGCAATTATGTATGGAATATAATATCAGCTAAATGTCTGCCTTTTGAGCATATTTTTCATTACATTCTCACGAATTTCACGCGGTATTTCATTAATTTTATCACGAATATTTCATTTGAGTTGCTCAAGCGTTTCTGGTTTTTTTTTTGTTTGCTTAAACCTTGCTTTTCAGATATCCACAAAAAAGAAGTCCGGAGCAGTCAAATCAGGCGACCATGGAGGCCAATCAACATCACCATTTCTTGAAATAATTTGTTGTGGAAAGAGGTCTCGCAGTAATTCCATTGTAATCCTGGCTGTATGTGATGTCTTGTTGATAGCGCATGTTAATCAAGCCCAAAGCATGCAGTAGTGGCGTTAAAAACATTTCAATCATATCACGATATCGCTCCCCATTCAAAGTTACCGTTACTTCAAAGAAGTAAGGTCCAATGATTCCTCCTGACCAAATTGCACACCAGACTGTAACTTTTAATGGATGCAAAGGTTACTGATGAATAATTTGAGGGTTTTCCATTACCCAGAGCCGACTATTCTGTTTATCCATTTAAATGAAAATGTGCCTCGTCACTCATTATGATTTTTTCATGAAAATCGGGATTGTCATGGGCTAGCTTTAACATCCTATTGGCGTATGTACGGCGGCGTAAATGGTCTTGTGGAAGAAGCTCTTGTGTCCACTGAATCTAAAATGGAAACAAATGCAAATCATTGTTCAAAATTGTGGCCAAAGTTGTTCTTTGAAGACCAAGCTCCTGAGCACGGCGTCGAATTGAGGTTGATGGATTGTTTTAAACACTGCCTTGAGCAGCAGTAATGCTTTCAGCCGATCTTGCAGTACGTTGTGGTCCATGCTTGGGCCTATCACCTACAGGCTCTCTTTCTTGGAAATCATTCACTACACGATGAATAGTGCGTTTTGTTGGCACGTTGTTTCTTCCAAAAATTTCACGTAACTTTCTCATCGTCTCAGTAATCGATGATTGATTTTGATAAAATGATTGACCGATTAAAACACGTTGGTTTATCAAATATTTTTCCATAATAAATTTGCCACGTGGCTACTTCATGACTGCCAAATATGAACTGTCAAGACAAATGTTTACCAAAATGGCGGCAAAACAAAGAAGTTAACCTTCCCGGCGGACACTCTGTAGTTATATGAATCATGAGTCATTTTATTAATTTTTTATCAGGAATGTTCGAAATGAAATAAAATCATACCGTCCTCTTTCACTTCTTCCAATAAATTCAAACGTTTTTGAAAGGATGTTACTCAGCTGCTTACATCCCACATAATTGATCAGAAACGTCTTTTAGCTGACCATCGATTTGGGTTTAGAAGTAAACATTCGACGATGGACGAAGTAACAGGTGATTTTTTAAGCGTAGTTTTTTTTAAATCGAATAAAACACTCAAATTTGCATCAAATATTAAATTTGTATACTTTAATCGATAAATAGGCCTTTGCCATTACAGTTTTAAAGACAATTTCATGTAAATGTTGTACGCGACTCCGTTTCAAATGGTCCATTCATAAGGTCCAATTTCGCGTCACTTTTTCGAGCATTACGGGCTGTATTCCACGAATTACGCGTGTTATATTATCCTGTAAGGCTTCAATCGTGTTCGGCTTCACCACGTAGACTAATGACTTTACATAACCCCACAAGAAATAATCAAGAGGCGTTAAATCGTATGATCTTGGCGGCCAACTCACAGGGCCATTTCGAGAGATAAGTTGCTCACCAAATTCATCCTTCAACATTTCCATTGATTCACGAGTTGTGTGGCATGTGCCACCGTCTTGATAAAACCACATGTCAACCAAGTTCAACTCGGCCAACTAGGGCAACAAAAAGTCGCGTATCATGGCTCGATATCGTTCGCTGTTGACGGTATCGTTTCTTCCACGGTCGTCTTTGAAGAAAAATGGATCGATGATGCCACCAGGACATAAACCACACCAAACTGTTGTTTTTTCGGAATGCATCGGTAATTCTTTTATAGCATGTGGCTGTTGATCCCTTCAGATGCGACAGTTTTGCTTATTTACGTATCCGTTGAGTTAGAAATGAGCATCTTCGCTGAACACAATTTTTCGATAAAACAGCGGATGCTTCAATTCTTGCACAAGTTGAATTTTATAGGCTTTCAAACCCAAATCGACACGTAAAACTATCCATGTGGTTGAGTAACACATGTCCAATTCCTGAGAACGGCGAAGAATTGGCATTTCACGATCTTCATTACCATTGGACGCTACGACTGCAATATTCTCTTCGGTACGCACTGTACGCGTGCGAGTCGATGGTTTAATGTCGAACAAAGTAAAGTTGGTGATAACAGCACGAATTGTTGATTCACCAGGTCGATTATGACGACCATAATAATATGATAGCAACAAACGGTGCACATTTTTGACAGATCACGAATTTTGATAATAAATTTCAATAATTTGCAATTGTTGCTCGTTTGTAAATCTTTCCATGATTAAATGGAACAGATGACGTTTGGACGCCATTACTAACCAGTGCTTCCAACCTGAAAAACTAAACTCTTAAAAAATCACTCTTTGGTACTATCAAAGTGTCTGCATAGAGTACGTATCACAGCTAAAAAAAATTGTAGCCGTTTCAGAAGTGGGCGGTAAGTGCGAAGGGGAAATGTCGTAGATCGTATGCATCGGCTAGGCTGTTGTTGGATGCTGGGGTAGCAATGTGAACACTGGGGTATCAATATCAGTACCCCGCATAGATAATATTCGTTGTATGTGATGCGCACTCTATGTAGGTCTATACTCTTTGGTACTATCGACACCCCAAAAGACCTAAGCTGAAGCTCATAAACAACAGCCCTATATCACACTTTGCGATATCTAGATCAATAACTCTACATTCATAATTATAGTGTATGCAATGTCGCCAATATTCACAAAGCTAGCGATGAGAAATTTTTCGAGATAACTCGTTATGGGGTTTCAAATCGACTACTACCATCGACATTGGACATTGAAATTTGGAACAATGTCACTTCAAAAATAAAAAAATTTAAAAAAAGTAAATTGATCGAAGAAATATAAATTTAAATGCAATCACTTCAGTGAGAATGTTAGAATGTCAAGACATCGACATTTATATTTTATTTCTCAAGAGTGGATGACACCAAGCTAATTCGAAAATAAAGCCATATGTGCGGATTTATCTTAGTTGATATAATCGGTATAAGAGGATGTTAACCCTCCAACTGGTCCATATGACGGTTTCACCGTTTTACTTTTATTAAATGTTTGACGTGTGCATGCTCTTTTCTGTAAAAACGAGTATAATTTGTATTTATATTGTTGAAATTAATAACAATAAAGTGGTTCCCAGTTTATATATAGCTCTGCAGATGTAAATAAATTATCTCACGAATGTTGTTCCAAAAATAAAGTATATATGTACCAGTATTGTAATGTATACTGTTATTATCTTGTTACATTCGAATATATGCCACAGTTAATTAAAAAGTAAACATCGCAGTCTGACTGTAAATCATGACATATGTATACTTTTAGTAATTAGGTTGATAAATACAGACTTCCAACTCACTTAGCAAATTAGACTTATAGTAGTAATAAAACTGCAACTAATCTACTGTCCAATCTAACAACTTAAGGAATTCAATTCAATTCTCCTGTGGATATATACATATAAACGACTGAGAAGTTCTAATCGGCGCTAAGTAGATATGTTAGATCACAGGGAACGTGCTTTTTAAATGAGCTAATAAAACTCTGGTCGCCCATTAAAACAATTTAAAACAAGTTTGCTCCTGTTATCTTTTATTTAATTAAACTTTGTTAGATAAAATATATATACAGGAGCTTATGAGTCGTGTATTAGTTGTATTTTAATATAAAATGCATTAATTTATTTGTTTAAGATTTAAACATTAAAATTTATTTTTCGGCAAACAAAGTAATACTTCTTTTCTAGACGACTTTTTGAAAACCTATTTCCGACCTATTTTGTGTGTATTTCCGACATAGCTAGAAGATTTTTTTTACTGTGACACAGGTGGAAGTTGAAAGAATAAAATTACGATAAATATTTATTGGTATACAAATATTATATTCAGAAACAAATATTAAAATTTAAAAAAGGGTTGTTTTCGAAAATGTCATCTGCATCAAATTGCTTCTGCAGCATGTTCGAAAACGCAAGTTGCCAAAGTCTTTTGTTCGGAAACGTCATTACAACAAAACTACATTATCGTCTATTCGGCAATGCAGTTCTGCAAAAGTCAGATGTTCGTAAACGTCAATTGCGTATCATCTGCCGTGCAGATAAAAAACGGCCGTGCGCTCGTAAGTAAAAAAATAAATAAAATAATTAAAAGAAAGTGTGTGATGTCTAGGAATGCATGCGAATTCGCAATTACAAATGACTTTTTTTTTACATTTCCGAAAACACCCAAGGGCAGTTATATCTCTTATACCTAATTGGTGGCAGCGGATCAGGAAAATGAGTTCTTTAATTATTGTACTACATTTATATGGAATCAAGGTAGCAGAAAACGTAGATATTACAAAAATGAAAAAGAAAAGTTATCCACTTATTGCATTTAGTTGACGATATGAAACCGCTTTTCTAAGCAGTTGGATGTTTGGTATACCACAGGGAAGTCACTAGGGACCGTTGTTATTGATAACATTAAATTCCTGTATACTTTTTTGCACATTTATTTTTTTTATTTAGCGATTGCCATAAACTACAGAGTGATATGGAGTCAGCCACCAACATTTTCCCACCAATCGGTGGAAATGTAAAACAACTTGTCAATTTCCAGCCAGACGTTGGACGCAGTAGAGAAACACCAAACTATGGACCGGGGTTATTAGAAAGGCATGTTTTAAAACATGGACTTACGACGCTATTCTTGTGATCTTACTTACTGATCCTTGAGCTGAGATATTTTGTCTAAGAAAAACGATATTCTTGAAGCAAAATTTATGTTTAATTTATTTCACTTATAGAAATACTGAAATCCATTCATGAAATATTAAAAATATGTTTTTTTTATAACTTACATGTACTCAAGGGGTTATGAATACCCTTTTATATGCTACCATAGTACTAGCGTTAGAGAAGGGGAAGAAAGAGAGGATAGGAAAGATTTTGGATGTAGTGGAGACTTAAACTCCATGGGTGGTGTCCGAACTAGCTTTGGGGAGTCACTTTTTCTTGTGTTCGTTAAATTTGAAGAAATTCAAGATGGTGTGCATACTTTTAGGTATTACACCGACATTTTTATTTCTTTTAAATAAAAGTGAAATGGATTTTGGTTGGGATTGAACGCGCAACCTTCCACTCAACAGACGAACACATTACCACTACACCGCGTTTAAAAAAAACATATGAGTAGTCAAATTGCCGCTGTTCGTATCGTTTAATACCCTACCCCATTCCTTCTTTAAAATAAATATCCCCAAAATATCGGATTTATGGCGATGAAATATAGAAAATATCAAAATCTTTTATGGATCGACAAAAAACAACGTTTTCGCCTAGTAATGCTATGAGGTAGTGTATACAAATGGCTTTTGTAAGAAAACGCCTCCAAAGTGGGCGTGGGTTAAAATGACATATAAAAGAAGTGTTTATATCTGAATAACCAATGAATTTTCATCATGAATTTTCATGTTTAAAATTTCACCGAAAACGATTTTTTTACTGAAAAGTGGTCGTGGCAAAAAACTTTATATAGACGAAATAGACATTAGGGTTGTCTAGATACGTTCTTCAGAAACTTTTTCAAAATCTCTAACGATTTGGCCATATATTAGGTTTGAGGTATATCTGGATAAATTATTTCCCTATTTTACAAACTAGGGTAGGATAGGGTATTAAAATAGTTAGCATTTTGGTTTACTCCAGTGACATAGAAAACAGGTGCCCTTTTTATCTGCCTAGCCAGCCGAGTCTTGCAAGTTAATGTCATGCTATTCATCACGTTAAAAAAAAAATTCGACATGATCAAATTGCTTTTAATAACAAATTGTTAATTCGCGCGACCGCACATACAGTATCACACTATTGTTTTGTCCATATTCCGGATTTTAGATTTAGTAAGGTTTCTTAGATGAACCTCATCTTGGTCAAAATGGTATATTGGCAAATGAGAACAGAGTTTTCTTACGTCCATTTTAACATGTGACAAAAAAACAAAGTCAAACAAATAACAAATGATTTCCCCTCCAGATATTTTTGCCTTAAAAAACGTCAAACAACCAGCTGAGCTTTAAGCCACAACGAATAATGTGCAACAAAAATTAAAATTGACGCATCCAGTGAAAACATGACGGTTGGCAAATATTTTATTCGTCAAATTTTCTAAATAAAGTTCAGGCGTGTTTAAAAATTGAATGTTTAAAAATTGAATGAATGAATCAATAAATCAATGAAAAGGGGAGTATTACGGAAAAGAATATTTAAATTGGCGAAATATGTAGAAGACCTCAAAGGCGAACATAGTGGTTGATTGAAAAGAGACACGACGTCAAAATCATTCCAGAGATGTTGTTGGAGATTAAAAAGCCAGGGAGGACTATAAAAATGCGACCGAATGACAACCCGTTCTATTCCAAATTATTCGTGTCCATTGCAAAACTTTCGGCATCAGTTTATTGGTCAATTGAATTCATTGCCGGTAAGAGCATATTGAGTGCGTCAATATGTTAGCTAAACGCGATATCATGCAAGTCAACAAAATAGCATCATCAAATGAATTTTTACAAAAAAAGAAAAACATGTGAGAAGGCTACAATCCGCTCTGCGGATTGTTTAATGCCCTATCCCGACCGATCCTTAAAATGAATATCCCCGAAATGTGGGCATTATGGCGATTAAATAAAGAAAATCAAATTTTGTCACAACATATTTTTCAGACAGTTTATCAAAATCTTGTATGGTTCGGCAAAAAAACACGTTTTTCTCCTGCATATGGCATGGCGTAGGGTATACAACTGGTTTTTGTATGAAAACGCCTCCAAAAAGTAGGCGTGAGTAAAAATGATATATGGACGAAATGTTTATATTATCAGAACCAATTATTTTGCATCAAAAGGTTTTTTCGAATATTTTATAATTTGGCCGAAAAACGTTTTTTTTTTATTAAAAACGCCCCCAAAAAGTGGGCGCAGCAAAAAATTTTGAAACCAAACGAAATATAGATATAAGGGTTATCTTAATATCTTGTTCACAAACTTTTTCCAAATCTTCACCGTTTTGCCAAAAATAACGTTTTTCTAAAAAATAGGCGTTGCAGTCGGCAGATTTCAAAATTTCTTACATTTGTTCTGCTTTGTCGGATAGAGAGTCTATATAACAAATTCCAAAACTCTAGCTCAAAATTTAAGACCCAAAAATCTGTGACACACAGACGGACGGATGGACATAGATACATGGCTAGATCGCCTCAGAAACGATTCTGAGTCGATCCATTTACGTTAAGGAATATCTAGCAAAATTATTTCTACATGTTACAAACTTAATGTCAAAACTAATATTCCCCTATGCGCTAGGGTATAAAAAATCATCCACGTGTCCCAATAGTGTGTAACTTCTTCTATCAATAAAGCACCCACCTAAAGTGTGCTTATAAACATTAGTTGCCCTTGACACAATTTCCTAGTCAAATAAATTAGATGTATATACAAACATAAATAAATAGAGATATCGAAAATTAAAGATACTATTTGTTGTTGTATTCACATACACTATTGCAGTAGATGTTAGTCGATTCTTCCTTATTATAGATACATAGGAAATATACATAGAATTCATTTAGTTTTCTTTTCTTTTTTTAAAGTAAGATAACATTATCAGTTGTTGTATTTTTATACATCTTCATTCGCATGATAAAAATCAACTTTAATATTTTGTTTATAATGTCTGGTGATTTTTTCTAATCATTTCTGCATAACGATTAGATGTAGGAATTTATTGCCCGTATAATTATTAAGTGCATATTAATTGTTTATGTACTCCTGTCACTTTGGGCATTCACATGAAAGTGATAATTAAAAAAAAATGTATTTCCAGGGGAAATTGTATTGTAAATAATAATGCCATCTATAATTGCTACATTCAATTAGAGCTTGAACAATTTATCGGCAGACGTTTGATTTTACCATTCAGTAATATTTAACACATCATTGAGACACAATCTGAGTTGATGCAATATTTCATTAAATAAAACACTCCCCATGTACCACTTGTGATTTTCAGTTCTCATATTAAATATTTTAAAGTTCAAAGTGGTGCTTGTTTATATATATATTTGATTTAACATGAATACATGATGGATTTCTTTTTATTTATTTTTTTTTTAAACTTTACAAACTCTTTTAAGGAAATTATTTCCCCTTCTGCATTGCTCTCTATTCTCACATACACAATGCAATTGTTTTTTTTTTGTTCCCTCTGCAAGCCTCACTTTTTGTAAACTTCTTTTCAGAGCAATCGACTGGCTTTGCAACGTACTCTATTTGGTATCCAAGTCGATGGTACCTGCAGATGATTTCCGAAACTTGCTTCCAGCCCGCTGGTATGCAGTATTCGAACACACCTGACGGACATTGTATCATTGTGGTGAGTCTTTCGTTATATATTGTCCTATTCATTGACAATTTGTTTTTGTCAATTCAAATCTTGAAACTGTATACAAACTCTTATGCTGAGCATTTTACATTTTTGTTTTCAAAGTTAGCACACGTTTGGAACGGTTCTTCTATCAAGTATAGTTTGTCTATCGGACATTTTTTATTATGTACTCGTATCTCATAATAGAAACTGGACAAATCGAGATATTTTCTACATGAAATTATCGGATGTTTTTAATAGTGTAACATAGATATTTATTTTTTGTTGATACCTACTGACATCATTTCATCAATAGTGATGAATGTTGGAAAATGTTGTCAGCAACAGTTGTAATTTCTGCATTTGGAAAATCTTTGTTTTGCCTATTGTCTTGGCTTGATATGCTAAGGATAGCAATATATGCAAAAGCGGTTATAAAACAAATCGTTAATAATTTTTTAATATTTTCTGAGTTATCCATTAGGTATATAACGGGTGATTTTTCAAGAGTTAAGTTTTTCGGGGTGGCAGCACTGGTTAGTAATGGCGTCCAAACGTCATCTGTCAAAGTGAAAAGTTTCCGTTTAATCATGGAAAGACTTACAAACGAGCAACGATTGCAAATTATTTAAAATTTATTATACAAATTCGTGCTCTGTAAAAACTGTGCACCGTTTGTTACGACCATATTATGTTCGTCATAATTAACCTGGTGTATCAACAATTCGTGCTGTTATCACAAAATTTCGCACCAAACATTAAACCATCGACTCGCATGCGTATACAGTGCCTATCGAAGAGAATATTGCTGCCTTAGCGTACAATGTTGATGAAGATCGTGAAATGCCAATTCGTCGCCGTTCTAAGCAATTGGGCATGTGTTGCTCAACCACATGGAAAATTTTACGTGTCGATTTGGGTTTGAAAGCCTATAAAATTCAACTTGTGCAAGAATTGAAGCCGAATGTACTACCACAACGTCTTATTTTTGGTGAATGGGACAGCTCCATGAAAACCGCTGTTTTATCGAAAAATTACGTTCAGCGATAAGGCTCATTTCCGGCTCCATGAA
Source organism: Rhingia rostrata (assembly GCA_949824845.1). Lineage (NCBI taxonomy): Eukaryota > Metazoa > Arthropoda > Insecta > Diptera > Syrphidae > Rhingia > Rhingia rostrata. Next base: position 18,840,165 of record OX463755.1, on the reverse strand, counting down.
AATCCGCTGTTTTTCGAAAAATTTTGTTAAGCGATGAGGCTCATTTCTAGCTCAACGGATACGTAAATAAGCAAAACTGTCGCATCTGAAGTAATGAACAGCCACATGCCATACAAAAATTATTGATGCATGCCGGAAAAACGACAGTTTGGTGTGGTTAATGGGCTGCGGGCATCATCGGTCCATATTTCTTCAAAGGCGACCTTGAAGAAACGTTACAGTCAACGTTGAACGATTTCGAGCCATGATAAACGACTTTTTTCCCCCAGTTGGTTGAGTTGAACTTGGTTAACATGTGGTTTCATCAAGACGGTGCCACACACGCTCGTGAAACAATAGAGAGAGATGTTGAAGGATGAATTTGGTGAGCAGCTTATCTCTCGAAATGGCCCTGTGAGCTGACCGCCAAGATCATGCGACTTGTAGCCTCTTGATTATTTCTTGTGTGGTTATGTAAAGTCGTTAGTCTACGTGGACAAGCCGAACAGGATAACATAAGACGCGTAATTCGTGGAATACAGGCCGAAATGCTCGAAAAAGTGACGCAAAATTGGACCTTCCGAATGAACCGATTGAAACGGAGCCGCGGACAACATTTACATAAAGTTGTCTTTCAAACGTAAATGGCAAAGGCCTATTTATCGATTACAATAAATGTTTTGAATATTTGATGCAAATTTTAGTGTTTTATTCGATTTTTAAAACAACTACGCTTACAAAATTACCCGTTAAATTGCAAGAGCTTGGTAGTACATAACACGTCTTCGCTGCGTATTATATCAATTTATTCGTGTGATTAGCTTGTTTCGCTGCATCCAGAATTTTTGCACCTGTGTTTTTTCATACAGGTGCAAAGGTTAATATAAGCAGTAAGCAACAACTTAAACATGACCTACAATTACTGATATTAAAAATAAACACCATTATCATATCCATTTAGGTGGGAACCTGCCATACGACCTTACTGAGTTATTGCAATTTATTAAGCGGTTGTAAACTTTAAAGGCTTACAAACGGTTGACAGTTTGTCAACACACAAGATAGTCATGACAGTAGACTGTATCATAAGTTATAACTCCTTGATAACACAAAACCTCAATTTTGAGATAACGGAAATCCAGCTGTATATTAGCACATACCTATAACCAACGCAGATATTTCAATCACATGTTTTTGAAAAGGATTTTACGTGAAAGGTATTTTTCCATTTCATTGATCGGTTGTCGACAACCATCCGCAACGTATGCCGCACACAACCTAAAGGACTTCTTTTAAATTTATTTCCTCAATTGAAAACATCCATTGCCTTCGATTCTTCGAAAAAATGCCAACCATCCACAATTCAGATGTCTTGGCGGCAGTTGCAACTTTGTTTTTTTTTTTTTTTTTGAATAAATAACATAAATAAAATCTGCAAGGACATATGGAGATGGAATTGTCTATATCTAACGTTGTTCTGTAAGAAATCATACAAAAGCAGTTTTTGACCTTCAGCGTGTAAGGATTCTTGTTTATCATGGCAACGACCTTATTTCACAGTGGGGTATACAAAATTATACAAAATGTTGTTAATATCATGTCAACTCACTTAACTTAATGGTTACTATGAGTTGATGTTGTTTGGAAATGTTCTCTAATTTGCTTTTCAAAAAAGTCTCGATTTGAGTTAAGGAACTCTACTTGCAAGAGATTGTTTGATCGATTTATAGTTTTTCACAGGGCTGGGAGAATGATGACTGTAATTTGTTATAAAACCGTAACGAAGTGTAGCCTTGAACTTGCCTTTGGTATTTTGAAATTACAAATTGATAATTGTGTGACGTAGCAGATTTATGGGGTAAAACACTGAAAACACAGAGTTGCCGGTCTGGTACAATGGCAATAAACTTAAAAGAAACAAAAATCTATTTTTGTAGAATGCTTTAGAATTTCCATTTGCTGCCTGTCATTTATGAGTTCTCATGCCAAGAGTAAAATTTATCAACCAAAGGAGATCTATAGACAATGAGTCAAGTTTGCACGTGAGGAGAGCGTGTTTATCCACATGCTTCAGTTTCTAGATAAAACTGATTTCTGTCAGTAAAATTTGTGCGTGGGTCTTTGAAAGCGTATATTTATTAGATATTGTTACTGAACCACACATTTTTGATTGGTTATAATGGGACCAGAAGTATATTTATAATGATGCGTACAGCTATGAAGCCAGAACTACGCGTCTTGTCTACGCTTGCAAGACGTAGTTTATTATTTAGCAACAACTCCTGCGCGCTATTATCATTATCTAGTGATATGTTAGGTGTGCCACAGAGTCCTCTATCACTGCTATGCATCTCACTTTTCTGTCATATTAGCATGGATAAGTCGTTTCTATTGCATTGCATGCTTCCAAACTCACGTGAACATGTCCAATCGGTTGAATGTTGTATAATAACGGGTGAGTTTTTTAGCGTAGTTTTTTTTTTTTTTAAATCGATTAAAACACGCAAATTTGCATCAAATATTCAAAAAAATTTATAGTAATCGTTAAATAGGCCTTTGCCATTTACGTTTGAAAGACAACTTCATATAAATTTTGTCTGCGGCTCCGTTTCAAATGGTCCTTTCGGAGGATCAAATTTTCGTCACTTTTTTTAGCATTTCGGCCTGTATTACGCGAATCACGCGTCTTATGTTATCCTTTTCGGCTTGTCCACGTAGACTAACGACTTTACATAACCACACAAGAAATAATCAAGAGGCTACGAGTCGCATGATCTTGGCGGTCAACTCACAGGGCCATTTCGAGAGATAAGCTGCTCACCAAATTCATCCTTCAACATTTCTATTGTTTCACGAGCTGAGTGGCATGTGGCACCGTCTTGATGAAACCACATGTTAACCAAGTTCAACTCAACTAACTGGGGCAAAAAAAAGTCGTTTATCATGGCTCGATATCGTTCGCCGTTGATTGTAACGTTTCTTCAAAGGTCGCCTTTGAAAAAATATGGACCGATGATGCCCGCAGCCCATTAACCACACCAAACTGTCGTTTTTTCGGGATGCATCGGTAATTCTTGTATGGCATGTGGCTGTTCATTACTTTAGATGCGACAGTTCTGCTTATTTACGTATCCGTTGAGCCAGAAATGAGCCTCATCGCATAACAAAATTTTTCGATAAAACAGCGGATTTTCATGGAGCTGTTCTATGGCCCATTCATCAAAAATTAGACATTGCGGTAGGTCATTCGGCTTTAACTCTTGCACAAGTTGAGTTTTATAGGCTTTCAAACCCAAATCGACGTGTAAAATTGTCCATGTGGTTGAGTACGCATGCCCAATTGCTGAGAACGGGGACGAATTGACATTTCACTAGCTTCATTAAAATTGGATGCTGCCACTGCAATATTCTCTGGGGTACGCCCTGCGAGTCGATGGTTTAATGTCCAACAAATTAAATTTGGTGCGAAATTTGGTGATAACAGCACGAATTGTTGATTCACCAGGTTGATCATGACGACCATAATATGGTCAAACGGTGCAAAAAAAACACCCTTTATATGTCATTTGTTTAAATGTCGAAATTAAACTTCTTGTGTATTTCTTGTTTTGTATATTTCGAAAAATAATTGAACGTACCTCAGGGAACATATTTTTTTAAGTTCTTTGTCACTACACACCAATCTGTTTGGTACACCAAACAAATCACGTAGGAAGTGCAATGGGGTTCAATTGGCTGCACAACAAAAATCATTGAGTTAATAATAAATTCTGATTAAACAGGTATACAATACATTTCATCTGAACACACCATTTATATAAATTCATCGTAAACCAACATTAAATTAACGAAACACACTCATTGTATTATATTAACCGAACATATGCATGATCTTGCTCTCCACCTACTTAGAATATTTGAAACACATTTCTCAAACTCATTATATATTTGCGTATGAATGTCATCTCCCTGCTAGGTTGTACCCGTTCAATTGCTTTTCTCGCCTTCAACCCAAACGTGTACCATTCCTACATTGAGAAAATGTCAACGTATGTCCTTAAATGAAATTACGTTAAACTTTTAGATGACTTGCACTACAGCACCATTAGACATCATTACTCAATTTTGGGGAAAACACACATACATTTAGCGTTTTATTTTTCTTAAAAATATTTGGCTTTGTTTTTACTTTGGGTGTATTTGGCATCTTGACAGAAACTACAGACCACACGATACGAGCGCTAAATTTGAAATGTTAAGTACATGACGGAGGCGTTAAGCAATAACAATTTAAACAAAACGATTTCGCAACTATTTATGTTGCTAGTTGGGGTTTTGACACAAAATAATTTTAAATTATAAAATTAACAACAAGCTGAAAAGTGTCGGACAATATTTGGAAGAAAATATTTTTGAAACTTACGATGGTAAAAATAGTACAATGGCTGTAGTAACTGTCGTATATATTGTGTTTATTTCGATGAGCTCTACATGTGGAGTGTGGCACGTAATGCCTCCAATATCATCCTGTTAAGGATACAAGAAGCTGTTTATTAATGATTTCGACAATTTTGCTTGCTCACACATCCATTCATCCTAAAGCCTGGGTGAGTTCATAATTGCAAACAATGTTGCCCAAACCATGCAACAAATATTCATTGAACACATTTATGAACGCAAACGGAGCTGCATGACTTTTTCATCATGCTTTGACAAAAGTGAGTTCATAATTGCATATATAAACAAATTCAACAATGACAGTATGAAAAACATTTTTTCAATGACAGCTGTTGTAGTTTTCGTCTTAATAAGTCTGTAGCTTACCTTTCGGTGTTGAAGCTTGAAATGCAATAAATGAGTTCCTTTTGACAAATTGGTATTCTTGTGATATGCACATTTTGTTATATTTCAATATTTGTACTATTTACATTTCATAAAGGTTATTTGGTACATAAAAATCAATTAAAAAAGGAATAAACATAAAAAAAAAACACTGAATGGGCAATAAAACACAAACTAAAATTACAATTTATTTTTTGAAGGCACTGGCAGCTTAATTGGACATTCTTCCTAACGCATCTTTTAGAGATAAGAGAAGTAGAGTAGTAGAAGTAGAGCGGAACTATCAGAACTAGCGGAATACGATGGGATGGGCCGGCCAAAAAGAGGATGACAAACTGTGACATATAGTACGGACCGTGCTACAGTGAGCTGAAACAGCGACTATTCGGATGCGGATTTGTTATAAGTGCCAGACTTAGGCAAGAAGTCTTATGTTTCCAAGATATTAGCGAACGCATTGTAACAATCTGCATCAAGGCCGAATTCACCAATATAAGCCTTATATGCTCTCACGCCCCAACGGAGGAAAGAGATGATATAGCCAAGGATTGCTTCTACGGGCTCCATGACAAACCTATGGCCGACTACCGAAGTGCAATGTTAAAATCGTGCTATGACCCATCAGGTTCGGCAACGAACTCACCGACACATTCGATACCAAAAAACGATTTAGGCAAGGCCATGCGCTGTCATGTGACTTCTTCAATCTGATTCTTGAGAGGATAGTGCAAAACTCCCGAGACAAAACCAGAGGCACAATTTAACAAAAATCGGTGCAACTACTAGCATACGCCGACGATATTGACATCATTGGTAGGATTCAACGTGATGTCATAGCCACGTTTGCTAGTATAGAGAAAGAAGCGGCAAAAATGGGTTAAGCAATAAATGAGGGCAACACTCAGTATATGCTTTCAACACGAAAGGACACACAACATATACCATTGACAGATATAACTTTGAGGTAGTACGGTACTTGGTCTACCTCGGCTCCACTATTAACTATGACAACAACATCTCGTCGGAAATTATAAGAAGAATTACTTTTGCCAACCGCTGTTTCTTCGGCCTAAGAAGGAAATTTAGTAGTAAAGCCCTCAATCGAACTGCTAAGGGGATTCTAAGACCCTGATCATCCCAGTCCTGCTTTACGGCGCTGAAGCATGGATAGTCTCAAAAGCGGATGAAGAAATCCTTGGTCGATTTGAGACGAAAAATCTTCGGTCCCGTTTGAGTTGACGGGCTATGGAGACGAAGATTCAACCAAGAACTATTCGAACTGTACAGAGACATACCCCTGGTCAAAAAAAAACCGTCATAGGACGTTTAACATGGCTAAGACATGTAGAACGAATGTACACCAATACTACGGCTCGCAGAGTCTTCGATTCCCAGCTAGACGTCGGACACAGTAGAAGAAGACCTCGCTTTAAGTGGAGGCAGTTAGCTAAGGACCGGGTTAACTGGAGAGGCATGTTGATTGAGGCCCAGATCCATTCCGGACTGTACCCAGGGCCTAGTTTTTTCTGACAACTATTCATGTGTGCGTGTGTACTTTTAGCACGATGGTGGGACGTAGGGACCTCCTGTTTTGTGCCGATTCCGAACGGCTAAATTGAAATAACCAATTCTTGACTCGGTGTTGCTACGGCTTTGAATCAGACCCAGACCTTCTGGCGGCAGTTCACTAAACAACGCGGCACTGAGCCTATTACAACCTTTGGATGTTTGTTAAACACTTATAAAATGTCGAACCACTGGAAGTCACTTTAACCTAACCAAACTTAACCCTGACAATAAATTCCTTTCCACATTTTTCTCTCGATCAAACTACACAAAGCAAAACCAATAATCACACCCACCTCATGATATCAAAATCAAATATTTAAGTTTATTTAATGACTCAGTATCAGCAACCACGAGCCAGAAAAGTAAATTTAGGAATACAAATCTAATTCCAGATAAAGTCGAACTATGTAAATGTAGCACATATGGCTTGCGGCTGCACATGAAAATGAAAGTTTCATTAAAAGGCTCTCACTTCGATAACAACTACCGCCAGACATTTCTATAAAAACACATCAATTAAACAAATAAAATCATAAATAAATAAAAAGCAATCAATGTATCAAGCATCGGTTAAACCAGCTCGGAGTGGTTTTTTGAACCAGACCACAGCACACAGATAACCTTTAATCCAGTCCAATGAGCCCAACAGATTCGTGTTGGATTGCAATTGAGTTGAGGGAAACTACATAAATTAAATAAGCAAGGGGCTATTGTGTTGTTATCATATTGTTTTGATTATTATTTGCGCAATTAAACAAACTCCATCAGTTATAATTTTCATTCTCGGAAGTATTGTTCAGGCATTATAATGCTAAAGTAGTCATGAATGTGGTCCATCAAATAGAGACGTACATATACACAAAATGGATGCAATTTTCATTTATTGCATGATACTACATTGCAACCGTTTTATAAATGACAAATAGGTACTCACACACTCATGCTGCTTGTTATCGTGCGTGACTTGCTTTATTAATAGCATTTGCCAGAGATAGTGGAGTTGAAAAAGAAAAATTAAAATCATCATTCATTTGTTATGCTGAATGTGGAATATATTATAACATCAATGATATGAGATTGTAGCAGTTATTTATGCACTATAGTTCATTGACTTCTGCACCCCAGATTTAGCTTGCATGGTTACGTGGTTTTTTATTAGCTCTGCATCCTGCTCCTATTTGATTTTAACTCCCATATAAACATGGCAGTACTTACTAAATGGAGCCAACCAAAATGCTTTTCCAATTAGCACAATCGTTAGGTTACGCTAGTTGCGCACTTCAAGTTGGGTGAGGTCTGTTTCTACTTCTGGGCGCCACTTATTTCTGCCTTTAATTTGTCTAACATAAGTTTAAGAACCGAAGGCTCTGTGGGCTGGAGCGTTGGTGTTCGTTTGCTCTACAGATCCCAGCCATTTTAGTTCGATTCCTATCATTGATTGACATTTACATCACAGTACTTTGCACATGAATGCAGCGAACTACAGACACATAACAGCACTGGCGACTGAGGCCATCGGCTGGGACAGAGCAAGACATTAATACAACAGAGACAGATAGACACACAGAAGGAAAGCCATACAACATAAACCTACGTGGCACAGATAAGCAGGCGATTTTTGTAGAAAAAGAATGCTGCCGAAGCTGGGGCTTAAACCATCAGCGTTTGTCAACTACTCATTCCTCTGAGCCATGGCCATCTGCTGGCCGGTTGACTTTCTATGGGGATAGCAATATTTGACTTTTTTGTAGTGTTACACCCTAGTAGCGTGCAAGCCTCTCGGTTTGTCAGTAGTTCGGCCTGGAACAGGCTGGCAAAATCCTGTAGGAGGTATGATACTGATAATGTCGGTGATACCGAGTAGACTTCGAACCCCATACCTCAACTCACGTTAGGTCCATCGGTGTAGACGACCATGTCAAAATCTCTTACTACTTCGTTCCTCTTTCACTGAGCTCTGGTAGAAAAGCCTACTGACTTTGTTTCATAAAAAAAAAATACAAATTTTTGGCGCAACAGGCTCTTTAGTAATCAGGACCTACCTTTCTCACAACAATTCATGTGTGCGTGTGTGCTTCTTGCACGAAAGTGGGGCCTTCTGTTTTATGTCAAATCCGAACGGCTAAGTTAAGCTATTCGTGACACAATTGCTTCTACTCGAATTATTTCTCAGATCAGGACGAGAGGAGGGCTAGTGAAAAATCATTTAGGTGTTGCTACGGCTGGGAATTGAACCTTGACCTTCTGCGCTTCAGTTCGTCGCACTAACCATCGCGCCACAGGTAAATGTCTCATAGCTTGTTGGTTTATTTTCGTGGTGAGTAGTTTATTATTTCGTGATTATTTCGTTTACACCACACGGGGTCGTACCTATTATATACGGATTGTCTGTATCGAGTCTCATTATACTTCACCGCCCTCGACAGAGTAGAATGATACATAAGCGCACGATCTTGAACTGCTCGAGACTGAACGCTTTCAAATGAGCACTTACGAGGAGCACGCGCTCGTGCGTTATCAGTTGCAATATTTTGGCCTGCATGCCAACTCTTAGAGACGATAAAGACTTCGACTTATTACCCTCTACGTGTTCAGCGACCCAGCAGTACCTAACATTCAGCTCTTTGCGACAGCGTTTCACGAGCTTGAAATTTATTTTGAGAGCTGAAATTGTTTTTATTGCAGACTGACTGTTGACTGTCTTGTGGTATAGTCAACATTGTGGTCACTTATGCTGCCTCTGCTTCTGCCAATATCTCCACTTGGAAGACCCTAAATGTGCTGTTACACCGTAGTAGATGTCATAGTTTTCCATCCTCTTTTTGCCCAAGCCATACCATCGTATTTCCTAGATGGCCGCTAGTTGTTCGCTTGCACCTCTCCTGTTTAAGGTTCTCACATTCCAGGTGAAGATACGAACCGCGTTGTCATTTTTTCGTTTAACAGGGTTGTCAACAATAAAATCAGTCCTTTCCGAGGCTATTGGTTGCTTTGTAACAGATGTTAGTTAACCCAAATCACAACCTCCAGCCTGGAGGACTATTTCCCCAAATCACAACCCCCATCCTGGAGGGCTATTTCCAATTTATTAGATACCCCTAGGACACGGGCCCATCAGTATCCACTATGGGATTGAGCACTGCCGTTGGCCTTTCGGTTCATCCACCACCATCTCTATTCATGGGGCCTGACTAACCCTTAAAATTCCTAGACAACCTGTTGTCCGAATATATCGAAGCAGCTTGTCTAGGTTCGCCTCACCTGGCTGTTTAAAGTGTTGCTGTATTAGTCGCGCTAATCGCTTAGTCCGGTTGGATGAGATCAGTTCCCGATGGAGGTTAAAAATAAGCACTTGATGTGTAGTCAGAGTTACAACCACTGGGCATTGCCAAGTTAAAGCCAATCAGAGTCTACCATCGTTCTACAACCATTTTTACAGAACACCAACTTTTCGTAATGAGTTGGCGTATGTTTCTTACTATGTTATCACTCCTCGATTTGCTTATCATGTCAAGCCACCATCTTCGGCAGCATCGGTAAGCTTAGGTATAGATATTGCTAAACCCATTTTATTTATGGTAGCTTTTGGCTGTCGTCGCCAACCACGGATGATTCTCACAATTTCAATCTTACAGTCTGCAGAAAATGGTCTCCCCAATGATCAGCATCGTCTGTGACTCAACTACAATTGATGTCTCTTTCGGCTTGTCTGTCTGGTTTTGATGTTTTACATTTCGGTGAAACTTCCTTATACCGTTGGTCTTCTTAATACTTTCTTTTAAGTCGGGGTTCATTCATTCTACTTAACTAAAAAGCTCAACATCAACTTTCCCTGCAGGGTTGGTATTTAGGCTTCTTCTCCTTGCAAGCATCTGTCGGCACTCTTCGTCAAACCAGTAATTTTGGCTGGCACCAAATGTAAGCGTAATTTCTTTTGAGACTTTTAAATACAAAAATTTATAACTCATTCTCACACCGTCATCCATGCTTCCCGCTTATCGTTTGCCAACCTAGCATCTTCAAACGAGAGCGCCATTTACTGCACTATCACATCACCTACCAATTAAATAAACGCGAAAAATTATATCTCGTGTAAGATCGACCTGTTTATGAAAATGTCAGAATTTATCTCGGCAATCCGACAGACAAAACTACATTTTGACGCTCTGTTATCCGGTGATAATCAGTCTTGACAACCCATATGCACACATATTACCATGCGTACTTTCGAGACAGCTTTATGATGCCAAATGTGTCATGATACTCACATCACAATGGTCTAGATGTGATTTCTCCCCTTTTTCGCCTTATAAATCAAAAGCTATTAGCAACTGCAACCTTAAAACTTATCATCATACATCTCACAAATGATTTATAAAATAATTTTCTTCTTCTTTTTCTAGAACTGCTGGTACAGTTGGAGCTGTTTTAACATGTCCCTTAGAAGTTGTTAAAACCCGCCTACAAAGCTCATCGTCCTTTTTATCACCGCCACGATTGCCCGAGGCACCAGGATGTACGAGCCAAAATGAAGCACTCCTTCGACCGGAACAACGTAGAAAACTATGCACGACGATATTACGAAAGCGTCCGCAGCCACAGGTGATTGGTGGGGGTGTCCGGAGGGTAGTACATTTTATTCCTTAGTTGTGTGTTTATTTTATCTCAGTTCCCGTGTTTGTTACATGTAATGCTTGCAATAAAGCTAAACCCGTTACTAACTGAAAATCATTTGCTTTCCAGATAATGGCCATCTCTCACTGCGGCATCTCATCGACAGCTAAGAGTATGAGCATCGTTCAGTGTCTCAAGTAAGTCATTACGAAGTATAAATCCCATTGAGTCTAATAGGAGAATTTCTTAACCCTTTATAGGCACATAGTACAAAATGAAGGACCACGAGCCCTGTTCAAGGGATTGGGCCCGAATCTCGTCGGAGTGGCACCGTCACGTGCAATTTACTTTTGCACATACTCTCAGACAAAGTCCATGTTAAATAATTTAGGGTTGGTTTCTTAAAACAAAAATTAAAAAGCTCTTACGACGAAGAATTTAATTTCATTTATATTTTAGTATCATTCGACCAGATTCACCAATGGTACACATAGTAAGCGCCTCATGTGCAGGCTTCGCTGCGTCCACAGCTACAAATCCAATTTGGTTCGTCAAAACAAGACTGCAATTGGATTACAACTCCAAGGTTCAGATGACAGTGCGGGAGTGCATTGCACGAATCTACGCCAAAGGTGGTGTAATGGCCTTCTATAAGGGTATCACGGCGAGTTACGTAGGCATCTCCGAGACGGTTGTACATTTTGTCATCTATGAGGCTATCAAATCGAAATTGGTAAGTCCTTCCTATTGATAAGATGATTGTGTAATCTGATTGGGTTTATTTTCGAATGGTGTAGGTGGAATTGCATGGTACAAATCACCCGGGCGATTTGAAGACATCACGGGATTTTCTTGAATTCATGTTGGCTGGGGCCACATCGAAGACAATTGCATCATGTATTGCCTATCCGCATGAGGTGGCGAGGACAAGACTGAGGGAAGAGGGTAATAAGTACAATAAGTTTTGGCAGACATTACACACCGTATGGAAGGAGGAGGGCCGAGCTGGTCTCTACAGGTGAGTATTGTTTCTTTTTTTTTATCAAAATTCTTCTTTTTAAACAACATGCGTACTTGAAATTAGGGATGGGGCTGAACACATAAAGCAGTTAATTAGTCGAGTGATTTACTAGCAGCTACATAGTCTTTTCATATTTAAGAGTGTACGTCACAATCAATTCGTATCAACCACGTGGTCAATAACAGGCTTAAAATAGTCTTCTATACACGCAGGCTGATTGATTACCCATAGCAACATTTCGTTGTTTGATTGCAATAAACGACTCATTAAATACGAAATTGAATTTATTTTCAACGCGACGATTCCGTTGTGGTCGTTAAACAAAATTATCTTGGTAATTGCCTTTCACGATGTTCCCGATTGGGATCTTCGCTGTTATTAATAACAGATAAATGTAAGGTGATTAGGAGTCATGTCTGAGAATTGTCAAATACGAAGGATACAACCAAACATGTGTCTCTTCTGGGTTTTCTCTGTCGTTAATGGACGTTTGGAATTTTTTTGAAATTCATTGTGTACGCCTAGAGACAGTTTATGTGTATATTGAACAACACAAAATGTTACAGTCGATGGTAATGTGGACATCGCTGTGTTAATAAGTTTCTTAAATTATTAGCAAGGATAATTTTTCTATAAGAATTCTTTAAATTAAATCAATATTACCAGCCGTGCTATAGTGCTCTTCTCAGTTCGGCTGGAGTCAGTTCGTCACTGGAGTCAATGATATTATTGTTGCATTTCTATTTTACAGAGCTGATCCTACTCCCTCGCCATTCGTGATTACATGGAAACCTAAATCTTTCAATTAAGCTTCATTGGCCCAGTTGTCAATGAGTACACTACCCAAATGATCGTTGCCGTCTGTTTTTAAACTCGAAAAGTTCAGTCATTGATAATTTAAACTATGGAAAGATTAACAATCGATGAATAAACACGTTCTACGATATCGCTAAGGGATCACGCAGGCCTATGCTAGTTTGACGATTCATCATAGCGCCAACAACACATAAAAACAAACGTTACACGTTCTTCGATTGTTTTTTTTTTAGTTCTTAAAACTGATTACACTATGACACCATTGTCCATGGGTTTGAGCCACGTAGATCTAAACGCGGAGTTAACTCAGCATCAAAAAACTCTCCCGACTGTCCCTATGCTACCATAATTTAATAGGACTCCGAACAAAAACGAAAACATTTTTTCTCATGACATATTCTCCTTGAGAGAAACGTGGCTCAACGCCAGTATACTTGACTCTGAACTTGTTAATCATGAGTTCTCCGTATATAGGAGTGACCGTCATATAAATAACCTAAAAGGGCTTGGTGGATGTGTTCTTACTGCAGTCCGCAGTCATATTACCTCTGAGAAATTACAATTTCCATTCCCTCTTAAATTAAGTTAATCTGTGTTAAGATAACTACCTACTTCCTTACATAAGTGGCTCTACAGTCCGGAATGAACCTAGGCCTTAACCAACACGCCTCTCCAATTAGCCCGGTCCTTAGCTAACTGTCTCCATTTGCGCACTCCAAGTTGGTTGATGTCGGTTTCTACTTGTGAGCGCCACTTAAGGCGAGGTCTTCCCCTTCTGGCTATAGACATGGCTCTGTATAGTTCGTCTCTATAAATGCTTTGGACATCTTTGGACATCGTTCGATTGCAGTCTTTCGAAATTAATTTTTTCACAGTTGTGGATTGCTGTGGAGTGGTGAATGTCCGCATTCTTACCTTTGTGAGGTGAGGTGAGGAAACCGTGTGCTGGTTATAGTGGCATTTCATTTCGTAGCGAAGTCAATTAGCCTAAGTCCGTTACCAGAGGTGTTGTCGTGTAGTCTATGTTTCCCGACAATACTGCTTAAGATGGCTTCACTTTCTACCTTTACGTTAAAATCTCACAGCACTATTTTAACATCGTACTTCGGTATTCGCTCATAGGTTTTGTCAAGGAGCTCGTAGATGCAATCCTAAGCTATATCATCTTTTTCCTAATTTGACCTTGATGCGGGTTGTTACAATGCGTTCGTTAATGTCTTGGAAACATGAGACTTCTTGCCTAAGTCTGGCACTTATAACAAATCCGCATCCGAGTAGTCGCTCTTTCTACTCACTATAACACAATCCGTAGTAGATGTCACAGTTTTTCATCCTCTTTTTGCCCGGCCCATCCCATCGTATATCTAAAGATATTGAAGTAATGACGAAAAAGAAAAAATCACCACGCATGACACTATATCAGTGAGAAATCTGGGAACACTCCGCGTGACTAAACGACGGCTAAAACCGCGAAATTAGTTCTTCCCTTTTGTACACAAATGTATCATGTACCAGTTTTTCTGTGCTGTGTTAACTTTTGCTTAAACCAGACCATTGAATCTCAAGCGAACTCTTTCTGAGTTAACTCATCTTTTTCGGGTCCAACTCAATTTTAATTCTAAAACTTTGTGATCTCGAATTAAAAAAACTGTTCCCTGTTATCGTACCAACAATTGCCTAAATTTTTTTTATTTATTTTGTTTTTTTTTTTTAATTACAGGGGCTTGGCCACGCAACTAGTCCGGCAGATACCAAACACGGCGATAATGATGGCTACATACGAAGCCGTCGTTTATGTCCTAACCCGACGATTCAACAGTGGTTTCCTGGATGCCGGTTGGTAAACGTTCCAAAGCAACAGAACATTACCTCTCCACCAACCATCCACCTAACTAATCCTACTAAACAAAATTAAATTGCAACTGAATCTTGAAAACCAAACGAGTTGTAAACAAACAAATTATACCAACGCACTTAATCAAGAAAAAAAAAACAAAACTAACTTTTTTTTAAATGTAATCTGTTCTTAATGCTTTCAGGAGACAAACCGAGAATTTGTGATCTTGTAGATCTGTAGGATGCTTATGGATCTTACAATACTTGTGTGTAATTTAATTAATTAGTATGTTATAAGTTAATTTACTATCTTTGCGATGAAGATCAATATAATTTTATTTTTCATTAAGAATTTATAACCATGTAATAATTTTTTTTAGAAAGGTCCGAATAATATTAAATATTAGCAACCTTTCGGAATCATTAAAAAACTCGTATATTTATTGCTGTGTGAGTGTAATACTACCCTCTCCCAAGCTATGTGTTTTTGAACGATACATAAATTCTTTAATTGAAATGAGATATTTTTCAAAATTGAAATAAAAACAAAGAAAATATATAAATAAATGTTAAACACAAACGAACATGTTTTGAAAACGAAAACTAAAAAGGCTGCTATTCTTATTATTATTACTTACAAAATAATATGTTATGTAAACATTAGTAAAGAAAAAAAATAAATAAAAACAAAAAAAATGAAAATTTAATACGTTAAAATTAAATTTGTTGTATATGTTTGTAAATAGATAGAATTTTAATTTTATTTTTAAACAAAAAAATATTATACGTACCATCATTGCAGAATATGTTTTATTTTCTGACGTTGTGTCATAATCGAAAAAATCGAACCAAAAAATATTAAAGCAACTACACTAAACTTGAATGTTTGTTTTTGAATTACATATTTGTTTATCCCGTAAGTACATTCTATTATTATAATTAAAAGATTTTAAACTGAACCGAAATATATAACCATTTTAAGCAAACACGAGGATTTTTTTTTGTTCCATTTCATGAGGAGGTTTTACTTCCACAATATAAAGGGTGATCCATTTCGAGGTTCCCTACTTTTTTAAAGAAAAAAACACAGAAAATTCAAATTAAATGGAGAATGTTTATTATCATTTGAAAGAACATTCTTTGGCATTTATTTTTTGAAGATTATGTCTATCAAATGTTGGCCGTTGCTACGTCGCAGATGGTCCATCCGTTGAATGGACCGAATGACACGCGTGATGTTTTCCTCCAAGGCCTGAATCGAAGCGGGTTTGTCGGCATAAGCTTTTGACTTTATATATCCCCACAGGAAAAAGTCTAACGGTGTGATATCACACGATCTTGGTGGCCAATCGACCGGCCCAAAACGTGAAATTATGTGCTCACCGAAATGTTCTCTCAATAAGTCCATTGATTGATGCGATGTGTGGGAAACACATTCCTCATGGGAAGTGGCGCCGTCTTGCTGAAACCAAATGTTCCTCACAGAACGTGAATTTTCATAATAAAGTTGAACAATTTGTAAACGTTGTTCACGCGTAAGTCTTTCCATTATGAAATGCCAAACAATACTAAACAAAAATAACATGACAGCATGACACGACTCACACGTGATCTGTCAAAAAAGGCTATTGAAAAAAGTATCTCTACTTGGATCACCCGTTACGTAGTATAGGAAAGATTTGCGATGGGACAGAATTTTATGTTTTGTGTTAACTTAAGCTCGAATTGTAGTTTTTCAATGACCCATAGCAAGGCATTCGTCGGAACGCAAAATTCTCCGATTTTGTACGATTTGTAGGATTTTAGCTTCGAAGCATTCTTTCGAAAAGCTGTTCGGAAAATTTCTCCGACATTTTGTAACGCATGCTGGCGAATTGCACGGAAGTGCATTCAGGTGCATTTTTTGTGCATTTTTTACAGCTGAATGCAAATTCAATTTTCTCCAAAACCAATTCTTCGAGGAATTTATTTACGAATTGTAGTGAAGTGATTTTTTCTCCGATGACACATACCTCGAATGGAATTTCAACCTCCGATGAAGTATTCGTTGCGGAAAATTGTCCTTTACGACAGATACCTCGTTAGGGCAGAATATATGCCTGTTGTTAGGGTTCTGTTATATGAGATATGAAGACCTAGTTTATTAACTTTCTTGATCGATTTGACTGTGATTTTCTATATTTACAGAACATTTTTTGGAATTAGAGTCCTACCTCCAAAATAATAAAATGATTTCTAAAGCAATTATTCAGTAAACGCCTTTAACAATTTTAATTCATTTGATAATTCAGTAACGACGGGCTCAGTGGCGCAATGGTTAGTGAGATGAACTGCCGTAGCAACAACTAAAGGATTTTTCACTGGGCCTCCTCTCGTGATCATCTGACAATTCATCCGAGTTGTAGCAATTGTGTCAAGAATAGCTTATCTCAACTTAGCCGTTTGGATTCGACAAAAAACAGGAGGTCCCACCATCATGCAAGAAGTACACACGCAAACATGAATGGTTGGGAAAAAGCTCGGCCCTGGGTACTAAGGAGCCTGTTGCGCCAAAAATTTTTTTTTTTGGTTGATAATTCAGTAGATAAAAGTATTAATAACAAGAATACATACATCCCTAAAAATGTAAATATAGATGATCTTGAAAATGATCATTTCTAGCGGCTGTAGAAATTTAAATTAAAAAGCGTGTGAAGTGTAATAGTATACCTGAATAATACAACCTCAGGAGACCCTCTGAACTGCACCAACTACAGAGACATAAGTCTCTTTAACATCGCCAACAAAATGTTATCTGTCGTAATATATGATTGTGAAAGCCCAAAACCGTTTATAGATGTGGTTTCAGTCCAGGAAGTTTCACAACTGATTAAATCTTCACACTTCGACAGACTCTGGATAAACCGAAGAAGTCCAAATCGAAACCCACCACCTACATTTATAGAGACGCACTATACAGAGCCATGTCTAGTTTTTGGTATACCGCCCAAACTCGTCCGTCTGTGCGGGATGACGATGGAGAATTCTAGCTGCTCTATCAAGGTCGGAAACGACGTCACCGACACATTGAATACAAAAAAAGAATTAGGCAAGGCCACGAACTATCATGTGATTTCTTAAATCTCATTCTTGAGAAATGCAGAACTCCCGAGCCAAACCAAAGGCACAATCTTCCATAAATCGGTGGAACTACTAGCAGACGTCATTGGTTTCAAAGTGATGTCATAGCCACCTTTACTAGTAAAGGGTGATCCATTTTGAGGTTCCCTACTTTTTTAAAGAAAAAAACACAGAAAATTCAAATTAAATGGAAAATGTTTATTATCATTTGAAAGAACATTCTTTGGCATTTATTTTTTGAAGATTATGCCTATCAAATGTTGGCCGTTGCTACGTCGCAGATGGTCCATCCGTTGAGTCCAATTTTCGATCACTCGTTCGAGCATTTCGACTGGTAACTGGCGAATGACACGCGTGATGTTTTCCTCCAAGGCCTGAATCGAAGCGGGTTTGTCGGCATAAGCTTTTGACTTTACATATCCCCACAGGAAAAAGTCTAACGGTGTGATATCACACGATCTTGGTGGCCAATCGACCGGCCCAAAACGTGAAATTATGTGCTCACCGAAATGTTCTCTCAATAAGTCCATTGATTGATGCGATGTGTGGGAAGTGGCGCCGTCTTGCTGAAACCAAATGTTCCTCAAAGAACGTGAATTTTCATAATAAAGTTGAACAATTTGTAAACGTTGTTCACGCGTAAGTCTTTCCATTATGAAATGCCAAACAATACTACAAAAATAACATGACACCATGACACGACTCACACGTGATCTGTCAAAAAAGGCTATTGAAAAAAGTATCTCTACTTGATAGAAGGAAGCGGCAAAAATGGGTTTAGTAGTAAATGAGGGTAAGGCAATGTATATGCTGTCAACACGAAAGGACACACAACATCGACAAATTGGACAAAACTTCACCATTGACAGATTTAACTTTCAAGCAGTACGGGGTTTTGTCAACCTCGGCTCCGCTATTAACTCTGACAACAATATCAAAAGAAACTCTTCAGATTTCAAAGATCCTTATACTATTAAGGCATTATTTTGCAGTATTGTGCGTCCTTTCTTATAGTATGCTTGTGTTGTTTGGTGTTCAACTACTGCTATAAATAAACACAGAATTGAAAGTGATCAGAAAAAATTCATCAGATTTGCTCAACGTCACTTATTTTACAATAATGGCATTGAGGTTCATCATTCGTATCGTTCTAAATGTCTATTGCTTGGGATGCAGACTCTTGAATCGAGGCGAAATATGTACAACGGTTTGTTTATTCGTGATATTTTATGTGCAGCAGTTGATAGTGGGAATTTGCTTAGTTGTTTGAATTTGTATGTTTCTTCTAGATCTCTTAAGCTAAGACCGCTGTTATTTTAAAGTCGTCATAGTACAGGTTTTGGTCAGCGTTAACCTATATCTCTTTGTCTATTCAAATGTTTCATTTGTACTGCACAGAATTAGATATATTATTGCCTCGAAATATTTTCAAAAAATTGTTTATTACTCTAATTAATCATTGAATTATTATTTTATTATTAATTAACTTTATTTGAAGTTATGTGTTATATTGTCAATATATTTCAAAATTTGTGGATTACAAATCGTAGATTGAATAAATAAATAAAAATAAACAACATCTTAGAAATTTAACAAAGAATTACTATTGTAAACCGCTGTTTCTTCGGGCTAAGAATGCAATTCAATAGTAAAGTCCGCACTCTAACTTCAAGGTGATCCCATACAAGAACCTTATCATTCCAGTCCTGCTCTACGCCGCTGAAGCATTGACCGTAACAAAAGCGGATGAAGAAATCCTTGGTTGATTCGAGAGGAAAATTCTTCGAAAAATGTTCGTCACGTTTGCGTTGACAGGCTACGGAGATGAAGATTCAACCAAAAACTATACGAGCTGTACAAAGACATGGCTCTAGTCGAAAATCTCCTCATTGGACGTTTGTGATGGTTAGGACGTGTGGAAAGAATGAAATACTCCGGCTTGTAGAGTCTTCGATTCCCAGGCAGACGTCGACTTATTTGGCGCGCACAAGTAGAAACCAACCTCAAGCAACTTGGAGTGCGCAGATGGAGGCAGCTAGTTAAGGACCGGGCAAATGGAGAGGCATGTTGGTTGGGGCCCAGGTTCATTACGGACTGTAGCGCCACTTAAGTAAGCAAGTTAGGGTTTATCATAAGCGATCGATCAAAGTGATATGATAAGTCATATGCTTCGAAGACATCAGCGAACGCATTTTGACAATCAGCATCGGTCTAAATTCGGTTACATAGGAATCCATCTTTGGAGGTATTCACGGAAAACACAGTCCATACGTCTCGCAACAGACTAAGTCTAATTGACTTCGTTGCCCAAAAAGGACATAGTGATAGTTGGTAATATTGCGATAGGCACGAGGAATGAATTCAGTATTTTAAAGGGGCTGACTCCGACCAGGACCACTACTAGCCAAGCGGATATCCACCACGTCACAACAAATCGCAAAAACCCGGCTAGAACTTTTGCAGACTACTTCAACGACCATTGGGGAGGTTTATTTCAAGGTTCTTCCACCCACTAGGCGATGACGACAGATGCTTACAGCAAACCTGAATTCTTCGATGCTAGAAGGCTGCCGAAGTCTAAAGGTGATAGGCACGAAGAATGAATTCAGTATTTTAAAGGGGCTGACTCCGACCGGGACCACTACTAGCCAAGCGGATATCCACCACGTCACAACAAATCGCAAAAAACCGGCTAGAACTTTTGCAAAAACTTCAACGACCATTGGCCAGGTTTATTTCAAGATTCTTCCAACCACTAGGCGAAAAATGACGGCTTACAGAAAACCTGAATTCTTCGATGCTAGAAGGCTGATGAAGTCTAAAGGTGACATTGACCTTTAGTCAAAAAAACACCAAGTTTTCGGATAAAAGAAAACAGTTCAAGAAAAGCGCATAGCTGAAGATAAAGCGAGGTGCAACTCCAGAAAAAAGTTTCTTCTTATTCCATTGCTTGATTCTACGTGCTTACCTTGACATACTGGTGGAATGGCTAAGCTAAGCTTGCCGGATAATCTGATGGTACTCTGGCCATTGTGTGGATCGTTTAATACACTATCCCATTTCAAATACAAATTTTTAGGTGCAACTTGTTAGTACCCAGGGCCGAGCTTTCATGTGTGCGTGTGTACTTCTTGCACGATGGTGGGACCTCCTGATTTATGCTGACTCCGATCGGCGAATTTGAGATAAGCTTCTCTTGACAATTGATACTTCTCGCCTGATTTGTCAGGTCATCACGAGAGGAGGGCCAATAGGTGTTACTACGGCCATTCCATCCTTAAAATGAATAACTCTAAAATGTGGGGTTTATGGCAAAGAAATATTGAAGTTTTTAATTTTTTTAAATAGAACATTACGTAATTTAGTATATTTGAAAAAAAAATAAAGTTAAATATAATTACATACATACATTAAAAATAATTAATTTAAAAAGCTCTCTTTGCATGCAAAGCTCGACTCCAAATTGAATTATAAAACTTCAAAAACGTGTAATAGGTGAATTTGATCCAAAAATTTGTTCTAAGTGAAGATTTCAGATTCAAAATGATCGATTAAATAATATGAACGGAGCTTCATCTAAAATATCTTACTAAATCTTAGGCTGCGAGTACAGTAAAGCGAAAAAACGATGCGATGGAAAACTGTTCGCATGTATTTTTATGCACGCGCCCACAGTGTAGCGATTTTTTATGCTACAAATTCGAGCTTCTCGCAAACCTCTCGCATGCTTCTCGCACACAAACTCTCGCGATTTGGGCGAGAAGTGTTTGTTTTGAACTTTAAAGAAAAAAATCAAACAGGATATTTCAGGGCTTTTGTTGTGTGCAATTTTTAAATAACTTTGTCGCATCTGATTATCGCTTCTCTTATCACACCGCTTTCTGCCACTACTGTACGCGCAGCCTTAGATCCAGAAAACAGCCAATATAACAAAAAAATGCTAACAATTACTTCTTTTTGATAATTTCACACTGATTCCACCTTTTGGCAGAATTGGTATTGCAAAAGTATCAAATTCGATTTCACCCATTTTTGTTGGTTCGATATTGTAATTACTTAGAACCTTAGCAAGAGCTACCTTCACATTTATCATTCCCATACGTTGAGCTGAAAAAAAAATTTATATAGTTATTTCCGCAATTTTCGAATAACCCCCAAATCCTTACCAATACAATGTCTGGGTCCATCCCCAAATGGTATATAAGCTGTAGGGTCATAATTTCGATTCGATTCCAAAAATCTTTCCGGATCGTATTTTAGTGGTTCCGGGAAATATTGCGAGTCCCTGTGTATACCCAAAGTTGAAATAATAATTGGAGTTCCTTTTTCAATCACCTTATCTGTCCCGGGAATTAGATAATCTTTTGTACATTCTCGATTTAGAATCGGTAGAGCTGGATACTTTCGAATAGTTTCTAAAATAAAAATATATTCGCATAAGTTAAAAATTAGCTTTTACTAGCAAACTAACCCATGACACATAGATCCAAATATTTCATCTCATGGATAGATTCATATGTTATTTTCCCATCATGTTTTTCTATGTTATCTAAGATATCTTGCTGAACTTTAGCTAGCACCTCTGGATACTGTGCAAGTTCGTATATCGTAAATGTTGCTGCTGAAGCTGTAGTTTCAAATCCAGCGATATAGAAGAGGAACAGTTGGCTGGCAATGCTCTCAATAGACATTGTTTTTAAATCATCTAAAAAGTTGATAATCAAATAATAATTTTATAACAAAATAAAATGAAATACCTGCAGCTGTTTCAACATCCCAGATGTTGTCATCGACATTTATTTTTCCTGTATTTCGGAGTTGGATTAACATTTGCATAATATCCTTGCGGTTAATATTGTGTTTCTCTCGATATTCGACTGTTTGACGAACAATACCTTTCATGGCTTCTACCTGTTCCTCTTTGAGTCCTATAAAAACAAACAATTTTTCCAATCTACAAAAAGGATTGGAATACAAAATTTATATGTTGTGAAAAGAAAGTGATTGCATTTTTTTGAAGTCGAATTAAACATTTGGAAGAATAAATAAATAAAAAACATTGGGGATTTCAGTAGAAGTAAACTAGTGTCCAAAGACAAATTTATTGAAAAAAACATATGAGAAGGCTTCAATCCCCTGTGCGAATCGTGAAATACCCTTTCCCATTCCAGTTTTAAATAAAATATTTCCAAAAAGTGGGCGTGGCTAAAATAGCTATAGGGATGAAATATAGAAATTGGCATTGTTACAACATATTGTTCAGACTGTTTATAAAAATCTTTAATGGTTCGACAAAAAATCAAAATTTGTCTTTGCATATGCATTGGAGTAGGGAATACAAATGGTTTTTGCAGGAAAACACACCCATTGGGAGTGGGTTATAATGACGTATGGATGAAATTTTTATATAAACATTACCAATCATTTTGCTTGAAAGGTTTTTTTCCAATATTTTAAAATTTTACTAAAAAAACGATCCTTTACATACTCTTCCATAGGGGTATGTTAGTTTTGATATATAGTTTGTAACATAAAGAAATAATTTAGATAGATACACCTTTAAGTATATGGATCGACCAAGAATTGCTAGCTGAGTCGATTTAGCAATGTCTCTCAGTCCGACCGTCCGTCGGAAAAAGTGTCTATACAATACTTTTTGGGGGCAATCTTGTTTCGGTGCAATTATTAAAATATTCGAATAAAAGATTTCGACGCAAGATCATTGGTTATGATAGTCATTACATTTCTTTCTTAGATCATTTTAACTCACGCCCACTTTTAAAGGGCGTTTTACTACACAATTTGTATACCCTTCCCCAAGGAAAATGTTGTTTTTTTGTCGAACCATAAAAGAATTGGGATGGTTGGGTGTTGTAGAATGAGGGTAGACTCTGATTGTCTTTAACTTGCCAATGCCCAGTGGTTGTAACTCTGACTACACATCAAGTGCTTATTTTAAACCTCCAAGTGGTAGCCATCGGGTACTGGTCTCATCCAACCGGATTTGACTAGATAAGCGGCAAGCGCGAGTGTTAATAACAAGACGAAAAACAGCAACACTATAAACAGCCAGGTCAGAATGGCACAGAATGAATACCTGACCTGCTGTCCCAGGCGAACCTAGACAAGCTGCTTCGACATATTCGGACAAAAGGTTGTGTAGGAACTTCAATGGTTAGTCAGGCCCCTTGAACAGAGATGGTGGCAGATGAACCGAAAGGTCAACGGCAGCGCTCAATCCCGTAGTCGATACTGGTGGCCCGTGTCCTCCAGGTTGGGGGTTGTGCTTTGGTCAACTACCCAACTATTGAAAAAACTAACGGTTACGAAGCAACCAATAGCCTCTGAAAGGACTGATTTTATTGTTGACGACCCTGCTAAACGAAAAAAGGAAAACGACGTTCGTATCTGCAACTCGAATGTGAGAGGTGCATGCGAACAGCTAGCGGCAGCCCTAAGCTGCTACAAAGCAGACATTACTGGCATCCAGGAAATACGATGGGACGGGCCGGACAAAAAGAGGATGAAAAACTGTGACATTTACTACGGACCGTGTTATATCTAGAGAGCAGAAAGTCTTATGGCAAGAAGTCTTATGTTTCCAAGACATTAGCGAACGCATTTTTACTATCCGCATCAAGGCCGAATTCGCCAACATAAGTCTTTCAAGCGCTCACGCCCCAACGGAGGAAAAAGACGATATAGCTAAGGATTGCTTCTATGAGGTCCTTGACAAAACCTATGAGCGACTACCGAAGTACGATGTTAAAATCGTGCTGTTAGATTTTAACGCAAAGGTAGGAAGAGAAGACATCTTTAGCAGTATTGTCGGAAACCACAGCCTACACGACAACACGTCTGGTAACGGCTTGCATGTGACTTCTTCAATTTGATACTTGAGAGGATTGTGTAAAACTAACAAGCCAACACCAGAGACACAATTTCCCAAAAATCTGCTAGCATATGCCGACGATTTAGATATCATTGGTAGGACCCAGCGTGATGACATAGCCATGTTTGCTAGTATAGAAAAGGTAGCGGTAAAAATTGGGCTTAGCAGTAAATGAGGGCAAGGCGAAGTATATGCTGTCAACACGAAAGGGCACACAACATCGACGAATTTTACAGAACGTTACCATTGACAGATATAACTTCGAGGTAGTAGGAGACTTTGCCTATCTCGGCCCCGCTATTAACTCAGACAACAACATCTCGTCAGCAATTAAATGAAGAATTACTCTTGCCAACTGCTGTTTCTTCGGGCGAAGAAGGCAATTCAGTAGTAAGCCCTCACCCGAACTATTAAGGAGATCCTATATAAGATGCTGATCATCCCAGTCCTGCTCTACGGCCCTGAAGCATGGACCGTCTCAAAAGCGAATGAAGAAATCCTTGGATGATTTGAGAGGAAAATTCTTCGAAAATTTGTTGGTCCCGTTTGCGATGGCGAAGATTCAACCAAGAACTATAAGAGCTTTAACAGCGAAATTCCCTGTTCAAGAAACTCTGCATTGGACGTTTAAGATGGCAAGGACATGAAGACCGTCGGATGCAGTAGAGGAAGACCTCGCCTTAAGTGGTGCGCACAAGTAGAAACCACTTGGAGTGCGCAACTGGAGGCAGTTAGCTAAGGACCGGGATAATTGGAGAGGCATGTTGGTTGAGGCCCAGGTTCATTCCGGACTGTAGAGCCACTTAAATAAGTTAGTATGACCTGAGGAAAGAGAAGTGGTTTTTGAACCACCATAGCAGAGAAGGAGGCGTTATGGTTTGGGGTTCAATTTAATTTTATGGAGCTACAGATTTGGTAGACCAAGATACCAAAATGACTGGAAACAACTATAAAGCCTTGCTGGAATCAGTATTTCCCAAAATTTACGAGCCCGAGTGGTAAAATCCTTCATTGCGAGCCAAAACGTCCACTTGCTGCCTTGGCCACCGTATTCCCCGGACCTTAACATAATCGAAAATGTGTGGGGCTGGCTTACACGTAAGGTATATGAGGGAGGGAAGCAATACGATGACAAGGAAACGCTAAGTCATGCTGTCAAATCGACCCGGAGTGAGGGAAGGATTTATAAATCCTTAAAAGGTAGAATTTTTGAAGTTATTTTTTGAGGGCCACTGATCCCACCCCTTGAGATTTTGTATGGAAGATAGGAATCTATCCTTAAGCTTGCATGCTAATTTTAACAGCAACACAACATTGTATGGTTAACTACAACATTTTTGATTGATTTCAGTAAAATGTTAATTTTAAATTATTATACACGTCCCACTGACAGATTCCCCAAAGATTTTATTTTTCGATGCCTCAGCTTAAATTATATATTCAGTGCAACAACATTCTCATCAGAGGGAAACTTTTTCGGACAAATAAATCGATTAACTCACTTCGCAGCTTCCAATAATGATGAATTTCATGCACGGTACATATAAAATAACCAGAACGGGTTAGGAGACGAATCCAAAAAAAATTGAATTCCTGTTTATTGGAGAAAATCTCCGCTTTGCCATGTAAAGAATCGTGTGTTCGACTTAAGCAGATCTCGGAGATAGTGCACTCAAATAAATTACATTTTGGGAGATCTATCTTTATAACTTTTTGTGTTTCATCAATGTCATTTGTTTACCTAAATGAGTTACCGAAGTTTTTTTTGTAAATTTGTCTCTCTCTGATACAATTTAAATCCGATCCAAGGGATATGAGAATTTAGTAATAGCGAAGAGTATAGAGTGCTCATTTCATACAACGAAATTTTTCTATGTGGGGAACTGATGCGATCTCTTTGTTTTTCTATTCTCTTTGGTAATAGTTACGTCAAAAATACATGAAGAGACCTATTATCAGTGTTAATATCAACATAAATAATGTAAACAAATTGTATCGACACACCAAGGTAGAAGTCAATTAACAGATCTTACACAGGACACAAAAACTGCGCGGTGCTCCTAAATACAGTTGAAAAGCTAGGCATGGATAGCTTTCGACTTATTTCTCGAAATTCATTCTTTGGGTTCTTAAAACTATCGATGTCCAGTCCAAAAACCACCGATCCAATAATATCAACTGCATAACTAAAGAAAAAAAAATGTATATCCATGATAAAAAAAAAAACATAACCAAACCTACTTTGTAAATAATTCCTTTATCTGAATTTCCTGTTTCTCATCATCGGATACAATTTTACTCAAGTAATCAATCATTCTACTCCCGACGTCATCAACAGTCGAAAACATTCCCTTCAATTTGCCCGATGTAAAGGAGGGTGCCAACTTTGAACGTAACACTTTCCATTTGTTTCCTTGTAGAGCGAATAATGATCCTGAAAAAGGATCATTCTCCTCGTCGACGTAGATACCACGGTCATGAAAATTCGAAAAATCTTGAACCAGAATATCTCGCACTAGTTTAGCATCTCTGATTAGCAGAGCTGGACGAAATACTAAATAGATGCCGATGAAGCGTTCCTTCGTGTCATTGTAAATGTCGTAGATGGCAGGTCCAAAGGCTCGTTTACGCTTTGCCACTGAATCTAAGCAACCGAAAGGAATTTTCGGGTCTAAATAGGGAAATCCTTTGCGCTGCCAATATGTGTAAACGTGTCTTATCAGATAAAACACAATTGCCGCTAAGCCGATTAGCAGTAGTAGAAACATGTTAGCGTTGCTTATCAACCGCACTGTCTTAAAGTTTGCAAATAACTGATTTTCTTCGATACAGTGCACTCAACGATTAAACATAACATATAGGGCCATGATACAACTGGTATATATATGTAATACACATATAATCTTCTATTTATATATATATATTGCTTGCATATTGATGCATGCTGATCAGACATTTTCACAATTGTCAGAGCGATAGGAATAAACGAACACATGGGAATTTGGTGTTTACATTGTCATATGAAACGATAATAAATGGTGGGTCAAAAGTAATGTCATATTTTGAATGTGTAATCATTTTTTCAAAATTTTTATGTCACTTAGTTTTTTATTTAAGTGGCGCTACTGTCCGCCACTTTTAAATTAGCCCGGTCCTTTGCTAACTGCCTCCAGTTGCGCACTACAAGTTGGTTGAGGTCGGTTTCTACTTGTGCGCGCCACTTAAGGCGAAGTATTCCTCCACTGCCTCCGACGTCTGGCTGGGATTCGAAGACTCTGCGAGCCGGAGTATTGGTGTCCGTTCGTTCTACATGTCCTAGTTATCTTAAACGTTCAATGCGGAGTTTTTTTGACCAGGGGCATGTCCATGTACAGCTCGTATAGTTCATGGTTGAATCTTCGTCTCCATAGACCGTCAACGCAAACGGGATCGAAGATTTGTCGAAGAATTTTCCTCTCAAATCGACCAATGATTTCTTCAGCAACTTTTGACACCGTCCATGCTTCAGCGCCGTAGAGCAGGACTGGGATGATCAGGGTGTTATATGGGATCTCCTTAGCAGTTCGAGTGAGGGCTCTACTACTGAATTGCCTGCTTATCTTGAAGAAACATCGGTTGGCAAGAGTAATTCTTCGTTTAATTTCTGACGAGATGTTGTTGTCAGAGTTAATAGCGGAGCCGAGATAGACGAAGGAGTCCCGTACTACCTCAAAGTTTTTTTTTTTTTTTTTTATAATTTGCGCGCACTCAAGGGGTTATGAATACCCTTTATATGTTTTAGCACAGTGCGGGCGTTAAGGAAATTAGGGATAAGAAGAAAGGAGATACCGATGCACATTGGTTTTAAATGACTGTAAGTTATAATGGAAAGGAAAAACAGAGTTTGGTAGAGCATTCCACATTCGTGTTGTTCGGTTTGTGTATGAATCTCTATATTTCAGCGTACGTCCGAAGATAGGC
Source organism: Rhingia rostrata (assembly GCA_949824845.1). Classification (NCBI taxonomy): domain Eukaryota; kingdom Metazoa; phylum Arthropoda; class Insecta; order Diptera; family Syrphidae; genus Rhingia; species Rhingia rostrata. The sequence continues at coordinate 18,811,516 of OX463755.1, read as the reverse complement.
TTGAGGGTAAACTGATTTGCATTCATTGCGTAACGAGTATTGCGGCTGAATTGTTGAATGGGAGGAATGCAGCTGGCTATTTCATTTGAAAATTGGTTGTTAAAATAGCGATAAAACAAGGTAAGGCAGGAGATGTTTCGACGGTGTTCAAGCGAAACTAAGGAGTTCGCTATTCTTATGTCTCCTATAAGTTTTTTCGCACGTGTTTGAATCCTATCTAGTAGGTGCAATGTTGATTTTGGTGCACCTGACCAGACATGGGCGTTGAATTCAAGTTTTGGGCGTATAAACGCTTTATATATTGTGGCCAGATCAGAGGGGGTGAAATATTTCTTACATCGATTTAGGAAACCTAGACATTTCGCTGCGTTTTTAGCGACTTCGAATATGTGATCGTTCCAACGTAAGTCGTTACTAACACACATACCTAGCATGGAAAGCTTTTCGGTTTCTTCGACGTAAGTGCCATTCATGGATAATGGCTCTAGATTTTGGTTACGCTTTAATGACAGAAGACAGCATTGTGTTTTGGAAGCATTGAATTCCACTCTATTAGATTTACCCCATTTGATAATGCTGTCAAGGTCGGAATTCAATGAGCTTAACATATTTTGGCGTTTAGAGTCCACGTTCGAAGGTGAGGGACGAGGACCTGTAAACGAATATGAGAAGCTGAGGGTACTGTCATCAGCGAAGGAATGAATTGGATTAGAAGTTGCAGACAGGAGATCATTTATAAAAATGAGAAAGAGAGTCGGAGACAAAACTGAGCCTTGAGGGACACCAGCATTTATTTGGTGAGTTACAGACTTGAAACCATCCAAAACAACTTGAATTGAACGTTTCGAAAGATAATGTCTAATCCATAGAAGAAGTTTTTCGTCGATTCCAAATGCACGCATTTTCGACAAACCCTGTCAAATGCCTTTGAAATATCAAGCACAACAATCTTGCTTTCGCCACCATGGTGAATTGATTGGTTCCACTTTTCGGTGAGATATGTCATCAAATCTTCTTCTTGGGTTTTTTCCAGGATCTTCCAAAGTGTAAAAATTTAATCGGTTGTGAACTTTCCTGGCCTAAAACCACACTGATAAGGGGCGATCAGTTTGTTGGTAAACGTTTTCAGGTGTTCACATATTACGGCAGATAGGATCTTGTAGGCGATGTTGAGGAGACTTATGCAGGTTCAGAGGGTCTCCTTTTTCTGGATCGGGCAAACGATGCTGAGGTTCCATTCTACAGTCATACTTTCTTCCGACCTGATTTAGCTAATGAGTTGGTGGATGTTACTTACTATGTCATCTCCGCCAGCTTTATAAAGCTCATCGGAAGGGAAGGCCGTCATTTCCGACAGCCTTACTAAAATTAAGTAAAGATTCGTACTTCCTGATAGCGGAATGTTGTTCGTCATCGCCGTTTAACAGTCTGCAGCAGTGGTTCTTCCATATTCTCAGCATGGACTGTGTCTCAACAACTTGGCTTTGACGTTTTACAATTTGGTAAAACTTACGAACATCATTCCTGGAGTGGCACCTTTATATATCCTCGATCGCGCATTTTTCATGATCTTTTTCCTTCTTTCTGAAAAGCCGGTGTTCTCCTTTGACTATGAAAGCTCTCGTCTTCAACCGCAGCTTAGCCTTGTAGGCCTCATTCTTGGCTGCGAGCATGTGTCGCCATTCCTCATCAAACCAGAGGTTTTTTAAGAATAAGGCTTATGTTGGCGAATTTCATATTGTTACAATGCGTTCGATAGTGTCTTGAAAACATAGGACTTCTTAGCTAAATCTGGCACTTATAACGAATCTGCACCCGAATAGTAGCTGTTTCTACTCACTATACCACGGTCCGTAGTAGATGTCACAGATTTTCATCCTCTTTTTGCCCGGCCCAGCCCATCGTATCGGATGGTAGTAGTGTCATCTTTGTAGCAGTTTAAGGGCTTCCGATAGCTGTTCGCTTGCAACTCTTCTGTTTAATGTTCTCACATTCCAGTTGCAGATACAAACGTCGTTGTCCTTTTTTCGTTTAGCAGAGTCGTCAACAATAAAATCAACCCTTTCCGAGGATATTGGTTGCAATACCCAACCATCACAACCATTATTTAGCTGAGCGGGCTAGCAGGGATCGGATGATTGGTAAGCTTGAATGGATACATATGTATCTAAACGGCAACCGTTTAGATACAGATTTTTGACACTACTGCTTCCCATGAGTAGTGGTTTGTTGGATCTGCAGATAATGTCGCTTGATATGAAAATGAATGGAGTTCGTTGTCATGATGATTTTAAAGCCGCAGATGTTCTTCGTAACCTGATTTTTTTAGGTAGCCAACAGCTATTTGGGGTTTATCTGCGGGCATAGCAATTGTGGATCCATTATGATTTAATAAATGAATTTTGGAACTAAGAATTCTGTTGCTGATACTTCACTTTAAGAACATTTTTCAAGAAAAGGGTTTTAAGAAAGAAGTTTGAAATATTTTCAAATAGTTTGCGAGTCGAGAACTAAATACTTGGTAGAATAAAACAGGATGATTTTTATATTAAAATTGTTCATCATGTCACTTGCTGATTTGAACGGCATTTATAGCTAACTGACGATTGTACGATATAGGTAAGTTTTCAATAATCCTAGTCAACCGAGCTAAAATCAACTTAAAAGGACATTTACTTGTGAAACATTGCCATCAATAAACATCAACATGCAGTTCTAGCTACAACAAGCTCAGATATAATGAAGAAAGACTGAATTATAATAAATTAAGTTGTAGCCTTAGTATAATTAATGTGCTTTATGTGTAGATGGCTTAAACCAAATCTATGCATGCCACTTATGGGATGACTTCCCTTTTGTTAGTTAGCACTTAATTTCAGACCATTTACCCATGTTGGAATCTATTCTTTTGGGGCAGTGTGTCAAATACGAAGAAAATCTGCTTGGCGATATGAGTTGACCCACAGTAAGTGTTAACCCAGTTAATATGAATCCGATTCCTTTTCCAATGCTGAGCAATATGCAACAGCCTCTTGTAATTCTCCAGCCATTACAAGTAGCGTAAAGGTTTCTCAATACATAGGGCAAGTTAATATCTACCTGAAAGAGACTACACTAGTTTCCAAATTGTATAAATTTACGAAGCCAGTGGATCCCACAAATTTTAGATGGGAATTGCGGAATAACGAATATACGAAATCGAAACATTAACTGCATATATTTTTTTTTTCATGTTCAGCGCAAAATCGCCAACGAGGCAATAAATTTAAATTTTTTTCATAAAATCAATCAATCATTAGTTTTAAATTCATTGGGATATTTATTTTAGTAGAATGTATTTTGCAGCGTTGGTAATACTAACAATTTTGTGAGCTCCACTTCGCTAATTTGCTAATGTCATTATCTATTTCTTCGTCGATATTAATGTAAAATTCCATCTATTTCCCTAAGCTTAATCAAAACGTAAGTGTACTAAAGCTTTTTACAAGTTCGCTAAGTCGCTCATTAACTTAGTTTTGCTATGTAAAAAAAAACGTTTATATGAAATAATTAGTTTTTAAATTCCTTTGCTAAATCAAAGTTAAATGTTTAGCAAACAGAGAATTACTGTTATAACAATTTCGAGTTTTTTTTTCAAGTATCAATAAAATATTATCTAGGTGTTGAAAACAGTCATAAGTAAAAAAATAATTAATATGTGGTTAGTTTCAATCCCCAGATTTGGTAAATGATATCAAAAATTATATCATTTTTATTCTAACGGTTTTAATTCATGACACTCCTACATCGGAAATGAAAAACGGATCTACAATTTCCCGCCAACAAAATGCATTCCACATGAAAATTCATTATCCACATAAAATTTGACAGTCCCCCAAACGTTCACAACGCCCCCATTCTCACGGCTTTTTTGCATAACATTAACAGAATGTCATAATTGTTTTTATTTTCGTTTTCGTTTCGTGTCAACGTTGATTTTATATTTTTAAATTTATTTTCCCTTAGTTTTTGTTTTCTTTTTTTTATAAATTTTAAGTTATGTTCCATCCACTCAAATCACCCACCAACTAATTGTGCAATAACGTATCTGTGAATTCTTTGCCCAAACAAAATGCTTAACCTGCTTAGTGAATGCCATTTCTGGACAAGCCGCGATGAAATTCGCATAAAGGACACCGACTATGGAGCATTTAAGTACCTGCGTAATCGTGACTACGATCCGGATAATATCATGCAACAGGCTAAACGTGAATATGCCGAGAGTCGTGATTGTCAAGTGCTCCTGAAAAACAATAAAACATCGCGCCTCAAAGACAACGTGAAGAAGCTCGATGAACTGCTGCAAACACAAAAGATCATCCACTCTGAGTGGCGCACAGGGTCAGTCCTACTAATTCTATTCGCCAACGGGGTGATTGTTCACATTTCCGTCGATATTTATGTGGGTGACATCCTCTGCATGGCCTATGACAAGTACCTCATTGGAAAATTAGCTGCTGACGTGATCACTGACGGTGGGAAATATGTTCTTGGTTTCTTTTGGTTGTCTCTTTTGTTCACCTAATTCGTTGCAAATTTTTCTTTTTCGCTGTGTACAGCAATTTTTACAAGCCAGCACATCGTTCTGGCGTACAACACAAATCAGGTGACGGTGCTGCATCTACAAAAACCAAATGTTCGACCAGATGTACCGGAAAAGATTGCGAATATGGATGCAAAGATGTTTCATGTTCTCATACCAGGGGCGTCCGAGAGGAAGCTACTTCGAAAGTTGGCGGTTAATCCGAGTGGTGATTTGATAGCGATTTGGACGAAGAGCTCACAGAATGAGGTGTTTCCATGGCGACCCACTGTCCGGGATCAGGATCGAGCTAACATCCTTGTGTTCAAGTTGAACAAGTGAGTAGATGAGTTGATGGTTGTGAGCCGTAGTACAACATTTAGTAATTCTTAGTGCCCAATTGGAACTTTTTGCATATTGCTGGTCGGAAAACGATCCACTGCGGGTGGATTTCTTGCGATCTAGTGAAAATCAAATCTTTATTATCGAAGAGAGGGTGTCAAGAAAGGGAGAAGTCAGCGCGGAAGTGTGCTCCTACGAATTAAGCGAGGGCAAGATGCAGAGAGCTATTATCACATCGATCCCCATGGGCACTCAAATATGCTGCTTTGAGTTCAGCCCGGATCAAGAGAAGCTTTTTCTTGGAACTATCGATCGACACGTGTGTATACATGATCTTGTCAAGCAGACGAGCAGATTTCTTCCAAAGATCGAAATTGTAAGTTCCGCACATACAGTTGAGAGTTTCTAATGATCCTTGATCGTTTAGGTCCCAACGGAGTGCAGCTGGCATGCGGACTCCAGCCTTATTATGGTGGCCAACGATCGAGCGCAGTTCCAATGTTTCGATATCGCCCTACAGACCATTGCCAATCAACTAATCAGCGACGATGTAACACCATTGAATCTCCTTGATTTATCGCACTACTTTACTATCCAGCCAATGCTCTTGCACATGTCATTTAGCAGAAAGCCGGAACTGAATAACTTTCCATTTCCATATGCACAAACAGATTGCTTTCTTTTACTGGTTTTTGAAACTGGACCAGTTGCCTGCTTGAGGTTTGCGAGTGGCGCAGGAATGGCTGGAGATTTTCACAATTCGGGACTAACAGCAGATGTGCTCCTCGATAGGTACCTGTCTGCGAGTCATTTGGAGAAGGCAGTGAATATAATTCAGGCAATGAACTGGGAAACGTACGGAGCTATGTGCCTTCTTTCACTTCACAAAGTGGCCAACTTTGTGTTCATGCAGAAAGACTTTAAGAGGCAGCGATTGGAGCTGCTAACCAAAGCGCTCAAGACATTCACGGAAGGGCTAAGCGATGAGACAAAGGATGAATTTGGCGATCAGGTGTACGATATCAAGAGGAGGTTCTTCTTCTTTCTTTTAAGGTAAACAAATTGTCTTACATAATCTTAAGGATTTCTTAACAAATTTTGATATTTTCAGAAACGATCTCTTCCCAGAAGCTTTCGACGTAGCACAAGATGTCGAAGATTACGACCTTTTCATGGATCTCTTTCACACAACGCGCAACAAACCCGAACTTGCAGAGCTCTCCCAAGAAGCATACGTCCAAGCGGAGCTTCTGTACGATGAAAGCTGCTCGGGTAGTAGTGAAACAGACTCATCCTGCTCACAGTCTTCATACTCTGACAGCAACAACCAAAAACACAAGCGACAAAGCGTGAGTAGTCATCGAGTCATGGGACAATGGAAACATGAAAAAGCCGTCAGCACACTAAAAAACTACGTCCCACCATTGCCGTCGTTCAAGTCAAAGATTTTCAACGCAGAAAACATCAAAATCAACATTCCAAAGCCCGAATTGAGAGTGTCAGTGTCTGCCGATCCCATGGCACCAAGTTCAAGTCGAAAAGCAACACTGGCTCGTACTCGAAAGTCAGCCATTAGTCCGCAACTTGAACTGCGACAAGCAGAGCCAAACACACCAAGTACAAGTCGTCAGGCGACAATGCTTCGGAATGTAGAATATGCGCATCATATAGAGTCAACTCGTTGGAGTATGCAGCCAGCTTTAACAGCAAATCAAGAACTCAAGATGGTTGACCCTGATGTACCATGCACTAGCAAAGCTGCCACGCTAATACGAAACCCACAAGCTTCTGATAACCACCTGGAATACAGACTGCCCGAAACATATGCATCAAATGACGACTACCGAGTGGAAGAAACCTACATGTCACGATCAAATTACTGCAGAGTACCTCAGCCTGTTCCGCCACTGCCTGATTTGCGTCACATGCATATTTCATCGGATAACACACCATCCACAACCTGGACGCAAGTGCCTGATCAGACGCTGGGCATTCCAATGATTCCCAATGCACCAACTCACCCATACATGCCATCTACATCCCATAACATTCTTCCCCGTGCCTCTACACATGTACCTCCTCCGGTTGACACAACAACCCGCCTGCCAGAAAACAATCATTTTCAACCCAAGTTTTATGAGCATCCCCTTGTCTCGGGAACAATACCTTCAACAACACTTTTCACCCCAATTGATGAACCGCCCGCACGTCTTCCCATTCGAAAGCCGACAGCGTCGATTCTCTCGAATGGGTCCAGTCTAATGGTCAACCCCAACGCAAGCAACATAAATGCTTTCAACGGAACGTTGCAGGCGAAAAAGGATCCTAGCGAAAAGAATAAGGTCAAGTTTTCGGATACTGTCCAAGTTGCTGTTGTTCCTGTAAGTCTTCTTTTATTCGAATCCCATTATCTTTGTAAATTGTGCGCCTTTTAGGAAATACCACGTAAAGAGAAACCCCCACCGCCAAATCGTAATGGTTACGTTCGAACGAGAAACATGACAAATCCGAAGAAAGAGTTGGCAGACAGCCTGCCACTTTGCCATCCGCATGATGATTATTTAAAGGATTTTGATCCAGTACGAGGTAGGTGGTATGCCTTTTGATTTTAGTGCATGGTAAAGAAAATGGAATGGAGGCAGGTGTTTCTCTCAATATAGACTAAATCCTTGTAACTCATGATCATTGTAACGTGTTCCATCACAGCATTCATTCTGTAAAACAAACCTTAAATGGCAAAGCGTACCATAGGAGGATTTTCGTCCTGCAGCATGACATGATTCAATGAGTAGATCAATGAAGTTGGTAGACAAATTCAGGTCGTCGTTTGCTTGAAAACTTCTGTCAGCCACAATACCATAACCAACCGAAATATTGGTAAACGTTGGATAACACATGCAGGCTAAGTAAATGCGAAACTATTCCGTAGCTAGTTGCCTTTTCATTCTAAGACAGACCTACTGTAATTCACCGCCGTGTTGACTACATAATCGTCGCATTTCGAGAGAGATATTTGCTAGTTGCTCGTGAAGTTTTCATATACGCAATGTTGTACTGACATTTACGGCCCATACAGTGCCACAAACCTAGCTTATCCCTTTTTTCGTGTGCAAAGTCATTAATTTCACGAGAAAGAAGAGAATACGAACAATAAATTTGAGAAGTTCCTCATGACATCAAGTGCCAGCCAATAACCACCCCCGCAAACTAAAATGTATCCACACACTGGTTGGAAGCGCACATTCATTGAAGGCGATTGCATTTAATGAGTCTTGCGGTCACCATTTGTTTGGTGGGTGTATTTGCGTCGTCAGTTGCCGTTTCAACTTCAATTTCGTCATTTTGTCACATAAGTACTACGTCTCTGCCGCTATAAGTCATCGACATTACATTTCATTGCTTAAGACCTCTTACGCTTGCCATTATTCTCATCAGAGAGCTTTTGACCTTTGCGGTTCTTTTTGATACCGATGGAAGCTAGGTTTCACGGATGTTTCTTTATCACATTAAACCTAGCTTAACCTACGTTATCGCAACTACTTTTACAGCCCCCCTTGGTGTCCGATTTCCGTTCCAATATTGAAAAGGTAACCACGATATACTGGTGCATCATGTATACTCAGAGCTATGCAATCGTAGGAATTTTTTTTTTTTACAAATGTCCCGTCATTGTTGAAAAGTTGAAGTTTCGTAATATGATGTCCTGACCAGTATTAAGTCAATAGAGTGATTTTTCTACAAGTCCACTCTTCAACACCGATTCGCCCATTAAAAATTGGCCGAACATTTCGAGAAGAAGCAATCAGGCCTATTGCGAATTGAATTTCCCGGGAAACTGTTCCAATTCAGCAATGGAATTTACATTTCCGACAAGGGAAAAATTACCCGGAAAATTTTATTCTCGATAGGCCTGAATATGTAAGGTGGATATTCAAGACATCACAACATTAGGGAAATGCCGTGTAAAAGTTTAATGACCGCTTAGGGCGTTGAAAAACGAGTATTAATATATCGACGAATTTCAAACTCCCAGCTGCAATTACTGAAGTGATGGCTCGTTCCTCACTATCAACTTCAAACCCCTGATTTAAAAAATGCCTTCAGGTGCACGCTGCCATGAATGAAATGCCAAGACAGCACCAACACATTTAACATGTTGACGCACTGTGATGAGATTACATCAACTTTTCTCTTGACAGGATTTGGATGAATTTCCGACCCTAAATCAAAGGACACCCTAGGCTGCGATATTGACATCATTGAAGCTAAGCTAAAACGGATTACAAAATATATGCAGTCAACTCAATACGCAGATCATACGCATATGGCACTGTAAGAAGAGGAATGTTGCATCAATGTTCGCCTTCAGAGTTAATAGCGGAGCGGAACAAAGTACCGTACTACCTGAATGTTATATCTGTCAATGGTGACGTTCTGTCCAATTCGTCGATGTTGTGTGTCCTTTCGTCCTGCTAAACTCATTTTTGCCGCTTCCTTCTCTATACTAGAAAAAGTGTCTATGACATCACGTTGGGTCCGAACAATGATGTCAAAATCGTAGGCGTATGCTAGTAGTTGTACCGATTTTTTGGAAAATTGTGCCTCTGGTGTTGGCTCGTGATTTTTGCACAATCCTCTCAAGAATCAAATTGAAAAAATCACATGATAGCGCATCGCCTTGCCTAAATCCTTTTTTTCGTATCGAATATGTCGGTGAGGTCGTGTCCGGTGGGAATCGATTTGGACTTCTTGTGTTTTTTCCAGGATCTGCCGAAGTGTGAAAATTTGATCGGTTGTGAACTTTCCTGGCCTAAAACCACACTGAGGGCCGATCAGGTTGTTGGTAAACGGTTTCAGGCGTTCACATATTACGGCAGGTAGGATCTTGTAGGCGATGCTGAGGTGACTTATGCCTCTGAAGTTGGCGCCGTTTAGAGGGTCTCGTTTCTTGTGGATCGGACAAACAATGCTGAGGTTATATTCTTCAGGCATACTTTCATCCGACCAGATTTGGCTTCTGAGTTGGTGGATGTTATTTACCAAGTCATCTCCGCCGGCTTTATAAAGCTCGGCGGAAAGGCCGTCATTTCCTTAGTAGGCTTGAGTTTAGATATTGCTATCCTCACTTCACTCAGGTCGGGTAGTTGGCAGTTTTCGCTGTCGTTTTATTGAATGGTTCGTCCTGCCTGACAGCGTAATGTTGTTCGTCATGGCCGTTTAACAGTCTGCAGAAGTGGTTCTTCCATATCCTCAGCATCGATTGTGTCTCAACTACGATATTTTCTTTCTGAAAAGCTCAACGGCAGCTCTTGTCTTCACCTGCAGCTTAGCCTTGTATGCCTCGTTCTTGGCTGCGAGCATCTGTCGGTGTTCCTCATTAAACCAGGGGTTTCTTGCTGGTGGGCGCGAGAAACCTAGCAGATCAGTTTCGGCTAACCTAATGGCTTGTTGGCATCGTTGCCATTGTTCGTCGTAATTCGATGCTGGTGTTAACCGAGAGAGGAGAACGCGTATCCGTTGCGCAAAGTCTTGGCGGTCTCTTGCGAATGCATTTTTTCGACATTGAATTTTCTCACAGTATTTCTGGATTGTTGTGGGGCTGTGGATATCCGCATTTTTACCTTGGCTGCAACAAGGTAGTGGTCCGAGTCGATGTTAGCTCCTCGGAATGTTCGGACATCCAAAATACTGGCATGCATGCCTCTGCCTTTGGTGGAGTACATGCTTTGAGCAGGTGCTCCGTTTTATTCATACCAACTAATTCATTAAATTTCAGAAAACATAAAAATCTATTTCACCATTCAACATCCAAACAAAACTCTGTTTACATATATTCTTTCATTTCAGAGGAACCTCTTCCAAGAATCTCCAAAGTCTCATCAACAAAAGAGACCAACTCCTCGCAAGAAGAAACGAAAAGCGGCTCATCAATAAAGGTTGTCCACTTTGGAGTGGTATAGCAAATCAACCTGAATATATGGCTTAAAACTCAAATCCGTCCACATTACATTCCACCCCCATATAACAAAGCTTTAAATTGTTAGATTAGTTGAAACTGAATTTTACTCCTTACAGAATTTATTGCCTTTTTTTCTTTAAGTTTATGTACAGAGTAAATTATTTTTTATGTAAAATAAAAGAATTAGAAGTTTATGGTGTTGCAATTGTTTTATGAGTGAAACATATCAGTAATCTGGAAATGGGATCAAAGTTTGTATTTAATGGAGCTAGCAAGTGGACTGAAACTTAAATTTTCTATGTAACATGTCAACTTACTGTCCACAGGGAGATTATTTAACAGATCTCCAGCATCGTGCTGATATTATAACAACACCTCTCATTCGTGAATAAATGTTGTTTTTTTTTTATTAACTAAACCAAAGTTTGAATTATTTCTTCTTAGCAGCTTGGATTTCTTCTAGTTGCGCCTTTAGTTCCAACAGATCCTTATCTGGGAGATACCTTCTATCTTCGCACTCATCAGTGTGCTCTTGAACAGACAAGTTCACACCTTCAGGTATACTAGACTGAGCGATACGCAAAAAGACCGGATAAATGGGAGCATCTACATCGTTAATTTGTAAACTTCGTTCGTACATAGTAAGTTTATATTCGGCATCGACGATGGTTGAACTCGGCCGAAATCTTTGCACCTGTGATTGCTGTGGCGGTAGGGCATAACTGAAATAATTTATCCTTTTTAGAGATAAAACTTTTTATATACATTCCCTTACCAATCGGAAACATCCAACTCCAGATAGTCTGCAACGCTATGCAAGAATCGTTGGTAAGATTCTAAAATTGGATAATCGTAACCTTTGATGGAAATATTGAGGCTTTCGTATTGTGGGAATTTCGGTTTCAAGGACTAAAAATTCATTGAAATATTACTAAAATCAAAATAAGAATGTTTAGTCGTACGTCCAAGTAATCCGGTTCATAGAGGCTGTATTTTTTGGTCGAGCTGCAGCGACTGGATGTGATTGTCACTTGACCAGCCAGAAGTCTTTGGGTAACTGGAATAATCTAATGTATTGACGAAATAGTTTTATAAGACTTTTTGGGTTTTAATTTATATTTTATTTGAGAAAACTACCTTTCTGAACATTTTTTTAACTTGTCCTTATGCAAAACAAGAAATTGGGTTATGCAAGTGTCAGAGAAATGTCATTTGCCTAGGTGTGTTTGATTTTTAATTGTTGAAAATCAGTGTAGCAGTGATTCCAAGTCGGTCCTATTTTAGTGTTTTTTTTTTGTATATTTTATTTGCCCATATTTTCTTTAGTGCTTGGCCACACGTTCATCCTAACGAGTTTCATTTTCACTAACACTGTGGCCGCACGCACGTCGTTGGAATGAAGTCAGTTTATGCACATGGAACACGGATAAATCTTAAACAACCCGCTTACATCTCGTGTCTCTGATAACGATACTAAGGCTGACTAAGGTCTGGATTCCACGAAAGAAAATTCCAAAGGAGTATTTTTGTCAATATGAAATGGAAAGGTTCATGCCCACACCGAGAATTCAGTTTGATATGGATTCTCGGTGGATTTTCGATGCAATCATACTTTCGCCCATGTTCTACATTTCAATTTTTGTGAATTCAACTAGCGAAAGTGAAATTTGGTGTTCTGCATTCCGCAAAATTTGACATTTGTGAATTGATAGTTCCGAATGTGAAATTTAGGTGTTCTAAATTCCAGTCGAAATTATATTTGTGAATTGGTTTTTCGAAGGTGGAAAATGGTGTTCTACATTTCGAATATATACCGTTTTACGGTGAACTCAATTCACTTCGGTTTGTTTTGTGAAATTTAAAATTTGCGCGACAGTTGACAAAAATGTGTGTAAAGCCACAAAGTTTTGCTTTGCTTTTATGAAAATAAATTGTTATTTACAGGGGGAAATATAAGAATTCAAGACAAAAAAGTCTTGTTGAAATTTATGGAAGACCATTTGGATTTAGCCAAAGGTTTTGTCAAGGGGGGCAAATCGATTACGGAGGATCTGCAAAATCTGTAAGCCTGTAAGTGAATGACCTCCAATTAACGATTTTAAATGTTGGTAAAGGGTAAGCAAGTGGCATAACATTATTATTCTAATATATGTATATGAAAATACATTTAACTAGGTTTGGCTAGATTGGATGTTGAATACCCGGAAAAAAACTTTCCAATAATAAAAAGGAGATCAAGGCCACAGGAGGGGGACCTAACAATTCGCAACACATTTGAGCAAAAGAAGACACTATTGCAAAGATCACTGGCATTTATAGCGTTGTGGGCGGAATTCTTGCTATATCTGCGTTTGGAAAAAATATTTCTGAAAATACAACTGATGAAGCGGAAAACGCAAAAAAAAAACACTTGCGACAGCTCTCCTTCTTCTTCTCATATAGTAAAGCCTCCAAAGCTTTCGAACAAATGTTGGAAGAGCAGATAAGCATTTTAATCACTACATGGATATTCAGGAGGTCACACTAGAGGAAATTGCTGAAAAATTATCAGACTCAGTCGATATCGTTCTTTGAAAAAAAGCGCCATAATATGGCAATTGAACAACTAAAAAAAGGAAAAAATTAAATAAAAAAGAGGCGACTGTAAATTGAAGAAACGAGATTATACATACAGATGGATTATTCTCCAAAGTAATATTCAAGCTTCGCTGTGTCTCTATTACTTTTACATTTGTTTATGAAATAAAAAACCAAACGTTCTGAACTCATTTTTTTATTGTCAAAGACTGCTAGTAATAGATTAACGAATTATTCTTCCTTCGCTCAAATATTCTAAGTTGTCATTTTCATTATTGTCTATTTGCTCTTCTCCACTATCAATTTGCTCAACTTCTTCTAACTCTAAATTAAATTCTTTACAAATATTGTGAAGAGCAGAGCAAACGTTAATAAGTTTACTAGCCTTATACTTGGCTCATAATATAAATTATGAAACAGGCACCTGAGGCGCGATTTTAACTTGCCAATAGTTCTTTCGACTATTTTTCTAACTGCAGAATGCTTTCTGTTTAAATTTGATTGCATTGTTCTTGATTCGGAAGATCTATATGGTGTCAACAAATGGTTCAAGACTGAAACCGGCATCCTCAAGCAGCCAGGTACCACGTTGCCCAGCCTCATACTTGTCGACGAAATATTTTCTCCCGTCACTCATTTGCCATATTAAGGCATCATGGCTTGAAGCAGGGCGAGTCGCATCAATAGCTCGTATTTATTATTGTGATGCTATCACACTAATGTAAAAAAAAAGTACTCCCAATACATTGATGCTAAAAATATCCTTTTCTATTCAAAAATATGTTGTTATCACGGTGGGGTTTAATAATTCTTACATGCGTTCCGTTCAAATAGCCAATTACACCTGGAATCCCATCCTTGTAACTTTGCATTTTGTTCATCCTCTTGCGTATACTGTAATCTTATCCATTTGGAGCACAGAAAGTAAATACTTAACTGACTGTAGATCTTGCCAACCCTATATCAAAATCCTTACCGACGGATCTCTGATAGCTTCCTTCAGCAAGAAAAGGAAGCGTTGCAGCGAGTAGTCAAGGAAGACGATTGTATTACAGGGTTTATTTCTTCCAAAACATAAACAAATGCTTCTTTATTTAATCTAAAGTTGCTTTTGAAACTAAAAACAATTACATAAAATATGGTTAATTCATTGTATTTGCTATTTTCGCATTTGCACTTACACTGCTTCTGGAAGATCAAAAGATTGGCTTTAACGTAAAACTTTTCTGCGAACTCTTTCCACTCGATGTTTCAACCTTCTAGCACTTATTATTGACAACAATATTCAATCCATATCAAACAATTTTTTTATATCACGTTTTCCAATAAAAAACAGTGTTTAATTAAATGATGCAAATGTTCTTATCTGATTTTGACATTTTGAAAATGAATTCGAGGTGAATTGCAAAAAATTGATTTCATTCGGAATGCAGAACACGCTGCTTCGTTGAAGGTGGAATTGAAGTTCGTATTGAATTCACTTTTAATCGGAATGCAGAACATGGGCGTTCATCTTTTTCACTCACATGAAATCTACCTGCCTTGTTGCAGATGACTTTCATTCCAATGAACGTGTTGCCAGATACTTAAAAAATGGTGTAGGTTGTTATTTTTTTCATGTATAACACAGGAATTCATTCTTTTTATAAGCTTCTAGTCTCTGTTGAGAATGGCCAAGTTCCGAATCTCAGATTTGCTAAGATATCTTATATCGAGTTTTTCAACAGGGACGCCACATAAGTTGAGCGACAGGGACAGCAAACGACGCCATATTTCTTGCCGCCCTTTTGACAAAACTCTTCAGTAAGGTTTGCCATTTCTTGGTGGAAAGATAAACGATCCAACAACTAGTCGAAATTATTAAAATTTACAACCGAAATTCGGAGTCAGTGGCCTTAACGTTAAGAGCGCTACGTCCAATTTATGGTCGTCATAATCGTCCTAGCAGATCAACAATTGAGCGTCTAGTGGAAAATTTTGAATCCACAGGCACAGTACAAAATGTTCCCGTGCCAGTGAGACAAAGAAGTGCCCGTAGTGTCGAGAATATTGCTGCCGCTGAGGCTTCAATTGAAGAAAGCCCAAATGTGTCTCTCACACGTCGTTCCCAAGCGTTGGGCGTCTCTGTGACGTCGTTGTGGCGAATTTTGCGAAAAGATCTTGGCCTACATCCTTACGAATTAAATTGACGCAAGAACTGAAGCCGCTTGACCAGAAGCGTCGTATGTTCGTGAATCGGGCTGAGCAACAATGATTTAAATTTTCATCGAAAAATCATCTTCAGCGATGAGGCTCATTTCTGGCTGAATGGCTTCGTCAATAAACAAAATATGCGGTATTGGTCAGGCAGCAATCCACACGTACTCCATGAGTCATCATTGCATCCCGAAAAAATTACGGTTTGGTGTGGTTTATGGGCCGGCGGCGTCATTGGGCCGTACTTCTTCCGTGATGATCAAGACCGGCACGTTGCTGTGAATGGGAATCGCTACCGTTCAATGATAACCGAACAGTTTTGGCCCGAATTGGATGATGTGGACTTGGAGGACGGAACCACATGTCCTCCAAGTCCACATCATACAATTCGGGCCAAAACTGTTCGGACAACAGGACGGCACCACAAGCCACACAGCGAATGCCACAATCAATTTATTGGAAAGCAAGTTTTGAGAACGTGTTATCACATGAAATGGTCCAGTCGCTTGGCCGCCTCGGTCGTGCGATTTGAAGCCGTTAGACTATTTCCTGTGGGGCTACGTCAAGTCTATGGTCTATGCCAACAAGCCAGCGACGATTGATGATCTTCGTACGAAAATCGAACGTGAAATTGCAGCAGTATCGGCCGATT
The DNA here is from genome assembly GCA_949824845.1 of Rhingia rostrata. Classification (NCBI taxonomy): domain Eukaryota; kingdom Metazoa; phylum Arthropoda; class Insecta; order Diptera; family Syrphidae; genus Rhingia; species Rhingia rostrata. The sequence continues at coordinate 18,795,229 of OX463755.1, read as the reverse complement.
TATGCTTGAAAACCGTCGAAAATTGAGTTCAGCGTCTGGACTACTGCAAGCATGCCCGTGGTGGCCATGCAAAAGAAATCGAGTTCCATACATAATGGCATCGAACGTACTCTCACAGGAATAGAGAATTTCATTGATATCATTGTTTTATTTAAAAAATTCTTATTGAAAAACCCTTTACCGTTGACACGCTTGTGGTATTCTTACTATGGTATATATGGATGCACCTATGTGCCAAGAATTACCACGGTCATCCTACTCATTTTGAGAGTTGTATTGATATAATTTTTTCGATAGCAGTGACATTCTTTCTTAATGGCACGTTTAAGAACTACACTTGTCAATTGTCATTTGTCAGCTCATACTACATAAACCGTCTGTCACCAACCATGGTATTATCAGACAATCCCATTGTATTTATGTATATCAACAGTGTGTCAAAGGTATTAGATTAAGTTGGTCAAATGACCAATGGAAAAAATAACTTTTGTATGATAACTTACTAAGTCTGAGCTTGGGAAATCGGCCAATGTTCTCTAATCAAAAAAAGTCTTTCCTCGCCGAAATAACAAAACAAACTAAAGAACCGTGTTGTTGTTCGTCTTCGTCGCACATTTGTTCTGTCCGCGCTCGCCCCCCTAACCGCTCAGTTTTTATATGAGCTTTGAATTCACTTCACAGGGTGTTCTCATGCTAACGCTCTAGCTCTCTTTTACTAAAACGAGTTTTAGCTTGTTATTCGCCTCCAGTTTCATGTTTTTCTTTTTTATTTACCCTGACGAGCCCAAAACAATTTTACTTCAAAATATCATCGCAGGCAATGGAGCGCAAACAGTTTTTCCCCAAGCATTGGATTTAGTGGAGGCAGTAAGTTTTTGGTAAAAAAAGATAAACTAAGGATCTCTGACAGAAGGATTAGAAAAATACAGCAACCCTAGTTGGATGACTCGGTTTAAACAAAAAATTACTTGAATAAAGATGTAGCGAAAATCATCACTGATATAGATCATCCCCCTTATTCATTAGATTTCACTAAAACACATCTCAACTGTTGTATAGTTATACAGAGGATAAGTATTTGAATTTTTTCCTTCGAACTTACCGCCCTAGTCTGAAACGGCTACAACATATTTAGCTGTAATGCGTACTCTATGTAGTTCTATACTCTTCGGTTTCAGGCATAAGATTACTTTGTCGTTCCGGGTGCCACTGCCTCTTAGTCAACCCCTGTATCGAAAGAGTTTAATAATCGTCAGTTGGGTATGGTGACGCTGCTTCTTCTCTTTCGTTTAGTGAACGATCTTATTCATTTAAACCAACCAACACTATCAAATCACTATACAGTTACAAAAAAAAAAACGCACAACATAAGTGCAAAAAACACCGCATTGTTGTAAATAAACAACAAACAAAAAGTAAATATATATAACAAACGAAAAGGGGACAAAACAAAAACGAAAAGAATGAGCGTGTGGTTATTAGTATTACAAACCGGCTAATCTGCAAATGCGTGAAGGAGAAAGACGATATTCCTTCCTGTCGTTTCGTTATTCTATCGGCCGTTCATTGTGAGTAGCGATGGGACTTTTTGGAAAATTCTCCGAAGGAGATTTGAAAATAAAAACGCAGTAGATTCAACTGTTTCGCAGTAGAATTTTATATAATTTCCAAAAAATAAATAAGATTACATGTAACTTCAATAATTTCGACCTTTTTTTTATGTAAATCATTGTTAAATAAACGAAAGTTAACATTGATATATCGTTTGTTGGAAGGTAAAAGTCATTTAGTACAAAATTGGTAAAAATGAGTTTTTAAGAAAATAATACTACAATCTTTCACGTTTTATGGCTGGAAATAATTACCAAGCTATTATTGTAATTTTCACAGGAGAAAACAAATTTCTACCTCACTTAATTCACTAATTATGATAATTTGTGTTTCTTTTCTCGCTCACTCTTTTGTAAGCTATTCAGTCAACGGAAAAACTTCACTTTGTTTGCGAAAGCTTGTAATATTTATATTTTTAGTGCACAAGATTGCAAGGATCAATATTGTTTAAGTTTTTAAAGTGAAACAACTTTCACCAATAAATTGTGTGATACCTGAGGTGAACAAAACGACAGACAGAGTCAGAGAAAAAAATAAAACCAAAAAGCCATACAAAGTTAAATTTCTTAAAGACAGCGATTTGTATACAAAATACAAATTTTTGGCGCAACAGGCTTGCGTGTGTACTTTTTGCACTATGGCGGGACCTCCTGTTTTATAAGGACTCCGTACGGCGAATTTGAGACAAGCTTTTATTGACAATTGATACTACTCAGATGATTTGTCAAATCATCACGAGAGGGTGCCAGTGAAAAATCAGTTAGGTGTCGCTACGGCTGGGAATCGAACCCAGACCTTCTACGCGGCAGTTTATCGCACTAACCATCGCGCCACTGAGCCCGTCACAGCGATTTGCATGATCTGAAAAAAATTTCCTCGATAACAATTATAAAGCACTGCATAAAATGATGATGACAACAACATTTTTCTGCTTAAACTTAATTTGTTAACATTATAAAGGATATCGTGCAATATCGGTATGATTATAGGTCCTACAATAAAAATAAAGCTATTTGGGGGAGAGGCCGGCATAGTGGCCTTCCAATTCATTGTCAGATGCAAAGCGCTTGCTGGAATTTGGTCAAAATGAGATTGTTTCAGAATTCGAAAGTTAAAGTGTTTCGATAAAAAACGTTGATTTCCTTATTTTTATTTGAAATAAAAGGCCTAAAAAAGCAGTATGTATGCACAATATAATTACACCCTATCCCATAGGGGTATATTAATTCTGATACAAAGTTTGTAACGACTAAGAATCGCTAGCTGAGTCGATTTAGCCATGTCTGTCTGTCTGTGCCGCGTGTCTGTTCATCACCGATTTTTGAACTATTATAGAGAAACTTAATTGACAAAACAATTTTCTAAATACGCCCACTGTCAAGACGACTGTTTAAAAAAACGTTTTTTTTATCAAACGTTGGGGAATTTTGAAAAAATGTTGTTCAGACACACCATATGTAAACAATCTCAATTATCTTATTTATATCCACATACATTTTTTTTCGTCACGCCCACTTTTTGGGTTCGTTTTTAGTAAAAAAAAAACAATTTTTGTCAAATTTTAAAGAATTTCTATGCAAATACTCCCAAAATGTCAGTATAAACATTTCCAGCCGAATTTATAAAGGCATTTTAGAAGCTGCTTAACTTTAAAACACATCTAAAGTATCACTTAAATGCAAAATCGGTACCTATAATCGATTTTCACTTATTTCACTTATTCGAGGTTGTCCCCAGAGCCACTTTAAAATAAAATTTTAAAGATCAGAAAATTTAAATTTAATTTTTTTATATTTATTTTGAGTTTCTGTGTTGAAAAGTGAAAGCAAACAAATAAAAATGGACTGAAGCTAAATTTCTTTTGTAAATGATTTAAATGTAGATAAATACAAACAGACCAACAGCTATTATTATAATCGAACTTCAAGACAATTATTTTAGTTAATATCGATTTTCTAAGCCCAATATGGAAAAGCTTATAAACTGTATGCGATCCGATCTTAAAGGGGTGGTCACATATGTGCTGATCTGCAAGTGATGGCTATGCTATAAGATATTAAGATCGAAACGAAGTATATGTATTATGTAATCTAATGTCTCACTAAATTACAATTCTTAAAACATTCCATAATATACGTTTTAGATGCAAAAGGTGCATATTAACGGATTAAGTCAATCTACGCTATGTGAGAGGGTTGCAAAAACATTTGCCGCAATGAAAATGAAAATGCCAAAAACATCTAAGCAAATAAAAATGCTAAATGGGACATAAAATTGTATAAAATTTCCATTTTTGTACTAGATTTGCAAATTTTATTACATTTTTTGAAACAATAGAATGGAATTTAATCAACGTTGCTTAGAGGCAATTTAAATATTTTAGCATGCTGAACTAAACAACCTCTGAGACACATTTTGAGAAAATCTAATAAATGCGGCTGTTCGTCTTTAGATCATTTTAACCCACGTTCACTTTTTGGAGGAGTTTTCTTACAAAAACCATTTGTATACCCAATAGCATAAGCCATAGAAAATATTCGTCATTTGTCGGTGAAAAAAAAATTGTATACTTTATGAACAAGATGTCGTTACAATATAATTTCTTTATATAATTCCTTATTAGTGTTAAGTCACGCCCAATTTTTGGGGATACTAAATTTAAGGATGGAATTGGATAGAGTATTCAACAATCAGCGGATTGTTGCCTTCTCATATGTCTTATGACTGGATTTCATTTGGAAGATTGAGACTGACGGCATTCAGTAATAGATTTGAACAATTATTTTGTGGATTACAATTACACATTGAATGATTTTTTTGTAAGACCAAAAGTGCAGTAGATTTTATTTAAAGGCAGTAGATGTGGTTTTATTTTAAAATTCAGTAGATCTACTGCAATTGCAGTAAAGTCACATCGCTAATGTGTTTCGGCCTGCGCCCCTGCGGGAGTGATGTGTGATTGTGTGTTTCATATTTGCATTGCAATTTTCATTTCAAATTTCAATTGATGTTCGTAGTTTGTGCGTGAACGATCGTAGTGCTGTTTACTGAAGGTAGTTGGTGTTCTTCAAATTTCCTTGCCTTGCGACGAAAATGTATCCATTAGAAAAGATAACTAAACTCGACAAAAATTTGCAAATATCGGAAATCGGGGAACTTCGCAGAGAAAATGAACGTCTACGCCTGGAAAAAGAATCTCTAGACCGGGAGAAGCAAGAAGCCAACAGAAATAAATTCCAACACACGAAGAAACTTCATCGATGCACCGATAAGCTCGGAGCAAATGACATTAAGAAAATAATTCCTGCTTATGATCCATCAAAGAACGAGTTCGATTCCCGAGGTTGGATAGAAATTGTTGATAATATTCGCAATAAATACAATTGGAGTGACCGTGACACAATGTTATATGCTTCATTTCGAATGGAAAAGGCCGCTAGGACTTGGTATCTTGGACGTGGAGCCGGGATAATACGCTGGAGTGAGTTTAAAGAAAAACTTATGGAGGTTTTTCCAGAAAGAAAATCACCAAACAAGTCAGAAGAAAATAAAGAACAATCCGAAATATGTTACCATTGTCGTGAATCTGGACATTTGGCTCGACATTACGAAAACGCAGATAAAGAAGTATTTTACGAAATGCGATTTGTCAAGTCTAACAGTGACAGTTGTGGTGGTTTAATAAAACAAGTGGAAGTGGATAATGTTTCTGTGCAGGCATTTCTGGATCTTGGGAGTGATACAACAACCATCAAATCTTTAGAAACGTTTACCTACAACTGGAAACCATTGCCGTGTAATGTCAAATTAATTGGAATTGGGGGAACTTCAACCGCTGCGATAGGCAGATTGATAAAAAGCGTGAATGTTGATGGAGTTGTTGTGAAGAATATAGAAATCTACGTTGTGCCGGATGAGTTTCAGGAATATCCTATGATCTTGGGTAGAAATTTTTGGAATTCTTCTAACGTCTGTGTGATCAAAAAGTTTGATTCTGTTGAAGTTATGTACGCGAATGATATGGTGTGATTGTTTTTTTTTTTTTGTAAAATAAAATTCTATAAATCAACAAAAATACTTGAATGTTGTTTGTTGTTTAAAAGTTTCAGAAACTAATGAAGATAAGAGTAGGTATTGACTTTACCATATGTTTCGAAGAAAGAATAATTGATTGCTGTGTTCAAGGCTGTGATCATGCCAATGAATAAAGTAGAGAGTGTTGTTGCCAATAAAATATCATAAGCAAACATAGAACTTACGTACTTAAATGGCGCTGCAGTCCGGAATGAACTTGGGCCTCAACGAACATGCTTCTCTAATTAGCCCAGTCCTTAACTAACTGCCTCCAGTTGCGCACTCCAATTTACTTGAGGTCGGTTTCTACTTGTGCGCGCCACTTAAGGCGAGGTCTTCATCTACTGCGTCCGCCATCTGGCTGGGAATCGAAGACTCTGCGAGCCGGAGTATTGGTGTCCATTCGTTCTAAATGTCCTAGCCATCTCAAACGTCAACGCAAACGGAACCGAAGAATTTTCGAAGAACATTCCTCTCGACCAAGGATTTCTTCATCCGCTTTTGAGACGGTCCATGATTCAGCGCCGTAGAACAGGACTGTGAGTGAGGGCTTCACTACTGAACTGCCTTCTTAGCCCGAAGAGACAGCGGTTGGCAAGAGTAATTCTTCGTTTAATTTCTGACGTGGTGTTGTTGTCAGAGTCAATAGCGGAACCGAGATAGATAAATTCCCGTACTACCTCAAAGTTATATCTGTCAATGGGGACGTTCTGTCTAATTCGTCGATGTTGGTGTGTCTTTTCGTGCTGACAGCATATACTTTGTCTTTCCCTCATTTACTGCTTAACCCATTCTTTCCACTTCCTTCTCTATACTTGCAAACGTGGCTAGTAGTTGGCGTATGCTTATTTTTTTTTAAACAAAAGACTTCTTGCCCTAAAAACACCCAAACCAAAACATGAAAAACACAAATGCACAAATCTAATCCTCAAGCTGACATCATTTGTCCTTGGCAATATATTAGTAAATTGGACGCGTTTGAATTCAATTGGCACGTCTATGGGAATCATTGGAATGCGTTGCAGTAGAATGCTTTTATAAATTCAGCTTGCAGTGTACGAGCCTACCTGACAGAGATGATTACTTGATCTCTGCTACCTGATGTGTGAAAATCGAACAGATCCATTTAGTGGTTATTACTGGTACCAAATACGCCCACTGGAATGAATGACTCCACTTCGCGAACAGTCAAGTAACTTCGGGAATCTCCGAGAATATGTCATCTCTTTCTAGATCAGTATGTGGATTGGTATAAATAGAGATGAACTGACAACCAACTGACCAACAACGAGTTAGTCTAAATTGTTACCTGAACATGATTTGAATAGTGCTAACTGAGTGAATTACCTAGCTGAAACGAAAAACCGTTTTATAAATAATATAATTCTATAAATAAGAGTGTGTTTTTTTAATAAATTATTGTTAAACAGAAAAGTGTTTTATAATTCGAAGCCCGGCTTCATTCTACAATATATTTGCCTTGGAATTTGCCGTTGAAAGTGGTGTCTTTGAAAATATTTTTCATTAAAAAGTTTAGTGACCAATCGCGAGCCATTGCACATGAACCTTTGGTGGGTTAAAATTCCGAAATTGTTAAATTAACCGGAGATCAAACTTTCCAAATTCGTAGAAGATGTGGTGTCATGCTTGGCATATCCAGTGAGTACAAAACTCTGTTCAAAAATGTACAACATCATTAGCATTGCAAACTGAATTGATCGATTTGTATGGTTCCAATTCGCATCCAACCACTCCACATATAATAATTTCATTTCCATTGAATTTTGTCGGATTTTCGTCGGCTGTGCCAGTACGAGCCGCCGAAGAACAATTTTCTATGCAGTGCGTCATCTGTATGGCTTTATAATCTTTGCTTCAGTGTAAAAAAAAATTATTCAGAAACAAGAATGAATGGATAAGCTAGGTCAGAGGTGCTGATAACGCCAGATATTTTTTTGTTGGACAAATTAATGATTTCGTATTTGGTGATTGTGTATCTCGCTTAGAATGGTATCGTATGGTTGTTGATCAAGGACATACCCTCACTCAGTGATCTGTCATACATTACTGAACAATTCAGAATAAATTTGCCAAGATGCTTATTAAAAAAATATGTCAGCTACACCATAGGGTATAGAACTACATAGAGTACGCATCATAGCTAAACATGTTATTTCATCGATCATATGCATCGGCAAGCCTGTCGTTTGATGCTGGGGTAGCAATGTGAACACTGGGATATTATATCAGTATCCCTCATAGAAAATTTTCGTTGTATGAGATGCGCACTCAATGTAGTTCTATACTCTTTGGCACCAGCTTCATTGTAGATGCCGACGCAAGTAATTTCGGAGTTGGAGCCGTCTTATCGCAAATACATGAGGGACAGGAAAGAGTAGTGGCCTACTTTAGCAAGGTTCTGTCCAGACCTGAAGGAAACTATTGTGTGATCAGTAGAGAACTCTGAGCGTTAATTCTGACGACTAAGCATTTGCATAAATACCTCTATGGCAGGAAATTCCTTCTCGTACAGACCATGCTGCTCTAAAGTGGTTGCTTCAATTTAAAAATCCAGAGGGTAAAGTTGCTGGATGGATTGAGAGGCTGCAGAGTTACGATTTCGATACTCAGCATCGTAAGGGCACCCTGCACTCTAACGCTGACGCACTGTCTCGTCGAGCATGCGGAATGAACTGCAAGCACTGCACCCGCCAAGAAGAGAAGGAGCTCATCACCACCCGGCAAATAAGAGCGGAGCCCAACAACGGTTGGGCGACCGAAAAGATCAGAGAAGCGCAGATGGAAGACCCTGACATTGAACCTATTCTTAAATGGAGGGAACACATGGAGAAGCCATGTGGATCGTAGTCCAACTCTGAAGGCGTACTGGCACAATGGGATTCTCTTCATGTTCAGGATGGTGTCTTGAGAAGAAAATGGAAGGCCTCCGACGGAAAGTCATTTGCATCACAGCTTATCGTTCCACGGTCCATGGTCAAAGATGTACTACGGGAGCTACATGGTGGAGTATCGGGAGAATATTTGGTAATCAATAAGACTTTAGCAAAAGTGAGGGAGCGATTCTACTGGCTGTCTGCAAGAGAAGACATCGACAAATGGTGAAGCGAATGCATTACATGCGCCGAATGTAAAGGACCAAAACGAAAGACGCAATGACCCATGCATCAGTACCACGTTGGGGCACCGTTCGAAAGAATAGCAATAGATTTTGCTCGCCCGTTTCCAGTTACATATTAGTTGATATGGTCTACTTCAGCAAATGGCCAGAAGATTTCGACATACCTAACGAGGAAGCGAAAACCGTAGTGGAACAAATCGTGGACAACTGAATACGCAGATTCGGGGCACCGTTGGAACTACATTCTGATTAAGGTAGAAACTTTGAGTCCAGAGTATTCCAGGATATTTGCCAGCGGTTAGATATTAAGAAGACCAGAACGACACAGCTGCATCCACAGTCAGACGGAATGGTGGAACGATTGGAACCTTGAAAGAACACCTCTCCAAGGTGGTAGACGACAATCAACGAAACTGGGATCATTGCATTCCCTTGTTCCTAATGGTGGACCGAAGCGCGGTCCATAGCATGTCTGGACATTCCACATGTGAAGTCTTATTTGGTCGAGCATTAAGGTTGTCTAGAGAAGTAATTTTCTGATCCCCAACGGTAGAGCCGACCACTGAAGATGACTACATTGATGATCTACGCGAAAGACACCGAGATATCCACGAAATTACCAGGACAAGAAAAGGACTGGCAAGTGATCGTATGAAAACCAGGTACGATATCAGAACAACATGAACTGTATTTCATAAAGGAGATTTGGTGTGGCTGTATAATCCCTAACGTAAACAAGGAATATTGCCAAAGCTACTGCCGAAAGGGGAAGGCCCCTACAAAATTATGAAGCGTATAAACGAAGTCGTCTACCGAATACAGAAAAGACATCGAGGAAAATAAAGTAAGCGCATCTGGATCGGTTAAATCGCTATGAAGGTGAAACTGAGGATACTGAGGAGGAGCGCAATGTTACCTGATGTATAAAAATCGAACAGATCCATTTAGTGTCGACTTGTACTGGATGCGCCCGCTGGAATGAATGACTGTAATAGTGGTATTTTCCAAAACCACTTCTCGAACCATGAATGGTATCGTCCAATGAGGGGTTTGTATCAGTGGCAATACTTGGACCATAAAGAGTGACTGGTAACACACGAAATTAATTACAGAGTTACAGACTGTTGTTCTTTGCGACGTCCTGCATACCAAGCAATGTGCTATCAGAAAAACTTGCAATTGGCTCTTCTTCTATTGCCTTGTTGTTGCGGACCTGGTTTTGCAAACGCTGGTCGTTTTCAAGGTTTGTGTAATTGTAAGCGTTTGTTGACTGCGCATATTCTGTGAAGAAATTTGACCAATCCTCGGGCTGTCCGTCGAACGCTGGAAGATGCTGAACCTTTCGAAACCCCGTGGAATGTGAGGAGTAAGCAGAGTTCGTGGCAAAACGCTGGCGAATGGCAGCGATATTTGTCTCGCGAGGCGGCATGTTGGCATATACGAGCGGTATACTCGTAGCTGGCTGCGTGTATATGCTACTGTAGGAACTTGGTCGTGGTTGAAAAATGCATGACATTGGCTGAATGTTAATTGGTGAACTGGTCACTGTGGAAATACCACCAACTGACGATGTGTGCATAGGCTGTATCGTTAGGTACTACGGGCAGAGCTTGTGGAAGCAATCGTTTGTTGTACTTATATGGTTTTCAACTGTGGTGGTGGCGGCGGCGTACGTTGCCGAACTAAATGGTTGCGGGCGGTAGCATACAATTAAATTATTTGATATATCGACAATGCAGTATAAAATTGCGGAATAATTGTCGCGGCTGCGGTGATGAAGGGATGGCGAATTTAACGTCGTTTAAAGATAAGCGTTATAGGAACTTAAGAACCTACCTTTATTTCTAAAAAGGAAATCATTTTTACAGGTTTTATTTATAGCGAATAACTTTCCGCAGTTTTACTCCCTTCTTTCTTTGTCGGCTGACAAATGGCAAATGCGCAATATTCTGGGAAAGCCGCACACGAGGCTAATAGCCACAAATCGAACTCGATAAATTTCATATGCGGATAAGTCAAATTTATTCCATTTATGTTTGAGCTCGCGGACGGCGGATAGCAAGGTAACATTACATTACAAGCTTCCACCTGCACGAGGAAATTCACTTTCCGCCATGATGGAAATCCCAGTTCCCCACGGTCATCTTTGTCGCAGACTAGACACTCGATATCGTGCCAGAATTCAGTTTCCGCCATTTCTAAAAAAAGGGAAGAGCAGAGAGAAATGAAAATACACAGAGTAATGCTCATTACGTGTGAACACCCCATGTTCCTCTCGTGTGAACTGAGATTATAAGTTTTATGAAAAAGGTTTTTGCGTTCAGAGGCATTTTCAGGTGTGCATAACTTTATCAACTGTCTATAATGAGTTCATAAATAAATCTGCATATCTATACATTTTAAAAATGCAGACAATAATTTAAATTTATATTTTGACATTTTTTACTAAGTTGTGCTGTTCTTTACTGGTCTGTTTTAAGTCCATCTTCATTAAACAAAGCATTAAATACAAATCTTTTGCACCAGATAGTTTTTTTGAGATTTCAGCGCGTTCCAACTTTTTTGACTTCATTACAATGAATTTGAGCGTTTGTGGGAATAAAAGTTATTGGGATGAAAGTGTAGATAGGAACATAATGACTAAAAGACAATCCCGCCTTGGTGTGTTGCGTTGGCAGACGCACCAATAAAAACCTTATGAAATCAATTTTAGCTTTGAGTGGCTTTGTGCTTCGATCTTACAGTGGAAAACATAAAACATTAGCTGAGTTTGCCTGAAACGCATCCAAACCATTTGATGGTCCAGTAAACATTAATTTATTGGAGACTACGCCGATAATAATATAGTTAGATATGCAAGTATTGCCGAGCTTAAACGGGTAATATAGAAATTAAAGCCTAAAAAAGCACCGGGTTATGGCCTGATTACAGGAGAAATTCTAAAAATGTTACCTCGGAAAGCATTAACTAAATTCCTCTACATTGTAAATGCAGCAATTAGATTAGAATACATACCAAGACAGTGGAAAGTCGCGAAAAGGATTATGGTTCTCAAACCAGGAAAATCTACCAATGAAATAAAATCGTACAGACCTATTTCACTTCTTGCAATAATTTCAAAAGTTTTTGAAAAGATTTTAGTCGGTCGCTTACACCCCAGTATTGATCAGAAACGCCTTTTTCCTGACCATCACTTTGGGTTTAGAAGTAAGCATTCCACTGTGAACCAAGTTCATCGAATTTCTGATGTATTGAGAAAGCTTTCGGAGAAACGAAATTTTGCTCAGACGTATTTTTGACGTGTCCCAAGCTTTTGACAAGGTTTGGCATAGAGGCCTTCAATACCAACTAAGACAAGTTCTGCCTGAAAAATTTTATAGGATCCTCGTGTCGTATCTTGAGCATACCCCTCGTTCCTATGAAACTTGGAAACGAATTTTCGGAGTTCAAAGAAATATTGGCAGGAGTACCCCAAGGAAGCGTCCTTGGACCACTCTTGTACCTCATATTTATACGTGACAGCTATACTAGCAGTTGGCACAACAATAAAGGAAACAAATATGAAATTCCAAAACACTCTTAACAAGGTAAATGAATGAACAAAATCCTGGCGGGTTGCACTTAACGGTAGCAAATCGATTCATGTAGATTTTGCGTATAAACGGACAAACAATTTGCTTGAATTTCTCAATACGGTTCGAGTCTCTTTTGCAAATGAAGCGAAATATTTTGGAATGCAACTCGTTGCAAAATTAAAATGCAAGTCGCATGTAAAAAAGAAATGCGAAAAACTGGAAAATAAATACGGAGAACTGTACTGGTTACTCGGAAAATATTCGAAGCTTTACCTTGATAACAAGCTGCTATTATACAAGCAAGTGCTAAGGCCGGTCTGGACATATGGTATACAACTATGGAGTTGTACCAGTGATACGAATCTACATATTTTATAAACTTTTGAAAACAAAATGTTAAGATCATTCGTCAATGCGCCGTGGTATATAAGGAATGAAGATTTACGCAGAGATCTGGGTATTCCCACTGTTAAGGAAGAAATTACAAATTTTGCACGCAAACATAAAAAACGCTTACACAACGGTTCTCCAAATTCTTGACGAAACAAATTTATTGCGGCGTCTTCAAAGAACTAAGCCCTTAGATTTGGCCCGATAATTACAAACCACGCTATAAATTGCAGAAAAAGCAGGAACTCTCAAAGGAAAGTTACCTCCCAAACATTTATATACACTCATGATGAAAAAGTTTGCTTGATAATTCGCATACTTAGTTGCAATACAAATACAAAAAGGGTGGTGATTTTAGTTAGTTAAAGTCCCACAGATTTTTATGTGATCTCAGATCAATTATACAGATCTGCCTTTTTCGGCAGATTTACCCCTCCTTGCAATAACACTAAATGATGCTGTTAGTTTGACTAGAGTGTTTTTTGTTTTGACTTATTTTTCAATTGTAAAAACTGTTATTATTCATTAAAACTGTAGTAGTTCCTAGAGAAATATAAACAAAACAAAAAAAAATCAGTCTTACTTGGAACTTGACAGCTACATCGGTATTAACTTAACAGACACGAAGTTACAACAATAAAACCACAGATAAAAATCAATTTGACAACTTGTTCCAAAAGAGATCAAATTTCAGATCAAAATCCAGATTTACCAATGGATAATATAATAATTAGTTATATATTCATTGGAGCGTTGCAATTTCCAAATTAAATCAAACTTGGCATCACTTTAAGCATAATACACTCGTCTCTTTCAGCCCTTAAACATTTCATCGAAATGTCAACGCATTTTTTGTGTCGTTTGTTGAGTGGTGGAAAATAAGGCGAAAGCAAAAATTTTGTTAAAATGCCCAAGTGGAAAATTATTGAATTTCTTGTGATTTCATCAATTCTATGCTTTGCAAATGGCAAATCCGAACAGGGAAAATCCGACATCATACTAACGCCCGTAAGTAAAGACCCCAAATGAATTACATGCGGCAAATATACGATGTGAAAATTGGCACACGATTTTTTTTTTCATCACTCCTGATAGTGTTAACTTCCTTCCGAATTTGTGTTTTTCTTATCGATTCGATTTCCATCAAGCCTTATCTGCAATTTAAAGTTGTCCACCTAATAACATTGCAATGAAACACTCAAATTCCATTTTCGTTTAACAGGCATCCAATATCGCTAAAGTGGAGAAGACACTTTTCGCCGGTTCGAAAATCTTCCTGCAAAGTAAGTTTTGATAGTTTTCCAATAAAATGTTTGTCATTATTTATAGCTTCGTTCCATTAGTTACCTGTGACTCTAAAGACCAAAATGCTCGAGTGAGGATATCATGGACTTTGACGGAGCGGATGTGCCTCATCGATGAAATGAATAATGTAAACAATTTATTTCTATAGATGAGCGCAGGTGTTGTTAATAAAATTTTTCAAAATTACAGTATGACCAGAGGTACTACAGCCTGAGTCAACCGAATGAGACGATGCAAATTAAGTCAGTGCCATCGGTGCAAGACTGTCAGCATGATGGACACATTATATTGCCGGAGTTTGTTTTTAGCAACGAAGGCTCATCTGTGGGAAGTGCAGTTGTATCTCAACCTGAACAAACAACAGTGTCTAGCGCAAAGAAGAACAAGCAAATCGGAGCGGTGAGTATTTTGTTAGATGTTTATACAGGGGATTTCTTGAAACGTAAATACAGACTTTTTTTTCTTCGCATGTAGGTGTAATGAGGGGATGACTGATTAATAAGACAGGGTTTAGTTCTAATTGATATCATATTAGTCATGTTAACTTTTTATTGTTTTGTTTTGGTGTAAATCCTGGATATAATTGATTACCACATAGGGGCTCACTGCCATGCTGTGCAATTATCTGTGTCAGTGAGAAATAATTCTTGTTATCGTGTCAATATTTTTATAACCACACTTGTAATCTACACCTAATAATATGATTCATGTGCGCAGCTAAATATTAACAAAAAGATCAGAAGAACCTAACTTAAGCATTTTTATGTACGTTGTTTTGAGAGTGTTGGATTACAGCAAATATTTCCGACATTGGGCATTAGTACAAGTATGTTTAATTGATATGAACATTGACTCCTATGTGGCATTTTAGATTGTGGTTTGGTTTGTAGATTATATTGGAATCGGACAGTGTAGGTTAATATTTTCAAATAAAAAAAAAGTAGTTTGACTTTATGGCCATGTCGCAAATCACCTGCTGTCAAAACGACTGCCAAAGCAGCATCTACATGTCTTCTGAAGTATAGATACTGATTTAACCAGATGCCAAGGTACTTAACTACACTTTTACTCGCCAGTGGCTGTCTGTTTGGTCCAACCATCACCAGCTTGCGCCAGTTCTTTCTCGTATCCCTAGAGGCCCTAGACAACGGCGTCCTAAACAGGATATTTTCCGATTTCTGAAAGTTGATTTTCAACTTCCAGTCATCACAATCTGCCCTAGCGAGGTATCCGTCGGACAATTTTCCGCAATGCATACTTCGTCGGAGGTTAAAATTCAATTCGAGGCATGTGTGTGTCATCGGAACAAAAATCACCATTGCATATCAGAGACGAGTTTGGATGCAGCATGAATACAGTCATGTCTCAGTCATTATTGTCCTCAGACCACTTGAACACGGCTCGATTGAGAATCTTTTCGAAAACCTTGCTGATACCCGGAAGGACATTTATCGCCCTGCAATTCGCCAGATTGGAGTTGTCCTTTCCCTTTTTCGGGATAGGATGAACCACCGCCGTCTTTCAACGCACTGGATAATATGTATTATTCAGCGCGTTATGGAACAGCGTGCCGTAAATGTCAACAGCTTCAGGGGGTAAGTGTCGCAGTACAATGTTGGATATACCATCGACACCCGCTGACTTTTTTGTCTTTATGGAATCGAAGTTGATCTGGAGTTCCACCTTCGAGATTAACATTGGACTAGACCCACTTCGCTCGGCGACTATGGCGTTTGCCAAGTTTTCGTCATCAAATCATTGCGTTATAGATAGAAATGATGGAGTAGGGCATTGTTTTCCAAAGCGCGGTTCCGGCGAATGCTTTCATTCACCTTATACATTTCCTGGAAAACAGCCCCCACTGCCTCAACTTTCTCCTGAGGATCACGTAGATATCGTCGTCGAAGACGGCTTCCCCCGGATCAATTCCTGCTGTCAAAAGTATGTTTGTATTGTCAGTTGTTCGTTGGAGCTTAATACACGGAAGGCCGTTATGACCTTTCCTCCTAAAGATCTTATTAATTTTTGGAAACATACTCGGGTCGCTGGAATTTCAGGCCCGAATTCGGTTATTCCAAAACAAATTAATGGACAACCGATAGTTCTCATTGTTCAATTGGTTGACGTTTTTGATCGACGCCTTCAGTGTTCTAATCTCCGGGTCGTGTGGGTTTATCAGTCGTCTGTACAAGAGTTTAAGTCTTGTCAGAAGTCCGCTTTTTTGTCTGTGTGGTGCGTCAATGGTCGCGTTTCTGTACGTAGAGGTTATGTCATATTATTTGTATTTCGGTATCGTCATGTTCATTGTTGAATCGTTGAATCGTTTCGTGCATTTGCTGTATTCGTCGATTTGGTTGTTCGTAAGGTTTCTGTCGTTAGGTTGTGAAATGGCCCTCGAACGTAGTTCTCTTGATAAGGCATTGGTGAAGCCAGGCCAGCGCCTTTTACCGTAGTAGACAGAATTCACAGGCACATAACCCTCCAACGCCACAAGCTCATTCGGAAGCTTAATGGCCTTCTGTGTGGAGCATTCACACTGACCGCTTAAATGCCTTCAGTCCAGAGTGGGGCTGTGAGAGCCAATGTCAAGGTTTTTGTCTACTGCGTGGATTCCTTACCCAGAATTGAAGACTAGGTGAAACCTTTTGTATATCCGATTTTTTTTTTGATTAGGTAACGAAAGGAACATTTTGCTTCAAAACTACACGCCAAGTGTTGCCAAACATCGAATTTCTTCAGCGTTTTCGAATTTCTATATCCTTTTTGATAACGTTCATGCTTCAGCACTCTAAGGGACTGTGATTATAGTTTGCGTAATAGGCGGAAAAGTCCTTTATTGTCTCATAGTTCCAACATTTGATTGTCACGGACTGACTCATTTGTAGATTTTGGGCATCCCAGCACAGCATTTATTTAGTCTTGCCCTTGTTTATTGCTAAATCCAATTCAGCCTCTTACTTCTCCTGACCCGCAATCAATGAGATGCTATCACGTTTACTTACTTAAGTGGCGTTACAGTCCGGAATGAACCTGGGCCTCAACCAACATCCCTCTCCAATAAGCCCGGTTCTTAGCTAACTGCCTCCAGTTGCGCACTCCAAGTTGGTTGAGGTCGGTTTCTACATGTGCATGCCACTTAAGGCGAGGTCTTCCTCTACTGCGTCCTACGACTGGCTGGGAATCGAAGACTTCTGCGAAGCCGGATTATTGGTGCCCATTCGTTCTACATGCCCTAGCCATATTAAACATCCAATGCGGAGTTTTTCGACCAGGGGCATGTCGCTGTACAGGTCGTATATTTATTGGTTGAATCTTCTTCTTGAGTCCTACCAATGATAGCCCGTCAATGCAAACGGGACCGAAGATTATTCGAAGAACTTTCCTCTCGAATCGACCAAGGATTTCTTCATCCGCCTTTGAAACGGTTCATGCTTCAGCGCCGTAGAGCCGGACTGGGAAGATCAGGTTCTTGTATAGGATCTCCTTAGTAGTCCGGGTGAGGGCTTTAATACTGAATTGCCTCCTTAGCCTGAATAAACAGCGGTTGGCAAGAGTAATTCTTCGTTTAATTTCTGACGAGATGTTGTTGTCAGAGTTAATAGCGGAGCCGAGATAGACAACGCCCCGTACAACCTCAAAGTTATATCTGTCAATGTCAATCAACTCGTCAATGTTGTGTGTCCTTTCGTGTTGGGAGCATATACTTAGTCTTGCCCTCATTTATTGCTAAACCCATTTTTGCCGCTTCCTTCTTTATACTAGCAAACGTGGCTATGACATCACGTTGAGTCCTACCAATGATGTCAATATCGTCAGCGTATGCTAGTAGCTGAACAGACTTTTGGAAAATTACGACCCTGGTTGGCTCGGGAGTTTTGCACAAAATTTAAGAAGTTACATGATAGCGCATCGCCTTGCCTAAATCCTTTTTCGGTATCGAATGTGTCGGTGAGGTCATTTTCCGACCCTGATGGAACAGCGAGAATTCTCCATCTTCATCCTACACAAACGGACGACATGGCACTGTATAGTTCGTCTCTAAAAATTCTGTCGTATGCGACTGCGATTTAGACATCTTGGGTTTTTTTTCCTGGATCTGCCGAAGTGTGAAAATTTGATTGGCTGTGGACTTTCCTGGCCTAAAAACACACTGATAAGGGCCGATCAGATTGTTGGTAAACGATGTTCTTTCGGTTTTCTCTGCCTATAGAGCTCAATGGCAGCTCTCGTTCTCACCTGCAGCTTAGCCTTGTAGGGCTCGTTCTTGGCTGCAAACATATGTCGGCATTCTTCATCAAACCAGGAGTTTCCTGCTGTTGGGCTCGAGACCGTTCGTTGATCTGGAGACCGCCATCTCCCCTTATGGATATCGAAATGATTAAAAATGTGCTGCCTATAGTGGCATTTCATTCCGTAGCGAAGTCAATTAGCCAAAGACCTATACCAGACGTGTTCTCATGTAAGCTATGTTTTCCGACAATACTGCTTAAGATGTCGTCTCGTCCTATCTTTGCGTTAAAATCTCTCAGTACGATTTTAACATCGTACTGCGGTAGTCGCTCATAGGTTTGGTCAAGGAGCTCATAGAACCAATTCTGAGCTTTATCACCTATTTCCGCCATTGGGGCGTGAGCGCATATGCATATAAGGCTTATGTTGGCAAATTTGGACTTGATGCGGATTGTTACAATGTGTTCGCTAATGTCTTGGAAACATAAGACTTCTTGCATTAGTCTGGCATTTATAACTAATCCGCATCCGAATAGTCGCTGTTTCTGCTCACGGTCCGAAGTAGATGCCACAGTTTTTCATCCTTTTCTTGTCCGGCCAATCCATCGTATTTGTTGTATGGCAGTAATGCTTGCTTTGTAGCAGTTTAGGGCTTCCGCTAGTTTTTCGCTTGCACCTCTCCTGTTTAATGTGCAGATATGAATGTCGTTTCGTTTCGCTTAACAGGGTCGTCAACAATAAAATCAGTCCTTTCCGAGGCTAGTGGTTGTTTCGTAACATAAACCCAAAGCACAACCACCTAAAGGGCCAGTTCCAACTTATTAGATACCCCTAGGACACGGCCTTCTGTAGCCACTATGGGATTGAACGCTGCCGTTGGCCTCTCGGTTCATCCGCCACCATCTCAATTTAAGGGGCCTGACTAACGCTTGAAATTCCTAGACAAGCTGTTGTCCGAATATGTCGAAGCAGCTTGTCTAGATTCGCCATTCTGACCTGGCTGTGTATAGTGTTGCACGCTTATCGTTTAGCAGGTCAAATCCGGTAAGATGAGACCAGTGCCCGATGGTTACCACTTGGAGGTTAAAAATAAGCACTTAATGTCGTCCAGTCAGAGTTAAACCACTGGACATTGCCAATGTAAAGCCAATCAGAGTCTACGCTCGTTGTACAACACCCAGCCATCCATCTATTCATGCATGCGCACAACCAAAACAGGAACAGAGTTCAGATGATAGGCCATCAAAGTCGACAGTTTTTTATTTCATTACTAGGTGTGGGTTCTTTAAAAGTTTAAGTGCGTGGTTGATATAACCGCGGCATTAAAGTTAATGGCCTCGTACTGAAATAGGAGTGGGCCAGAAAATTCGTTTTGCCTTTTAACGGAAACTAACGCTGCTACTGAATCCCAGCTAAAAGATTCATTTGTCTCACGTACATGATTCACTTTAAAAGTGAACCTTCTTAGGGAGTCAGATAACCACTGGATAGTGTAATGAATTTATGGATGCAAATGGTCTTACGAAGTACAAATCCATTGAGCGCAAGTCAGTTATATAATAAAGTCGCTGCGAAACAACCTAATCCGATCCTTTATTTCGATGATATTCCTATGTGCACTATTTCTAATTCCAAATCAATATTTTTCCACAGAAGACTGACAATCCAGTGTTTACGATAACAAAAGACGGCATATATGACTTCTCGCTGACTATTGAACCACTGGACAATGTTGATTTCTCTGCGCCAGTACACATTGAGCTGCCAGGACCCCATGGCTATCTATCAGCCATCGAGTGGCCACTTTTACCGGTATGAAATATCATAACGCTATACTGCAACCTCTCTAATTCATTTATCCTTTTCAGTTTTATGGAACAATGTGCCTTGTGTATGTTATCTATGGTGTTAGCTGGCTAGTGGTCTCATTCCTTCAATGGCGTGATCTTCTTCGGATTCAGTTTTGGATTGGTGGTGTTATTTTGTTGGGCATGTTGGAAAAGGCAGTTTTCTATGCAGAGTATCAATCGGTGAACTCGACTGGTGTCTCAGTACAGGGCGCTGAACTGGCAGCTGAAATTGTATCGTGTGCAAAGAGAACTCTTGCTCGCATGTTGGTGATCATTATGTCACTTGGTTTTGGAATTGTTAAGTATGCTGCAGAGTTTATTCACGATGATATGATTTTACAATTATTTCGTTGTTTCGATACTTTTAGACCACGATTAGGACCAATGCTACATCGTGTAGTTGGCACTGGAGCCCTATATTTCATATTGGCTTGTGTTGAGAGTTATCTACGAGTTATGCGCACAAAGAACGATCAGAGGCATGAACTTTTAGTTGCTAGTATACCACTTGCAGTGTTGGACTCCGGAATCTGTTGGTGGATATTTACATCATTGGTGCAGACAACAAGAACGTTGCGGCTAAGAAGGTTAGTTCTGGCATTTTTTTCATCGCTATGAAACATTTTATAACTCGATTTCATATACTTTTAGGAATATGGTAAAACTATCGTTGTACAGACACTTCACCAACACGTTGATCTTCTCTGTAATAGCCTCGGTGATTTTCATGCTGTATTCCATACGGATACGTAAAACAGAGAACTGTTCGCCGGTAAAAATACCAACATCCACATGATGTAATATTTTTGTTGTTTATTTATGAATTTCGTTTAACAGGGATGGCGGGAGATTTGGGTTGACTTTGCCTTCTGGCATGTTCTCTTCTCAGTGCTGCTTCTTGTGATCATGATTTTGTGGAGGCCCACAAATAATAATCAGCGCTATGCATTCACCCCGCTCTTGGATAATCCAGAAGATGAAGATGATGATGGTAAGAAATATTTTAATAGAAACACTCGAATCTTGTTTGGTTATAATGGTCGTGTTGTTAAAGCAACAAACGTTTTCAATGGTAGTGTTTGCCAAATCATCATGGAAGGTTTTACCGTTTAAGTAAATGTGCAAATCATTAATTTTATTTTTAAAATCAGAATCTTTCTATCGAGTCGATTATTCGGCGTTTGTTATCCGGATTCGAATTAACTGGTTCGATATTAATTCAGCAGTTTCGGTGACGTTATTTGTTGTCACCGGAACTTCTTTTAATATCGCTGCTATACGTGAGGAAATCCATAAGCAGTCAATTTTTCGTCGTTCATATGATTGGCCTTTCTGCTACTCAAACTTAGCAAATTCCGCGTCGAACCCCGGCGTCTGCACACGTATAAAAATAACTGGGTCAGGACCTTTAGTTAGAGATAACGCCGTAGACAATTGTTTGTTGACCCAACTGTTGTTAACCGAGTTGTTACCAATGAAAACTATTGGGTGGCGATTTTGATCTAGCATGGTGATTGGTCCTTCCCTACTTCTATCAAAACTAAACTTTCATTGCCATTACCGTCAATGGCAACCTATTCAGATCAATGACAAGCAACTTCTTGTTCTCTTAACTTGGATATGATGATTTGAATAACGGCGATATATGGTTTTAACAGGGCGGCGTTAATTGTGACAAAGCAGATGCAGCGATGGACATTCTGTACAAGAGATTCGAGAGCATAATTTACTCTTGCAGCGACGAATTAAACTATACATAGAGATTGCGTAGTTAAAAGGTTTTTCTTGGGGAAATCTTATATTTGTTAGCTCTATTTGTACACTCTACTCCTTTACAAGATAGGTAGGTAGGTAGGTAGAAGTGCTGGTTTGGCATGAACCCAAGTAGCACTTCTGTGCCCTTTTGTTACCACGACTCGTGTGACCTATATTATGATTGTTATTGTGTATGTAATGGGGGCGGTCTCTAGATCAAGCCTGTGAGGTTTAGACAGCGGATAAGATCTTGAATCCTTTTACCCGAAATGTCGCTAAGGTTGTCGAAAAATGGTTTGTCTAACCAAATATTATAAAGTCATACAGATGACGCATTGAGAGCCTAAAACAGAAACTTTTGCTCAACATCTCAGGGTACGGGCGCGCGGTGTGCACGTGCACACATGATAAACGAGATCCAAACATATGGCGGGCTGTGCCAGTAAGACCCGCCATAGAACAATTTTTCTGTATGCAGTGCGGCATCTGTATGACTTTATAATCTTTTGTCTAACGCACGCAATCTGGCTCTTGCTAGTGCCGCAGATGAAATGGGAGAGGGTTTCTCGCTCATTTGTGTTCCCGCAACTGCGGCACTGAGGGTTTTGTGGGATCCCTAGTTTGGCTGCATGGTCTCCAATCGGCCAGTGCCTTAATTCTTGCGATATCTGGGCGGGCTCTATTTATTAGATCGTTTGTTCTATTTTTGTCGTAGGAGGGTCCTCGTCCTCGATAGAACGCAATTTGTTAACCTTCTCCATTTGGAGTCGGTCTTTTCAGGAAGTATGAGTGTATTTGCCCCTTAACCGCACCTAGTGGGATGCGGACCCTTGCCGCAAGTGAGCCATGAAGAGCTGATCCTTGCCTGGCTAGCTCGTCTAAACGCTCGTTTCCTTCAATGTCAGTGTGACCTGGAACCCAGAGAAGTGTGACCCTGGGGCGTTCGCCAAGTTAGGCAAGTTCGTTCTGGCATTCCTGTACCAGTTTAGAGGATATGGTAACCCAGTTGATGGCCTTTATGACCGCTTGGCTATCTATGAGAATAGCAATATTTTGCTTTTCCGTAGTGTAACGCCCCAATAGCGTAGAAGCCTCTCGGATAGCCAGAAGGTAGGCGATATAAAACTGATATTTTCGATGATTCCGAGTAGACTCCGGATCTCACACAGCAGTTCATCTCAGATCCGTCGGTGTAGACGACCGGGTCGAAATCTCTTACTGCTTCGTTTTTCTTCCACTGAGCTCTGGTAGGAAATCCTAAGTGGAAGCCTTTCTTGAAGCTTAGTGTAGGTGTTATGTAGCCGGTTGGAAACATGACCACGCCGTTTTATGAGTCCAGGATATTACTGTGGCCATACGGCCTTGCATTCCAGCAATTTGACTCCTTGAGTCTTACTGAACTGCATAAAGTGGTATCTTTAATGTGTAGGTCGAGAGGTATCATGGGTTAGGTTAGGTTGCAGTGGCTGCATGCGATGCGCGTGCACATTTAGACCATAAAGGTCCGTTGTGGTACCACGTGAATCTGTCGACTGTTCTATATTCGTTCTCCTAATTGAACCATTCAGAGCTAACTTTGTAGCTTAGGAGATTTCTGACATTGAAATAAGCCAGCTCACCTAGATTGTCGGGGAAGTAGTCCCCAGATGAAGCTTTCTTTTTAGTGAGAGAGCTCGACAAGAGCATGGTAGGTGAGTAATACTTTCCTCGTCTTCTTCGTCTAAGTAGTTTCTTCACTTTCGTTGCGAAAGAGGCTTAGTCACCGATTATGGTGCTGTACAGCATTGTCAAGCAGATGTAGCGTTTTTGGTTAAAGTTTGGCCAGAGTTGCTGGTTTGATCTGTGATTTACATGTAGCGAGAGGCATACCTAACTTATCTACCGCCGGTAGAATATCAAGGGTAGTCCCCTGTTTGGCAAACTCATCTGCCTTGCAATTCCCTAGTATTACTCTATAGCCCGGCACCAAAAAGAGGTGAATGGAAAAATGATCTGCCATTTCGTTAAATCCGCATTTGTGGGTTGATTTCGAGTTGCAGGGATTTGATTACCGCTTGGCTTTCGCTGTAGATGGTTATATACTTCGTGTATATTACATTCCTTTTCAGCCAGGACAAGGGTACTTTGATTGGCATGATTTCCACCTGGAAAACGCTACAATGATCGGAAAGGCGAAAGGATATGGCAAGGCTAAGCATCTCCGAGAAAACACCTCCACCCACTCCAGATTCTGTTCTAGACCCAACCGTACAAATGTGAATCCGGCTGTTAGCAGAGATTTGTTTTTTGCCACCGCTTCGTTGTAGGTTGTCTCCACCTCGTATGTTTTGCCATGATGACAAGGGCATTATCTTAAGTTGTGTTGCTGTTTCAACTACAACCTTTATCGTTGAACGCGATATCTTGAGTCCATGATCTGACAAGGATCCTCTTATCTCTGCTTGGTAACCCTTTCGAGTTTCTATTCGTAAATTTCGTACCGCATGATACATGAAATGTCCTCTCTGCTGGTGCATGTATTAGATGGACATCGTAGATTAAATGCTCTGTTGACTTCAGCATTATTCGTCATGTTAGTTGTAGATATCTGGAGCCATTTACCTTAGTCGAGGATTTAAGTCCACTTGAAGGCACAAAAGTTTATCTCCTAGAACGTTGGACTCTGTGTCGGTTTGCCCGAAGAGCTTTTATTTCTTCGGTGTCCCAGTACCCACGAGTACCCATTTTGCCGGCAGTTACTCGGGTCATTGCTATGGTGATTGCACGGGTGTTGGAACGGGGCTCAGCTGTTCCAATGTGAGTTAGACCACTGGTTCTCCTCATTATGTCGAAAGTGTAATTTCCCATCCATTCCAGACCTCCTTGTTATAAGCTGCGTTTCTCTTCCAATATGAGCTGTGAGCGGTTTATGTGGATGAATGAGGATGAATGAGGATGAGTTTGCGTTTCCATTTTACGCATCAAAGTAAAATGAAAGCCATCCACAAAAACTCGACAGGTTTATAAAACAAAGTTACTAGAAATTGTCATGCCACTATGCAATGCCGCGGCTGTCATGTAAACGACGATTGAATGAATATATCATACGCAACTTATTTTATTTAAATTAAATTCTAATGTCCTTTGCAATTATCTGATGTTATCTAACGAATAAATCTCAATCAATTACAGAAGAGGAAGATCAATTTGTTGCGGATGCGTATGGTGTCAAAATGCGTGGTACCCACGCTAATGGACCAAAGACACCACCACCCAAAGCATCGACAACCGAAGAAGATGACTTGCGATGGGTGGAGGAGAATATACCATCATCGATGTCCGAACCTGCGCTTCCCGTTCTCGATTCTGACGAAGAAATCATCAACACCAAATTCGAAGTATCGAAAATGCAATAGATTTCGCAACGCACCATCAGCACATATGCTGCATTGTGTTTGAGAATTTAAAACTGAGGCAGAGACTTTTGCGTTTGTTTATATGTTTATTTTTTTTTTTATTTAATTTTCAGCATTTTAGTTACCTAAGCATAGATTAAAAGTGTAAGGATATTTCTATATATGACACATAATTCATAAATTAAATAAATTAGTAGGTAATAGGCTTCAACATATTACCGGGCGATCATAATACTAAACGAAAGCGGACCATGATTCGAAGAGACATCCATTTTTAATGGTTTTATCGGTTTGCGAGAGTTGGGAATCCAACTGGAGATGTTTAAAAAAACAAACCAACAACAAATCTTCCCATTCCTATATCCAATTTATAGACTATGTGCGAGGTGTTTTTATTTTTATTTTATTCTTAAAGCTTAAATTGGGCAAAATATATTAATTTTTTTGTCAAGGATAATGAAGAGTAGCTGTTTCTATGAGTTCCTAATATATTTTTGGAAAATTTTACAAAAAAAATGAAACCGATGTCTGTAGTATTTTGTTATCTCTTAATGCGCACTAGTTTGCATTCCAACAGCTTAAATTTTCCTGTGAAAATCCGCCAACAATAAATAATTTATTGGACACTATTCCGTTTCTAAGTGAATTCGCTAACATAATAAATTAATTAAATTATATATAAACTCTTGTAGATAAACAAAACAAAATATAAAAGGAAATTAAAAAAAAAGTATTCAGTTCTTAGCCATTGCAAAATTAATTTGTAAATATTGCATTATAGTATACAAGTATTAAATAAAAAAAAAAACAAAAGTTCTAGGAGTGAATTTTAACGAGTAAGATTTTTTCTACAACATAAATACTATACACATGGAATGTTATGTCGAAACAAAAAGAAGAAAAAAAATGAACAATTCTTGTAGTCAGCGTACATAATTGTAAAAGAAAATTCAAATGCGTTTTTTTCCTTAAAATATATATTTTATTATTAGGGAGAACTTAAATGATGTTTTGGTTTTTTTCTAACTTTGAAGTACAGGGTGTCCGCCGGGAAGGTATACTACTTTGTTTGTTTATAATTTTTGATTAAATGAACGAGAATGGATCTTATATAGATGAATGTTTTATTTAATGTAGGCAATTATGTATGAAATACAATATCATGTATGTCCGCCTCTGTTAGTCTCACAAATGCGAGCCCTTTTGAGCACATTTTCATTACATTCTCACACATTTCACGCGGTATTTCATTAATTTCATCACGAATATTGTTTGAGTTGCTCAAGCGTTTGCTTGCATAAACCCTACTTTTCAGATATCCCCACAAAAAGAAGTCCGGAGCAGTCAAATTAGGCGACCGTGGAAGTCAATCAACATCACCATTTCTTGAAATAACTTGTTGCGGAAAGAGTTCTCGCAGTAATTCCATTGTAATCCAGGCTGAATGCGATGTGGCACCATCTTGTTGATACCACATGTTAATCAAGCCCAAAGCCCAGTTTTGGCGTTAAAAAGTTTTCAATCATATCACGATATCGCTCCCCATTCACAGTTACCGTTACGCCGTTTTCATTTTCAAAGAAGTAAGGTTCAATGATTCCTCCTTACCAAATTGCCCACCTTTTAATGGATGCAAAGGTGACTAATGAATAATTTGAGGGTTTCCATTGCCCAGAACTGACTATTCTGTTTATTCACACTTCCATTCAAATGAAAATATGCCTCGTCACTCATTATGATTTTTTCATGAAAATCGGGGTTTCATGGGCTAGCTGTAACATCTTATTGGCACATGTACGGTGGCGTTAATGGTCTTTTGGAAGAAGCTCTTGTGTCATGTGAATCTTAAATGGAAACAAATGCAAATCCTTGTGCAAATTGTGGCCAAAGTTGTTCTTTGAAGACCAAGCTCCTGAGTACGGCGTCGAATTGATGTTGATGGATTGCTTTGAACACGTTCTTGAGCAGCAGTAATGTTTTCAGCCGATCTTGTGGTGCATTGTGGTCCATGCTTGGGCCTATCACCTTCAGACCCTCTTTCTTCGTAATCATTCACTACACGATAAATAGTGCGTTTTGTTGGCACGTTGTTTCCCCCAAAATTTCACGTAACTTTCTCAACGTCACAGTAATCGATGATTGATTTTGATTGAATGTTTTAATGATTGAAACACGTGGGCTTATCGAATATTTTTCCATAATAAATTTGCCACGTGTCTACTTCACGATTGCCAAATGTGAACAGTCAAGACTGATGTTTACTGACATGGTGGCAAAGCAAAGTAGTATACCTTCCCGGCGGACACCATGTACATAAAGTGAACCACGATTTAGGTGACAGATGGGTACATTGCATGGAGTTTCGTTAAATCTGATATTGACCAAATATGGGTGACAAGAGTTGTTAAGTATGTCATCAATCAAAATCTTGCGGACAAACATTCTTACGAAAACAATATCTTGATCTTTGTGGGACAGAGTTAAAAAGACTTGAAAGACATAATTTCTGTATAATACAGACCTAGTCGACCAAAAAAATGTGGTCAAATGGTAGGGAATGCGATTATATGAAACCTTGAGCTGTCAGCTAGTGAGTTGGCATCAGTGAAATCTCAACCTTCTCCGACTCTAACCCTTCACGTGACGACCGCTGTGTGACTAGCATAGTTAAATAGGGTCTTAACCCATTAGAAAAGTCTTAGCAGCAGCAAATGACAGCACATTTCCTATTTCCATGCGGCAGCGGAAGAGCTCGCCAGATGGAGTCAACAGCCCCAGTTAGGATAAACAAAATGAAAAACCTAGATGAGCTGCTTCGACATATTCAAACAACAGGGCATTTAGGAATCTCAATGATAAGTCTGGCCCATCCCATCAAAAAAGGGAAATAAAAACTGTGACGTCTACTACATACCGTGTTATAGTGAGCAGAAACAGCGACTACTCGGATGTGGATTTTTTAAAAGCGCCAGATTTAGTAGACAAGTTTTATGTTTTCAAGACATTAGCTAATGCATTGTTAAAATCCGCATCAAGGCTAAATTCGCCAATATAAGTCTTGTATGCGCTCACGTTCCGACGAAAAACTGATTCTACGAGTTCCTTGACATACCGATTACCGAAGTACGGTGTTACGTGCTGGGTGATTCTAAAGCAAAGCTAGGAAGGGAAGATATTTTTAGCTGTGTCATCAGAAAACGCAGCCTACATATCACATCTGAAAATAGACTTAGGCTAATTGACTTCGCAGCGGAACAAAATGGCACTATAGCCAGCACACGGTTTCCTCACCTCGATATCCATAAGCGTTCATGTCGGTCTCCTGATCAACGAACGGTCGATCAAATTGTATTTTGGATGTCCGAATATTCCGAGGGGCTAACGTCGACGCAAACCACTACCTTTTTACCTTATTGCAGCCAAGGTAAGCATGCGGATATCCACCACGCCGCAACAAATCAGAAATACAGTGAAAAAAAAAATTAATGTCGAAAGACTATAGTTGCAAGAGACCGCCAAGGCCATTACAGCACGCGTATACCTTAACCTCTCGCATCTAATGTCGAAGAACAATGGCAACGATAAAAACAAGCCAATAGATTAGCCGCAACTGATGTGATAGCTTTCTCGCGCCCACCAGGAAGAATCACGTAACCCTAAGTTTGATGAGGAATGCCGAACGATTCTCTCAGCCAAAAACGAGGCCCACAAGGCTAAGCTGCAGGTGAAGACCAGAGCTGCCATCGAGCTCTATAGGAAAAGAAGGAGGGTGAACCAGTCTTTTTAGAAAGAAGAAAAAGAGCAAGAAAAGCGCACTATTAAGGATATAGAAAGGCCCCCAAGAAATGAAGTTTGCGAGTTTTAAAAAAAGTGTAAAACGTCGAAGACAGGGATACAAGGCGCGAACAGAAAGAATCCTGTCGAGATGAACAAGGAAAATTTGTAGTTAAGACCAGTCGATGCTGAGGACATTGAAGAACCACATCTGGATTTGCTGACTATTAGGGCCCAGTTATAGATATCATTGAAAAGCCTAATTGGAAATTTTCTTTTACTTCTTGTGGCTTTTTTATAATTTTAACATGTGAGTTGGTGTCAAAACAAAGCTTATGCATTTTAGACAAGATTATCCAAAAATATTAAAATTTCTAATATCAGTTTTCGCAGAAAATCCCTTCTTATTTTTCACTGAACAAAATTTATTTCTATGAAGTAATTATTGCCATTCCTATAAGAACCTACGGGGCGAAATTTCAATTCCATCACGTGTTGTGTTTCAATGAAGGTGGCCGAAAATTTTCAATGATTTCTATAACTGAACCCTTAAACTGCGATGACGAACAATATTCCGCTGTCTGGAAGAGTGAACCACTCAATATTGGTGTCTAAATTTCAACAACTGATTTTCACTTCGGCAGATGCTGAAACAAGAAGTCCAAAATTGATTCCCACCACATTATTCATCAATCTTAAAGCCACAGACAGCATTTATAGAGAGGAACTATCCAGAGCCTTGCTTAGTCTTCGTATACCGGTCGTACTCGCCCGTCTGAGCAGGATGACGTTGAAGAAACTCCCCACCCAACACCAGATGCACAAACTTCAGCCGTACATGAGAGTAAGGCCAAGAATATGCTGCCCACAACAAAGGATGCACAACGTTGACGAATTGGACAGAATGTCATCATTGACAGATATAACTTTGAGGTAGTACGGTCAGAAATTAAATGAAGAATCTCGAACCACTAAGGAGATCCTAATGCAGACGAAGAACTCCTTGGTCGTTTTGAGAGAAAAATTATTCGAAAAATGTTCGGTCCCGTTTGCGTTGGTATATGGAGGCGAAGATTCAATCACGACGTATGCTACCTGTACAGCGACATGCTACTAGTCAAAAAAAAACTCCTCAATAGATGTTAAGATGGCTAGGATATGTAGTTCGAATGGATACCAATACTGCGTTTCGCAAAGTCTTCAATTCGCAGCCAAACGTCGGATGCAGTAAAGGAAGACCTCATCTTATGTTTCGCCAAATATTTTTATAAAGTCATACAGATGACGCACTTCATAAAAGAAAAATTGTTCTATGGCGAGACGTACTGGCACAGCCGGCCAAATGTTTGGATCTCGTTTGTCATGTGCCCGCCCGTACCATGAAACTGCTGAGTAAAATTTTCAGTTTTTTTTTTAATTGCGTCATCTGTATGACTTTATAATCGTTGGTTGCGCTCAGTAGAGAGGTATGTTGGTTGAGGATAGAGGCCCAGTTTCATTCCGGCCTGTAGCGCCACTAAAGTAAGTAAGTAGGAATTGCGTCTACTTGTCATTGCTGATTGCTTTTCTGTTGTTTTGATTTTTCAAATTTTTTTTTTGTGGCGGTTCGCTGGAAGGAAAAATCATCGAAAGACATTGCAGAGGTTTTATCGCGAGGGAATCTTCTGCAATAGTGAGGGACTTTAACCCGATCTAAAAAACCTCCCGGAGACTGACCTTTGTATGTCTTCAAGGAATCGCACCTAGTCGTTAGACTAATGTATTATATTTTATTAAAATATAATTTTTAAAAGAAATTCCGACGTTGGTCGGATTTCTATGAGTTTTGTTTGAAATTGTACTTAAGTTCCAGTATTTCTTTTTTATATATATATATCTTTAGCTACATAGGTCAAGGGGTTTAACCCGTCTTAATCTCCTGACTATATTGTCGGTTCTTAAAAGCCGTGCTATTTCTAAATTAACATGGCTGAGAAGCCTATCTCTGTGTCTTAGAGCTACTTTTTTAGCTTCATCTTCAACCATTTCAATATATAGATCTCTATGTAGATCGGTGTTACGTATGTACCACGGTGCGTAAACTATGCTCCGTCGTACTTTGTTTTGGAAGGTTTGTATTTTTAGTAAGTTTGTCTTGCATGTGCATGCCCACAGCTGGAGCCCATAGGTCCATATTGGTTTAAGAATTTGCTTATATAGCAATAATTTATTGTAGTTGGATAAGGGTGAGTATCTCCCAATAAGCCAATACATTTTACTGTAGCGGATGTTTAACTCATCTCTTTTTTTCTTTACATGTGCTTTCCAGCGCAGTTTTGCGTCTAGAGTCATCCCTAAATATTTAGCTGTATTTGAATATTCCACTACATTACTATTTATGTATACTGGAATGTGTGGTACATTTTTTAACGTAAAATTTATATGAACTGACTTCAGGTCATTTAATCTGATCTGCCAATTTTTAGTCCATTCTGAGATATTGTTTACTGCCTTTTGAAGCTTTGTTGTAGCTGTTTCGACAGTTTCTCCTACAGAAAGTATAGCAGTATCATCTGCAAAGGTAGCTAGAGTGATTTCGTCACTTTCTGGTAGATCACTAGTGAATAGGAGATATAGTACTGGACCTAAAACACTGCCTTGAGGTACACCAGCCTTAATTTCTCTTAATGTTGAGTACGTTGTTTCTTGTTTAATTCTGAAAAATCGCTGTAGAATATACGACTCCAGTATTTTTGAATACTGCTTCGGCAGTTGCTTTTGTAATTTATGAATCAATCCTTTGTGCCATACTTTGTCGAAAGCTTGTGATATATCAAGATATACTGTAGAGCATACTTTTTTCTCTTCAAAAGCATTTTCAATTTTATCAGTGATTCTATGCACTTGGTCAATTGTTGAGTGTTTATTCCTGAACCCAAATTGATGGCTCGGTACTAGCGATTTGTCTACAAATTGATTTTAAATTTCATAAAAAAAACTATTAAAAGCCCGCAAAACTCATTGTCAGCCACTTTTCTTCAAACATTACCACTATAGGTCACTTAAGCAAATAACAGAATTTAAAAAAACTAAGCGTAGAAATTCAACATTAGCTTCCGATTCTAGGTCAGTCTATCTCTATATAGACCCGAGCCCGACCCTTAAATTCTTTAAACCATAGAAACCATTTTGAAAAATTGTTGACTCGTCACGATTTGACATAAAACCCATAAAAGCAAATTCAATTGCCTACAAGATCTGAACATTTTAGTCTAATAGTCAGCAACAAAAATGGTAACGTCATTTTATTAAGAAAATATTTGAAATCATTGTATTGTCTCAGTATAAATAAAAATTAAAGGTATTGTCGGCCACTTACCTGTTGATGGACAGACTGTCAGTAAGGGGTTGATGGGTTAAAAAATATTAGAACAAAACCGTGATTTTACTAAAGCTGATTTTTTGTTTGATGATGCTTTGATATGTTTTAAGTAATATATAAAAAAGGTAGACAGTTTCGGTGGTACAAAGGTTGGGGAAGGCTTCGGGAACCGTCGAGAAAATAAGTGGTAAATTACGTAATTTCAAGGCTGAAAAAAATGCTATGAAATGTTAACATGGTTTTATAATTCTGTAATCAAATAGGCAAACAAATAATATAAATGATTTATATCAAGGAAATCGTTTTTATACTGTCACACATACTCTCCGAATCTTAAATGTGCTATTTGACTGTTCTCATTGAACAATTAAGAAATAAAACATCAGGAACACTTTCATCGTCATCATCATCCTCATTCTCTTCATTAATTCAATAAAAATTCGCGATGATTTTATATAGCAAAAATGAGTTCATGGTAAACTAAAGGGTAAATGTTAAATTTTAAGGGCCGATATTGATTTTGAATAAAACAAAAATTATTTAGTAAATTATTGTCATTTTTTTTATTATGATAATGTTGGTATGGTTCAATTATGTATGGAACAAAATATCGGCCAAATGGCCACCGCGACCTCGGCAGCACACCTCGGCAGCACACCTCGGCAGCACACCTCCATCCGATTGTCCAAATTTTCGATGACACTGAGGCATAATTGAGGTTCTCTGCCGTTAATTTGTCGAATTATCTCATCCTTTTGCTCTTGAATTGTTGGTGCCTTATCGACGTACACCTTTTCTTTCAAATAAACCCAAAGAAAGAAGTCCGACGGTGTCTAATCCTATCCTCGATAGCGCGCTTTTCTTGCTCCTTTTTCTTCTTTCTGAAAAGCCGGTGTTCTTCCCTTCGTCTCTGCCTATAGAGCTCAACGGCAGCTCTCGTCTTCACCTGCAGCTTAGCCTTGTAGGCCTCGTTCTTGGCTGCGAGCATCTGTCGGCATTCCTCATCAAACCAGGGGTTTCTTGCTGGTGGGCGCGAGAAACCTAGCACATCAGTTGCGGCTGATCTAATGGCTTGCTGGCATCGTTGCCATTGCTCTTCGACATTCGATGCTGGTGGTATGGTGTAAATCGAGAGGTTAAGGGATACGCGTTGCACTAAGGTCTTGGCGGTCTCTTGCGATTGCAGTCTCTCGACATTAAATTTTTTCACAGTATTTCTGGATTGTTGTGGCGTGGTGGATATCCGCATTCTTACCTTGGCTGCAACAGGGTAGTGGTCCTAGTCGATGTTAGCACGTTCAAAATGCTGGATGCGTGCCTCTTGTCTATCGCAATGTGACCAATTTGGTTGACCGTTCGTTGATATGGAGACCGCCATGTCCTCTTATGGATTTCCAGGTGAGGAAACCGTTTGCTGGCTATAGTGGCATTTCGTTCCGTAGCGAAGTCAATTAGCCTAAGTACGTTAATATACGTGTTGTCTTGTAGGCTATGTTTTCCGACAATACTGCTCAAGATGTCTTCTCTTCCTACCTTTGTGTTAAAACCTCCCAGTACGATTTTAACATCGTTCTTCGTTAGTCGCTCATAGGTTTTGTCAAGGAGCCCGTTGGGGCGCGAGCGCATATAAGACTTATGTTGGCGAATTTGGCCTTGATGCGGTTTGTTTCAATGCGTTCGCTAATATTTGGAAATATTTGGCTTCTAGCCTAAGTCTGGCACTTATAACAAATCCGCATCCGAATAGCCGCTCTTCCTGCTCACCATAACACGGTCCGCCACGATCTCTGTTCAAAGGGCCTGACTAACCCTTGAAGTTCCTAGACAACCTGTTGTTCGAATATGTCGAAGCAGCTTGTCTAGGTTCGCCTGGGACAGCAGGCCGGGTATTCATTCCGTGCCATTCTGACCTGGCAGTTTATAGTGTTGCTGTTTTTCGTCGTGTTATCAACAGAATAGTCACGATTTTCCATCCACTTCTTACCAAGCCAACCAACGAAATTACAAATAATTACCATTTACGACCCATTAAGGACCAAAAACCTATAGGTATCCCATTTCTCTGTGCATGATTACCACTTTTTGCACAAATAATGAAAAACTAAATTTCCACTGTGACCTCGAATGGAAAATTTGAGAAGATTCCCACCAGTTCTGTACTTTTGTCCGACTTCAGTAAAAACTGGGATTGTGAGTGAAAACTTTTCGGTATTCCTATAGAGATTTAACCCATCAGGGTCCCGTCGGTCACTACAACAACAAAATAACCACGTAGGTATGGTACACCCACCCAATAATAGTCAACCTCACATTTAATCCGATTACTTCACGTCCCTACTGTAAATGCACTTTCAAAATTCACTTCGTATCAACACATTCTATTAATGATGAACCGTCGGCAACTTGAACAAGAAGGAGCAGCACATGCAGAGGCAACTCTGCTCTCAACTTATTGGTGATATGCCAAACGACTTTTCATCACCCTCGGGGGCCATTAAAGCATCCACCCCTTTTGAATAAACCCTCTATATGGCATTCATAGCTG
Source organism: Rhingia rostrata (assembly GCA_949824845.1). Classification (NCBI taxonomy): domain Eukaryota; kingdom Metazoa; phylum Arthropoda; class Insecta; order Diptera; family Syrphidae; genus Rhingia; species Rhingia rostrata. Next base: position 18,760,225 of record OX463755.1, on the reverse strand, counting down.
CACATATGCATACACGTATGATGTATTCATGTACGTGCATTGGCGCGCTGTTCTGAAGCTTTGGTGCAATCATGATGTCTTTGTGCAGATGCCCAAACAATTTAATGACCCAATTCTAGCTTAATGCTGTTCAGCCATCACACACCGCCAATAGAGTGGGAACTACGATGCCGACCGACTCTAACCGTATCCTTTGGTCTACGAGAATGACCTACCTAACTATAATGGCTTCATTTAAATTCATGGAAACCTTGAAAGTTCCATGTTTGCTCGCTGCTGCTGATGTTAATGCCGCCGCAAATTTTTTTTTTTGTTTAACAAAAGAAAAGAAAGTGGCACTGGTAGTGTTCCACTGGCCTATTTGTGCGTTCAGTGGATCCAATTCAATCCATAACTTTGTGCCTCGAAATCGATATCAAGACCTTACCTCGTCCTTTTCATCACCTCTTTTATTACCGGGTCGCGCCGCGCCGTTAGTACTTTAAATTCAATTTTTTTTTGTTATCCTTTTTTTTTGCATGAAAGTGATTTTGGATTAGGGGTTTGAAATTCGATATAAGTGCTCTCCTTCCCCCTGGATGGATGTTTTTATTGCACATATTGGGATTGGGCCACGGTGTTGGAAAATTACCGCGCTTATGAATATCAAATTGGCAATAACAATGTTCATATCCTTATGCGAGGATGGGGTGTATTCTTTTTTTTTTGTATCTTTCAGTTTCTTGGTTGTGGCGCAAAATTATATGCGGTTTGGCTCCTTTTCGGATCGTAGAATTTTTTTTTTCGTCTAGAAGAGTAGGGGATGTGTTTTCCAACGTCCTAGCCACGTAACATTCCTCTGGTGTTTACTAATAGATTTACAATGGCAATTGAGTATCGTTTTGCTAAGTGGATAGCAACCAAGTGATTAACGATAATTGAGGATAACGCAGATTGCTGTTGGGTAGCTTCTTGGAATAAATAGAGAACAGCGTTGATTATGAATCAAGCATTAATCTTTGGATGTAGATATGGACGAACATATATGTTCTACTAAGAGGAATCATCGTAAACAAATTTAAATGTCCGTACTTCAGTTGATGAATAGTATTTGGAGACCATTAGTCTAATTAAAACACATGGAATGGACGCATAACCAGAATACAAATATAAAGGTAGGTCTCCAAATTGAACATCAACATCTATTAGATAGGGTGTAGTGAACTTTTTATTAGGGTCCATTGGTCTCAACTTTATATGAGCTGTTTAATACCTGAGCCATAGTAAATCCATCTGTGTTAGCTTTAATGTTCAAAGAACTGCCACCGCTCAATACATTCATTTCGTGGATTCCATGATACGCAGATAGCATGAGTCGAGACTTTGAATTCGTTGGAAATACGAAAATCGGATTTATAGTTGATCTTCAGAAGGCACCTTTGAATTTGTTAATAAAGCGAAAAAGCTGAACCAACGGCCCCCAACACCAATTAATGTGATCGGTATTGACGACGTTAACAAGTTACATACCTTGATAAAATGGTTGCCATTGTCAGGCTACCAAGTAACTTCGCTCAGAAAAAATACATGGAAAGTCATTGAATGTTATGGAATTGAAAATAAATCTGAGATTCCTTTACGCTTTGTACCTAGAAGGTTACATGCGTCGTGCTCAAAGGATGACATTATTAACGATCTGAAAAGCAGTCAATATATAGCTGTAGATGCGGTTTACATTGTTAAACGAGAAAAACAGCACAAAGATGGCGAAGAAAATGTTATAAAACGAGGTCTTCCTTTATTTATACTCACTTTCGATAAAGAAGAAATTTTGAACAAAATTTATGAAATAAAAACAATTCTTGGTATTGTTGTAAAAATTGAACACATGCGTAAGGATTCAAAATTAGTTCCTCAGTGCAAGCGCTGCCAATGATATAATCATACGCAAACCTATTGTCAAAAAGAACCGAGGTGTGTAAAATGTGCCGGAAATCATATGACAGTAGATTGTTGATCAGATAAGAAAATTCCTCCTATCTGCATCTACTGTAGAGGCAATCATCCTGCAAATTATAGCAGCTGCGAAGTAGCTAAGGAGCTGCAAAAAAGACGGGCGAAATTTATGAGTATTAATTCAAAGAAATTGAATTTAAAAAAGTAAATGCCTAAAACTCCGATTAAAAATGTGTCGAAGCCGAAGCAGGATATTAATTATCCTTTTAATTATCCTTTAATTATCCAATTAAAAAACCCACATTTTCACAAACGCGGCCATCAGAAATCCGTTCATGTACATCCAAAACCAAATGTACAAACGTATGCCCAAGCTATAGTATCCGATAAGGATAAAAAAAATATCTCACCTAAGCCAGTTACAAACGTATTTTCGATTAATCTTTCAAAACTTGAGGAACAAAGTAAAACGAATCAACTTATTTTAGGCAGGCTAGTTAAGCTCGGAAATAGTATTCGTAACAAACGTACCACACCTTCGACATGAATAGATTTCTTAAAATTCTTAAGTGGAATGCCAATGGCCTTTGGCAAAAACCTGAAGAGCTTGAATTGTAACGGGTGATCCAAGTAGAGATACTTTTTTCAATAGCCTTTTTTGACAGATCACGTGTGAGTCGTGTCATGCTGTCATGTTATTTTTGTTTAGTATTGTTTGGCATTTCATAATGGAAAGACTTACGCGTGAACAACGTTTACAAATTGTTCAACTTTATTATGAAAATTCACGTTCTGTGAGGAATGTGTTTCGTGCACTTCGCTCAACTTATGGTCAACCTAATCGGCCTACTGAGCGTACTATTTGCAACACCATCACCCATTTTGAGACCCAGCATTCATTATTGGATAACATTCGACCGAATAGACCACGTCCAGTTTGCTGTGAAGAAAATATAGCGGCCGTAGCTGAGAGTGTACACGAAAACCGTAGAGAGTCGATTCGGCGCCGTTCGCAGCAACTCGGACTGACGTATGGAACGACTTGGCGAATTTTACGTCAATATCTTAAATTGAAAGCGTACAAAATACAGCTTGTGCAACAACTGAAGCCGCTCGACCTTCCCAAGCGATATCGCTTCGCTCTATGGGCTCTTGAAATTTTTAAAGAAGATCCGACGTTTTCGAGGCAAATTTTGTTTAGCGATGAGGCCCATTTCTGGCTCAATGGGTATGTAAACAAACAAAATTGGCGCATTTGGGACGAAGAGCAACCTGAAGAGATTGAAGAACTGCCACTTCATCCAGAAAAAACAACGGTTTGGTGTGGGCCGGTGGAATCATCGGTCCATATTTCTTTAAAAATTATGCCGGTGCGAACGTAACCGTCAATGGCGACCGTTATCGTGCCATGATAACCGACTATTTGATGCCTGAAATTGAAGCTCGTGATCTCGGCGACATTTGGTTTCAGCAAGACGGCGCCACTTCCCACACATCGCATCAATCAATGGACTTATTGAGAGAACATTTCGGTGAGCACATAATTTCACGCTTTGGGCCGGTCGATTAGCCACCAAGATCGTGTGATATCACACCGTTAGACTTTTTCCTGTGGGGATATGTAAAGTCAAAAGCTTATGCCGACAAACCCGCTTCGATTCAGGCTTTGGAGGAAAACATCACGCGTGTCATTCGCCAGTTACCAGTCGAAATGCTCGAACGAGTGATCGAAAATTGGACTCAACGGATGGACCATCTGCGACGTAGCAACGGCCAACATTTGATAGACATAATCTTCAAAAAATAAATGCCATAGAATGTTCTTTCAAATGATAATAAACATTTTCCATTAAATTTGAATTTTCTGTGTTTTTTTCTTTAAAAAAGTAGGGAACCTCGAAATGGATCACCCTTTATATGAAAGAAAAATATACCAACATCTGTTTAATATCCGAAACTCATATCTTCTTCTTCGACTTAAGTGACGCTACAGTCCGGAATGAACCTGGGCCTCAACCAACAAGCATCTCCAATTAGCCCGGTCCTCAGCTAACTGTCTCCAGTTGCGCACTCCAAATTGTTTGCGGACGGTTTCAACTTGTGCGCGCCACTTAAAGCGAGGTCTTCCTCTACTGCGTCCGACGTCTGGCTGGGAATCGAAGACTCTGCGAGCCGGAGAATCAGTGTCCATTCGTTCTACATGTCCCAGCCATCGTTAACGTCCAATGCGGAGTTTTTTGACCGTGGGTATTTTGCTGTACAGCTCGTATGGTTCTTGGTTGAATCTTCGTTTCCATAGCCCGTCAACGCAAACGGGACCGAAGATTTTTCGAAAAATTTTCCTCTTAAATGGACCAAGGATTTCTTCATTCGATTTTGAGACGCTCCATGCTTGAGCGCCGTAGAGCCGGACTGGGATGATCAGGGTCTTATATAGTCAACTAATGAGGAGATCTTGACCTAAAATCATTGACCTAAGTCATCTCCGCCGGCTTTATAAAGCTCAGCGTGAAGACCGTCATTTCCGGCAGCCTTATTAAGCTTGAGCTTAGATATTGCTATCCGCACTCCACTAAGGTCGGGTGGTTGGCAGTTATCGCTGTCGTTGCCAATATTGAATGGTTCGTTCTGCCTGACAGCAGAATGTTGTTCGTCATCGCCGTTTAACAGTCTGCATAAATGGTTCTTCGATATTTCCTTGTTCATCTCGACAGCCTTGTATCCTTGGCCTTGACGTTTTACACTTTGGTAAAACTTGCGAAAATCGTTATTGGAATGGCAGCTCTATAAATCGTCGATCGCGCGGTTGTCTTGCTCTTTTTTCTGCTTTCTGAAAAGCCGGTGTTCTTCTCTTCTTCTCTGCGTATAGAGATCAACGGCAGCTCTCGCCTCGTTCTTGGCTGCGAGCATACGTCGGCATTCCTCATCAATCCTAGCACATTAAGTGCGGCCGATCTAATGGCTTGTTGGCATCGTTGCCATTATTCTTCGATCGAATGTCGAAATGTCGGCATGTGGTATGGTGTTAATCGAGAGGTTAAGGGACACGCGTTGCCCGTGGTGGATATCCGCATTCTTACCTTGGGTTCAACAAGATAGTTGTACGAATCGATGTTAGCTCCTCGGAATTTTCGGACATCCAAAATACTAGATGCGTGCCTGTTGTCGATCGCAACCGTTCGTTGATCCGGAGACCGCCATGTCCCCTTATAAATATCGAGGTGAGAAAACCGTGTGTTGGATATAGTGGTTAGTTCCGTAGCGAAGTCAATTAGCTTAAGTTTGTTACCAGACGTGTTGTGTTGTAGGCTATATTTTTGTACAATACTGCAAAATATGTCTTCTCATCCTACCTTCGCGTTACAATCACGCAGCACGATTTGAACATCGTACTTCGGTAGTCGCTCATAGATTTTGTCAAGGAGCTCGTACAAGCAATCCTTGGCTATATCATGTCTTTCCTCCGTTGGGGCGTGAGCGCATATAAGGCTTATGTTGGCGGCTTTGGCCTTGATGCGGATTCTTACAATGTGTTCGCTATTGTCTTGGAAACATATGACTTTTTGGATAAATCTGGCACTTATAACAAATCCGCATCCTAATAGGCGCTGTTTCTGATCACTATAACACGGTCCGTAGTAAATGTCACAGTTTTTCATCCTCTTTCTGCCGGCCCATTCCATTGTATTTCCTGGATGGCACAGAAGTCTGCTTTGTAGCAGTTAAGGGCTTCCGCTGGTTATTTGCTTGCACCTTTCCTGTTTAATGGTTTCACATTCCAGGTGCAGATACGATCGTCGTTGTCCTTTTTTCGTCTAGCAGGGTCGTAGCAGGGTCATAGCCTTTCAGAGGCTATTGGTTGCTTCGTAACGTAAAGTTTTTTTTTCTATGGTTAGGTAGTTAATTAGATACCCCTAGAGCATGTGGCCATCAGCAGGATTGAGCGCTGCCGTTGGCCCTTCGGCTCATCCGCCACCATCTCTGTTCAAGGGACCTGATTAAACATTGAAATTCCTAGTCAAACGGTTTACCGAATATGTCGATGCAGCTTGTCTAGGTTCGCCTGGAACAGCAGGCCGGGTATTCATTCCGTGCCATTCTGACCTTTCTGTGTATAATGTTGCTGTTTTTCGTCGTGTTATCAACACTCGGGCTTATCGTTTAGCTAGTCAACTCCGGTTGGATTGGACCAGCGCACGATGGTTACCACTTGAAGGTTAAATAATGAACACTTGATGTGTAGTCAGAGCTCCAACCACTGGGCATTGCCAAGTTAAAGCCAATCAAAGTCTGCCCTCGTTCTACAACACCCAACCAGCAAATACTTTATTTTGAGGAAACTTCGCAAATACTTTCAATGTAAGTTCATGTTAGCCGTAGATTCCTTATACACAAATTAAGACTGCAAAACCTTTCACTGAAATCTACAAAAAATGTGAAGAAATCTGGAAGCAAAAAATAAAATTAAAGTGGTTACAAACAGTCACATCCCACAATTCACATAACATGTTCTTTCCACTCAGTGCAATAGTCCAAATTGATTTAAGGACACCATCAAGTAAACTGCCAGAGACTTCCAAATACAAAAAGTACACACACATCTTAAATTCTAAATTCCAGTAGTATATCAAGTATCACCCCCGACAACTGCCATATATACATCCTCAACCGAAGCTTGAACCAAAAGCAGATAGAGTCCGTCGCATGAGCTATTTCCTATCTAAGTAGTCTCCGAAGCGCTTTTCAAAACAATTACTTTGCGAGTGTCCTTTTTTGTCTTTGGGAAAATCCTTCATTGTTTTTCTTCCTATCTGCCCCGCTGGTCATCAGCTTGGGTTTGGGTTTTTATCTGCGCTAGCTATGTCATTGACTTTCAGCTTCCCAAGTAGTGTTACCATCTACCATGTTGAAGATAGAAGATGAAATAGCTGCGGCTACTTTAATCAACTCACTAAGTCGAGTGTGGGGCTATTCATTTCGAATGCATTGCTCCATATTGACTTTTGAACAAGCGATGTGGGTGACTTTGCCAACCATTGAAAAACGCTTTCAAACAGTTGAATGAATTTTTCATGCTACCCCCTCTGTAGATGTGTGGTGACTTTTATACATGGCTCTGCACCACAAATACAACTACACATTAATTTTCTTCACCCGCACATGACGCTTTGTGTGGGCTTTTAAAGGACTTATGCGCGCTGCTTGCAATTCCACTTACGAGGTGAATGAATTGTGTGTGCGGTAGCGGTTGCGAACGACAAAAGGGAGGGAAATTGGGTTGTACCCTTGATCCACTTCGGATACAAGGCAAAAGTATTTTCTTTTCTGTTACTTTTTCTATAACTGAAAGGAGAGTCCTTCAATGAGTGGGTTTTTCCCGCTGAAGGCCTATAATTACAAGGATGCTGGTTTCTATTTGAACAGCGGCGTGTGCAAGTTTGATGTGCGGGATTACATTTAAAAAAGTGAATGGCAAACAGGGGATAGAATCAATAACGAATGTGTGAATATGTTAGTGCTGTGTCTGACGTCTGATTTGTCCTTTTTCATTTGGCAGATGGATTGACAACAACAAATAACCCTTTACACAGCGACTACATTTGCTCCATTTCAATTTCAATCTCAATTTATACACGTCCATTGAACCGTTGCACACTGTCACATAAATTGCGCTCTAATCCGGTGAATGGATAATATGTATACGTCGTCATGCGTCGACCCCCTAAAGTGCACAAAGCGGGCACACTAATCCCTCCTCAGCGTCGCACCACAACACGACGAAGCAGCTCTTAGCACAAATCAACATCGAGTCGCAGAGTCTACCCCATGACAGCTTCAAAATATTCATCCCTCCTCCATCCATTAACCTAAATACTCTGAATGCGATTGTCTTCCTCATTATTTTCTAGTTATTCAGGCATTCTGACTGCGTTCTCCTATCCACGTTGCCTACTTATTCCTCGTACGTTGGGATACGAATAGGAGACAGAAAAAAATAATAAAACCAGTACAACACCGTCAAGGACGTCAACACCGCCACCAACAACAACCAACATCATCATCATAATCGCCCACCAGCACCACCTCAATGACACCTCTCAGTCGTGGGACTCCCATGCCAGTATCCTTTTCCTCCCAGCCGACGTCGACGACGACAGTCATCAACGTTTAAGGAGACCGCACTTTATATCATACATCAGTGGAATCCTGGGATCTATTTTGCGCTTTGCTCGCGGTGACTTCCCTAGAGTAAGACTGATTTTGACCTGGAAAAGGTGTACACCAGAGCGGGTGCTATGCGCATAAATCAAACCAGGTGGATGGTCGGAGTAGAGTGCTAAGAAAACTTTAAATTTCTGTCGCAGCCAGATGAGTAACGTACTATCGTCAGGGTCTTGATTTAATGCATTAAGAGATGTCCCGGTATAAGTGGTGGATTGTGTTTTGGCCCATAAAATAAATGGGAGGATGTGTTCATCGCGAGAACAGTAGATCCGGATGATTGTAGTTGAATTACTTAGGAGTTTCCAACTAAAGTTGGGAGCTGATGACCTTAAGGTGACTGAAGGATACTGGTACAGGTAGAAACCTGTCATAGAGCGAAGTGTTATTAAATGAAAAATGAAATCGGATACGAAAGGATTGAAAACAGAAAAGGTTCAACCGAATAACAAAGCTATAAGCTGGTGGTGGGTGTTGTAGAACGAGGGTAGAATCTGATTGGGCTTAACTTGGCAATGCCCAGTGGTTCTACACATAAAATGTGTTGACTTTGACCTCCAAGTGGTGACCATCGGGTATTGATCTTACCCAGAGATCGTGGCGGATGAAACAATAGGCCAACGGCAGCGTTCAATATCATAGTGGATACCGATGGCCCTTGTCCTAGTGGTATCTAATATTTTGTAACTAGCCCTCAAGGTTGGGGGTTCAGCTTTGGGTTAACTACCTACCCATGGAAAAAAAATTATGTTACGAAGCAACCAATTGCCTCGGAAACGACGTTCGTATCTGCACCTGAAATGCACATTAAACAGGAGAGGTGCAAGCGAACAACTAGCGGAAGACCTTAACTGCTAAAAATCAGACATTACTGCAATCCAGCAAATATGATGGGATGGGCCGGGCAAAAAGAAGAGGAAAAACTGCGACATCTACTAGGCACCGTGATATAGTGAACAGAAATAGCGACTGTTCGGATGATGATTTGTTATAAGCGCCAGATTTAGCCAAGAAGTCTTATGTTTCCAAGACATTATCGAACGCATTGTAACAATCCGCATTAAGGCTAAATTTGCCAACATGAGCCTTATGTGCACTCACGTCTCGACGGAGGAAAAATATGATATAGCTAAGGATCGCTTCTACGAGCTCCTTGACAAGATCTTTGAGCGACTGCAGACGTACGATGTTAAAATCGTAATGGAAGATTGTAACGCAAAGGAAGATGAGACAACTTTTAGGAGCATTGTCGGAAAATATAGACTTCACGACGACACCTCTGGTATTTAGGCTAATTGACTTCGCTAAGAAACGAAATGCCACTATAGCCAGCACACGGTTTCCTCACCTCGATATCAGAGTGAAATGGCGGTCTGCAGATCAACGAACGATCAACCAAATTGATCACATTGCGATTGACAAGAGGCATGTATGGAGTATTTTGGATGTCCGAACATTCCGAAGAGCTAACAGTAGCCAAGTAAAGAATGCGGATATCCACCGCACCACAACAATCAAGAAATACTATGAAAAAAATTTTATGTCAAAAGACTGCAATCGCACGAGTACGCCAAGACCACTTGATTCACACCATACCACCAGGATCGAATGTCGAAGATCAGTGGCAACCATGCTAACAGGCCAGCAAGAAACCTACGGATCTGGTTTAATGAGGAATGCCGAGAGATGCTCGCAGCCAATATAGTGGCCTAAAAAGCTTAGCTGCAGGTAAAGACGAGAGCTGCGATTGAGCTCTATAGGCAAAGAAGAAGGGAAGAACGTCGGCTTTTCAGAAAGAAGAAAAAAGATCATAAAAAGCGCGTGATCGAGGATATAGAGAGGTGCCACTTCAGGAACGATATCGCAAGTTTTAGCAAAATGTACAACGTCAAAGGCAAGGATACAAGACTCGAACAGAATCCTGTCGATATATCGTTGTTGAGACACAGTCCATGCTGAGGATACGGAAGATCCATTTCTAAACATCCACCAACTAATAAGCCAAATCTGGTCAGAAGAAAGTATGCCTCAAGAATGGAACCTCAGCATCGTTTGCCCGATCCCCAAAATAGGAAACCTTCTTAATTTCGCCAACTACAGAGGCATAAGTCTCCTCAAGATCGCCTACAAGATCCTATCTGCCGTAATATTTGAACGCCTAAAGCCGTTTACCAACAACCTGATCGGCCCTTATCAGTGTGATTTTAGGTCAGGAAAGTCCACAACCGATCAAAAAACCCTGGAAAAAAAACCCAAAAAGTCCAAATCGATGCCAACCAACTATTCATCGATTTCAAAGCCGCATACGACAGCAGTTATAGAGACGGAATATACAGAGCCATGTCTAGTTTTGGTATACCGCCCAAACACTTCCGTTTGTGTAGGATGACGATGGAGAATTCTCGCTGCTTCATCAGGGTCGGAAACAAAATCACCGACACATTCGATACCAAAAATAGATTTAAGCAAGGTGATGCGCCGTTATGTGACTTCTTCAACTTGATTCTTGAGAGGATTGTGCAAAACTCCCGAGCCAACACCAGAGGCACAATTTTCCTAAAAACGGTGCAACTACTAGCATACGCCGACGATGTATCATTGGTAGGACTCAACGTGATGTCATAGCCGCGAAGGAGCGTCAACAAGGTTGGGGCAGTGAAAAAACTTAGGTGTCATGCCATGATTTGGTAAGTCGGATTAAAGATTATAAAACCAACCATGGCTTTATAATGTTTGGTAGGATACACCAAGTCATTATCAATATTTGGTACGATGAATGGAGCAGAAGAATGAACCTGAGCAAAATTCTTCTGAAAATTGCGTACCATAATATGTAAAAGTTGTAATCGGTCAGGTTTTCAGCCAGAAAAGTTCACAACTGATCAAATCTTCACACTTCGACAGAAAAACCCCAAAATCTATCAGCTATTCAGCGATTTCAAAGCCAAATACTGCAGCATTTAGAGATATGAACTGAACAGAGCCTTGTCTAGTTTTGGTATACCGCAAAAATTCGTTAGCCTCTACAGGATGACGATGAAGAATCCTAGCTGTTCGATCAGGATCGCGTCAAGTGACGCAAAGCGTTGGGAAGGCCAAACTCAGTCATCAACATCTGGCATGATTCGGAATCACGACTAACCGGTAGGTTCCAGTATTTAGATCTGCGATATTTTCCAGTCTTTTGCAGTGGCATTAGTGATGACAGGCATTTGATCTTTCCTTTACCGCTTTTTCTATTTTCTGTCCTTTTCCTTTTAGGGTCCTCTTGTCTGTCCGAAGTCTGCATAGATAAGGTTTTTTCTATTTTTTTCTTTTCTTGTATTTTTTGGCACGAACAAACAATTTGTTGAGCGGGGATGACTGGAGAGAGGGCAAGAACTACTCCGAGTTTAGCCGAACGAACTCGAGCTTGCCGCGCTCTTCTCCCCAGCATCGAATATGCCTCAGTGGCCAACTAAGACTCACAACAATGGCTTGAATTCAGCAACGATATTTACGTTGAAGAAATTCTTAGTCGTTTTGAGTGGAAAAATCTTCGGTTACGTTGTCATTGACGGTTTATGGAGAAGAAGATTTAACCAACAGCCTTAAGAACTATACAACAACAAAAACCTGGTAAAAAAAAACTCTCCAACAGACCATGAATATATTTTTACAAGGTGGGCCAAAAGAAGTCATCCGATGTTGTTTGGGCTTCAGAATATCGGTTGTGGCTGCTCCAGCGTGAACAGCGCACCATGCAGTAACTTTGAGTAGTTGTAATGGCTCCTCGTGCGTTACTCGTGGATTTTCGATGCCCCAGAAGCGATAGTTTTGCTTGTTCACGTACCTCATGAGCCTCATCGCTCATCATGATTTTGGTCGAAAAATTGTCCACTTCAATTATTCCGCGTTCTTTTGGAGTGTATCGCTCCATGCCTTGTTCACTTGTATTCTACATCTGTCTTGTCCACAAATGTCAAAACAGATCTGACATTGGTGGCCATTTACAAAAATAAGAACATCTTACAATAGGGTGATCTCTTTTGGCCCACCTTGAAGAAGATAAACAGCGAATTGATACCATCGTTGGACGGGTGCAGAGAAAAACCTCGAATGGCGCGCACAAGTAGAAATCCACTTTATCCTGCCGTATGCACCATATCAATAAAGGATTCGAACTAAACCTTAGTCGGTTAAGATAACTGGGTGATATAAAACGAATGGACGCACGAGTTGTAACCAACCTCAACCAAGTTGAAATGCGCAACTGAAGGGAGCTAGTTCATTACGTTGAAACATTGGCACATTCATACGACTTAACAAATTTATAATAGACAATTTGAATTTCCACGACATCCCATAAAATTGAACCCTATGTTCAACTTTTCTAAGGGAATTCACTTGAAAAATAATTCCAACTTCCTTCCACCTAAGACAAACTCCAAAGCACACGCAATTTCAAAGGATATTTTTCCAATAAAAAAAAATTTAAATTCTTGAATTCAATTACCATGAAAAAGGATGCGAAGCATATTAGCTTGCTTGACATATTTAGAATTTATGACTAGGTATTGATAGCTTAGAAATACAATTTTCCTGCTTCTAAAGCATACATCCTTCCCAATGCATAGGTAATATTTGAATCTGTTCTCTTCCGATTATCCTTTCGGCGAAATTTCATGCTTACAAAGGAATTTGATTATAACGAAACATGGATGGTATGAAGTCAACATACTTATTATTTCACTACACCAACATATTGTGTATTTTGCTTATGTATTAGCGTTCCAAGCCTCCTGGTATTACCCTCACACTGAGTTTGAGGAACAAAATAAAAGACGAACCCATCGATGGAATAAATGTCATGAGGGAATGCAAATGTCCCCCTTTGACATGGCACCCTCATCAAGGGGGTAGAGACAACCACTATTTAGATGTTTTCTTTCCAGATGATGATGGGATTTGAACATTTAAAATAAAATATTTGTTTGTTGTATCCTTCTAGACATTCCCTGTCATACGCACTTTAACAGTGTTGTGCAAACGTGTTTTGATAAAATATTTTGATTTTGTTTTAATTTTTTTTTAAAGCTGTTTCCATTTGAAAGTAGTGCAACGTAAATAAAATGAGTAGGGTGCGAAGACATTGATTTTATAACTCTCATTTACTAAGCCTACAAAACTGCGATGTAATACCTTGGAAACTAAAAATCGGATGCAAAGCGAAAGCCTACTACCTAAGCTGCAACAACAATGATACAAACAAAGAGATTGAGTATAAAGCCACCTTTTTGCACCTGGAATGTGAGAACATTAAACAAGAGAGGTGCAAGCAAACAACTAGCGGAAGCCCTAAACTGCTATAAAGCAGACATTATTGCCATACAGGTAATTAGATGGGATGGGCCGGGCAAAAAGAGGATGAAAAATTGTAACATCTGCTACGGACCGTGTGAAAGTGAGCAGAAACAGCAAATATTAGGATGCGGATGTTTTTTAAAAGTGCCAGACTTAGGAAAAGTTTTTGGTTTCCAAGACATTAGCGAACGCCTTGTAACTATCCGCATCAAGGCCAAATTCGCCAACATAAGCCTTATATGCGCTCACGCCCCACGGAGGAAAAAGATGATACAGCTAAGGATTGCTTTTATGAGCTCCTTGAGAAAACTTATGAGCGACTACCGAAGTAGGATGTTAAAATCGTGCTGGGAGATTTTAACGCAAAGTTAGGAAGATAAGACATCTTTAGCAGTATTTTCGGAAAACATAGCGTACACGACAACACGTCTGGTAACGGACTTGAGATAATTGACTTCTCTACGGAACGAAATGCCACTATAGCCAGCACGATTTCCTCCCGTCGATATCCATAAGGAGACATGGCGATTTCCAGGTCAACGAATGGTCAATCAAATTGATCACATCGCGATAGAAAAGGGGCACGCATTCAGTATTTTGGATGTCCGAACGTTCCGAGGAGCTAACACCGAATGCGGATATCCACCACGTCACAAAAATCCAGAAATGCTGTGAAAAAATTTAATGTCGAAAGACTGCAATCACAAGAGATCGCCAAGACCTTCGCGCAACATACCAACAGCATCGAATGTCGAAGAACTATGGCAACGATGCCAACAAGCCATTAGATCAGCCGCAACTGATGTGCTAGGTTTCTCGCACCCACCAGCAAGAAACCCCTGGTTTGATGAGGAATGCCGAAAGATGCTCGCAGCCAAGAACAAGGCCTACAAGTCTAAGCTGCAGGTGAAGACGAGAGCTGCCGTGGAGCTCTATAGGCAGAGAAGAAGGGAAGAACACCGGCTTTTTAGAAAGAAGAAACAAAGAGCAAGAAAAGCGCGCGATAGAGGATATAGAGAGGTGCCACTCCAGGAAAGATGGTCGCAAGTTTTAACAAAGTGTAAAACGTCAAAGCCAAGGATACAAGGCTCGAGCAGAATCCTGTCGAGATGAACAAGGAAATATCGTAGTTGAGACACGGTCGATGCTGAGGATATGAAAGAACCACTCATGCAGACTGTTAAACGGCGATGACGAACAACATTCCGCTGTCAGGCAGGACGAACCATTCAATGTTGGCAACGACAGCGAAAGCTGCCAGCCACCCGATCTGAGTGAAGTGAGGATAGCAATATCTAAACTGAAGCTTAATAAGGCTGCCGGAAATGACGGCCTTCCCGTCGAGCTTTATTAAGCCGACGAAGATGACCTGGTAAGTAACATCCACCAACTCATAAGCCGAATCTGGTCGGAAGAAAGTATGGCTGAAGAATGGAACCTCAGCATCGTTTGTCCGATCCACAAAAAAAGACCCTCTAAACTGCGCCAACAACAGAGGCATTAGTCTGCTCAAAATCGCCTACAAGATCCTTTCTGCCGTAATATGTGAACGCCTGAAACCGTTTACCAACAACCTGATCGGCCCTTATCAGTGTGGTTGTAGGCCAGGAAAGTCCACAATCGACCAAATCTTCACACTTCGGCAGATCCTGGAAAGAACCCAAGAAGTCAAAATCGATACCCGCCACCTATTCATCGACTTCAAAGTCGCATACGACAGCATTTATAGAGACGAACTATACAGAGCCATGTCTAGTTTTGGTATACCTTCCAAACTCGTCCGTTTATGTAGGATGACGATGGAGAATTCTCGCTGCTCCATCAGGGTCGGAAACAACCTCACTGACACATTCGTTACCAAAAACGGATTTATGCAAGGCGATGCGCTGTCATGTGACTTCTTCAGTCTGATTCTTGAGAGGATTGTGCGAAACTCACGAGCCAACACCAGAGGCACAGTTCTCCAAAAATCTGTACAACTATTAGCATACGCCGACGAAATTGACATCATTGGTAGGACCCAACGTGATGTCATAGCCACGTTTTCTTGTATGGAGAAGGAAGCGCAAAAATGGGTTAAGCAGTAAATGAAGACTTTGAGGTAGTAAGGGACATTATCTATATCGGCTCCGATATTAAATCTGACAACAACATCTCATCAGAAATTAAACGAAGAATTACTCTTGCCAACCGCTGTTTCTGCGGGCTAAGAAGGCAATTCAGTAGTAAAGCCCTCAAACGAACTACTAAGGAGATCTTATATAAGACAATGATCATCCCAGTCCTGCTCTACGGCGCTGAAGCATGGACCGTCTCAAAAGCGGATGAAGAAATCCTTGGTCGATTTGAGAGGAAACTTCTTCGAAAAATCTTCGGTCCCGTTTGCGTTGACGGGCTATGGAGACGAAGATTCAACCAAGAACTATACGAGCTGTACAGCGACATGCCCCTGGTCAAAAAAACGCCGCATTGGACGTTTAAAATGGCTAGGACATGTAGAACGAATGGACACCAATACTTTGGCTCGCAGAGTCTTCGATTCCCAGCCAGATGTCGGACGGAGTAGAGGAAGACGTCGCCTTAAGTGGCGCGCACAAGTAGAAACCGACCTCAACCAACTTGGAGTGCGCAACTGGAGGCAGTTAGCTAAGGACCGGAATAATTGGAGAGGCATGTTGGTTGAGGCCCAGGTTCATTCCGGACTGTAGCGCCACTTAAGTAAGTAAGTCTCTCCAGTCACGATGTATATATAATTTTTCTGTTAACCTTTATTCGAGTCGTGTTGGACATCTGATTCCTTTATTCATAGAGGTACACATTATTAATAAGGGTGTGACTAAGGGCTCACTCTTTTCGCTGCTATTAACTGATACTAGCTTCACCGCGTTTTTAGATTTTATACTATTATATATAAAGATAACCACATAATATATATAATTAGATATTAAAACGAAAACTAATTTATTTAAGTAAAATCAATCATTATTATACGAGTTAATTATTTTTTTTAAGGCCACCTACAGAGAATTTCTTATTAAATGTTGCTAGCTAAAACAAAGTTGATATAAAATACAAACTTCCCAAGCAGTTTTCCCGGTTTATCTTCTACCTTCGCTAGATTGTATGTCGCTATTTTAATAAAATTTTATCAAAACAATTAAAATATCTTTATCCAAGCTTAAGAGCATGACTATAGGCAGATGTATTGGAGATTGCTCGGATGTTAAAGGTGATGTAATTGGAATTTATACACCGCTACAGACATTTCTGAAGGTTCTAAAAAGAATTTGTTGTGAACCTTCAATCTGGATGTATACATATCAACCAAATACAGAGTTAAGTTATATTCTAGAAATAATGGTGTAATTAGTGATTATGTTGTTAAACTGCTGAAAGTATCTGGAATAGACCCAAATCTGTATTGGAAAGTGTTTATTATATTAAGATAAAATATTTCTAAAAAAAATTATTTACTATTAAAATTATTATAGTGTCGCACAATAAATTTAAGGAGTTGAAATGTTCCATATATAAAGGGTGTGCCTTTTTTTGTTGGTATTGAAAAAAATTGTTACAAAAACACGATATCCATATATGAGGTGTTAAAACTTTTTTTTATTTTATTTTATATAATCTAAAATAAATTGATTATTTAGCAATGAAAAGATTGAAGATAAGGAAATTTGTTCTTCCCAGAAACTAAGGAAAGAATAAAAGGAAACCGGTTGGTATTTTCAGTTCAAGCTACAAGTTATTTGGATATTGGTTCTAATATAAAGTCCTTACTTTTGCCCACAATTTTGAGAGGCTATGACCTGAAGCATAACAATGGAACAGAAGTGATATTACATTTTTTTTTAAAAGCTTGCGTATTACATTTTGCACAAAAATAAAAAATACAATTTTTCGCGGGACCTTTTATGTCGTTTTATGTCGAATTAGAGTAGAAGAGTTGGGAAAAACTTTTCTTAACTCGGATTATGCTCGGATAATTTGTGAGATAATTTGTCGGATAATTTGTCAGAATAGGCAATTTTCTGCTGAAACTCATTTGGTTTCACGCTGCAAGAGCGATGGCTTCGAATAATAGTCTCATCTTTGGGGCCTTCTACCCCAATGGTGAATATTTTGAGAGTGCGCGTTTAAGCATAATGAATAGTCGATGGCTGATACAGGACAGATTGGCGGTTCCTCTAATCTACCACGTCTTCCAGTTCCTATACGACCGAGACATCGTCGCTCAGGGTGGAGAAGAACCCCTGCATTTCAGCAGCAGTGGGTCCGATTGACACAGTCGGAGTAGGTTACAACAAGAGAACCTGTTATGATGGCTAAGTTATATAGAGACACTTGACTTACAAATTGCATGGCCGACTTACATAGTTAAAGGTTTTAAGGTCTAGGTTAGGTTAGGTAAAACAGCCAGGGTGGTACAAAATAAAGACCTTACTTTTGCCCACAATTTTGAGAGGCTATGATCTGAAGCATAACAATGGAACAGAAGTGATATTAAATTTTTTTTTAAAGTTTGCGTATTACATTTTGCACAAAAATAAAAAAATAAAATTTTTCGCGGGACCTTTTATGTCGTTTTATGTCGATTTAGAGTAGAAGAGTTGGGAAAAACTTTTCTTAACTCGGATTATGCTCGGATAATTTGTGAGATAATTTGTCGGATAATTTGTCAGAATAGGCAATTTTCTGGTGAAACTCATTTGGTTTCACGCTGCAAGAGCGATGGCTTCGAATAATAGTCTCATCTTTGGGGCCTTCTACCCCAATGGTGAATATTTTGAGAGTGCGCGTTTAAGCATAATGAATAGTCGATGGCTGATACAGGACAGATTGGCGGTTCCTCTAATCTACCACGTCTTCCAGTTCCTATACGACCGAGACATCGTCGCTCAGGGTGGAGAAGAACCCCTGCATTTCAGCAGCAGTGGGTCCGATTGACACAGTCGGAGTAGGTTACAACAAGAGAACCTGTTATGATGGCTAAGTTATATAGAGACACTTGACTTACAAATTGCATGGCCGACTTACATAGTTAAAGGTTTTAAGGTCTAGGTTAGGTTAGGTAAAACAGCCAGGGTGGTACAAAATAAAGACCTTACTTTTGCCCACAATTTTGAGAGGCTATGATCTGAAGCATAACAATGGAACAGAAGTGATATTAAATTTTTTTTTAAAGTTTGCGTATTACATTTTGCACAAAAATAAAAAAATAAAATTTTTCGCGGGACCTTTTATGTCGTTTTATGTCGATTTAGAGTAGAAGAGTTGGGAAAAACTTTTCTTAACTCGGATTATGCTCGGATAATTTGTGAGATAATTTGTCGGATAATTTGTCAGAATAGGCAATTTTCTGGTGAAACTCATTTGGTTTCACGCTGCAAGAGCGATGGCTTCGAATAATAGTCTCATCTTTGGGGCCTTCTACCCCAATGGTGAATATTTTGAGAGTGCGCGTTTAAGCATAATGAATAGTCGATGGCTGATACAGGACAGATTGGCGGTTCCTCTAATCCACCACGTCTTCCAGTTCCTATACGACCGAGACATCGTCGTTCAGGGTGGAGGAGAACGCCTGCATTTCAGCAGCAGTGGGTCCGATTGACACAGTCGGGGTAGGTTACAACAAGAGAACCTGTTATGATGGCTAAGTTATATAGAGACACTTGACTTACAAATTGCATGGCCGACTTACATAGTTAAAGGTTTTAAGGTCTAGGTTAGGTTAGGTAAAACAGACAGGGTGGCACAAAATAAAGACCTTACTTTTGCCCACAATTTTGAGAGGCTATGATCTGAAGCATAACAATGGAACAGAAGTAATATTCAATTTTTTTAAAAGTTTGCGTATTACATTTTGCACAAAAATAAAAAATAAAATTTTTCGCGGGACCTTTTATGTCGAATTAGAGTAGAATAGTTGGGAAAAGCTTTTCTTAACAGTTGAGTATGCTCGGATAATTTGTCAGATCTGGGGTCAGATCAGATTTGGGCGTTTATATTAAATATGCCATGACATACTATATTATTTTTGCAAATACAAACATAAATACTGAACCATAAAACCATGGCATCGAAAAAATACCCTCAATCAACCTCGTGCTGGAAAAATGCTACTGGCTTCTACCATAATCGAATCTAACGGATGCTTTTTAGAGGTTGGTTTTTCGAATAGAGATAAAACTGACATTTTGTGGTCAAATCGGGCAACTCTAATGTCATTTATGTTTAGTTTGGTTTGCCTTTTCATCATGAACAAGTTGAAAAATGAACAACGCTTGCAAATCGTGCAAATTTATTTCGAAAATAATGGTTCAGCTCGCGAAGTTTGCCGCAAGCTCCGTCCATTTTACGGTCGACATAATCGTCCATCAGAGCAATTAATTCGATTAACCATGGATCGTTTTCCTACTACGTTTATTCTTTGTGATAATAGGCATACGCAGAGATGTCGAACAGTGCGCCACTGGCTTAAAACCTTACAAGATCCAGCTTGTGCAAGAATTAAAGCCGCGAGACCATGCAATACGTCTTGATTTTGGTGGCCCATGCACCATTGAGATTGATGTCGATGCTGATTTTCATCGCAAAATTTTGTTCAGTGATGAGGTTCATTTTTGGTTGAATGGCTACGCCAACTAGCTAAATTACAGCATTTTGAGTGAAGAGAATCCACATGAGACCCTTGAGACGACACATCCACAAAAACTGACGGTTTTGTGTGCTCTATGGGCTGGTGAAGTCATTGGGCCTTACATCTGCCGAAATGATGCTTTAGAGTCAATTACCGTTAATGGATACCAGTAAAGAGCCATGATAACCGACTATTTTGTTCCTGAATTGGATGGCATGAATGTGGATTAGGTGTTGATCCAACAGATGGTTCTACATGCCACACAGCGCACGTCACAGTGGATTTATTGAAGGAAGCATTCGATGACCGCATAACTTCGCGGTATGGACCTGTCAATTGGCCACCACGATAGTGTGATTTGACACCATTGGATTATTTTCTTAGGGGATATGTGAAGTCGCTCGTCTACGCCAACAAACCAGAAGCGTCAGGGGACCTGGAACCCAACATTCGTGGCGTTATTGCCAATATACAGCCCCGAATGCTCGAAGTTCTATATTTCTAAAAACAAACTTTATAAAGAATGCTTTTTTTTAGAGGTATAGAACTTTACTTTGCTTTACTTTGAATTAAAACATATGAGAAGGCTACAATCCACAGTGTGGATCATTTTACACACTATCCCATCCCATCCTTTAGATTATTATCCCTTAAATTGGGGTTTATGGCAAAGAAATATTGAAATTCAAACTATAGCAACATGTTGTTCAGACAGTTTATCAAAAACTTGTATGGTTCTACCAAAAACAACGTTTTTCTCCTGCATATGGTATTGCGAAAGTATACAAATGGTTTTTGTAACAAATGGTTCTTGTATGAAAACGCCTCCAAAAAGTAGGCGTGGATAAAAATAATATACAAAAGAAATATTTATATTACCGAAACCAATTATTTTGCATAAAATTTTTTTCGACATCTTTAAAATTTAAGTGAAAAAGGTTTTTTTACTGAAAACCCCCCAAAAAGTGGGCGTTTGAAAAATAATTTTGTATAAACGAAAAATAGACGATAGGATTCTCTAGATATTTGTTCAAACACTTTCAAAATTTTGAACGGTTTGGCTTTAAATTAAGTTTGTCCAAAAAGGAGGCGTGGCAGTCTGTGGATTTCAAAAATTTTTAAAGCTGTTCGAACAGCATATACAAGGATCACAAGTACCAAATTTCATTATCCTGGCTTAAAATTTAAGCCCCAAAAACCGGTTACCTACAGACCGACGTACGGACAGGTAGACAGACAGGCATGGCTTAATCGATTCTGATTCGATTCATGCATGTGAGGTATACCTAGCTAAATTAGTTCACTATGTTACAAACTATGTATCAAAGCTAATGTACGCCTATGGGATAGGGTATAACAAAGATGATTTTTTTTAAATTGACATGAAATTTACTTTTTTTTTGGAAGATACTCTTCTGGCATTATAATTTAAATATGATTTCTGGCATATAACCGCCACGGATGGCTCGGACGTACTCTAATCTGTAGGTTTAATTTTCGATGAATTTTTCCAACATTTGGCAATAACGCGGCGAATGTTGTCCTCCAAGTGGTCAATCGTTATCGGCGTAGACTACCGGACTCACGGTACGGACCAATTACCAATAAAGCCCAGCAAAATGTCAGTTTTTGTGGGTGTAACGGTGTCTCAACATACACTTGAGAATTATCATCATTCCAAATGCGGGATGTTTTGTTTATTGAAGCATTCTTTCAACCAAAAGTGAGCTTCATCGCTAAACAGAATTCGCTTATGAAAATTGGGATCAAGAGAAATCTTGTCATAGGCCCATTCAACGAATCTACGCCTTGCTAGGTGATCCCTTGGCATGAGTTGGATTTTGTAAGCTTGCAACCCAAGATCTTTCCATACATATCCAATTCCTATGCAAGATGGCTTATAGACTGATTCTGGTCTTCTGATGTAAAATGGAAAAAAGCCAAAAAAAAAAAAAAAAACAGTGGAAGGGTTCATGTCTGGTTGATCTAAAGATGGCTTTCGACATCGTATGGTTAGAGGGCAGCTTTCTAAAGCTTACCAGACTTCGCATAAGTAAACCACTACTGTATAGGTATGCTTCATGACATGTTGACTGGTAGAACGTTTGATGTCAAAAATGGCAATGTTACTTCTACCACCGAATTTTTCATTAAAAATTGTCTGCAACAGGGAGCGTTAAACTCCGATTAAACCGATTATTTTCAGCATTGACACCAGTGATATGTAGTCTTACTCAAGCAATTGCGTATATGGACGATCTAATCGCATACAGAACAGCGCCTACGATCGAGGTCATTCCAACTCTTTTGCAGCGGGACTTCGACAAGATCCAGAGATATTCCGCCCTTGCGAAGTATCCGACGGAGCGGAAAATTCTCCGATTTTGTACGATTCGGAGGATTTTAGCTTCGAGGTATTCTTCTGAAAAGCTTATCGGAATATTTCTCCGACATTTTGTAACGTTGAAGGATTTCCTGCGACACAAATTCTTCGCGGAATTTATTTACGAATTGTAGTGAAGTGATTTTTGTTCCGATGACACACACATACCTCGAATTGAATTTTGAACTTGAAAATCAACTTTCAGAAATCGGAAAATATCCTGTTTAGGACACCGCTGTCTAGGGCTTCTAGGGATACGAGGAAGAACTGGTAAAAGTTGGTGATCATTGGGCCAAAAATTGGCATCTGTCTGTAGCCGTCTCTATATTTTGGAAGACATGTAGATGGTGCTCTGGTGAGAGCTAGGGGAGAGTTTGCTCTGACAAGACGATTGTTTTATATCAGTCGATTTGAGAGCAGGGTGAATGAAGGTGATTTGCTACAAGGCCCTCATCAGCCCGATGAGGGCCTATGGGTGCACGGTGTGGTTCAACGTACGTTGTCTCATCTCAAATGAAAGATATACGGATGTTTGAGAGGCAGTGTTTGAGAAGCTGCCTTGGACGTCACAGAACACCAGTATCTGACTACACAAAATATTATTCCAACCAGGTCCTATGCAACGGGGCCAACATACCAGAATAGGCAATTTTCTGGTGAAACTCATTTGGTTTCACGCTGCAAGAGCGATGGCTTCGAATAATAGTCTCATCTTTGGGGCCTCCTACCCCAATGGTGAATATTTTGAGAGTGCGCGTTTAAGCGCCTATATGCCGCCCGAAGCTTTCCTATATTTGAATAGTCGAGTGCTGATACAGGATAGATTGGCGGTTCCTCTAATGTACCACGGCTTCCAGTTCTTATACGACCGAGACATCGTCGCTCAGGGTGGAGGAGAACGCCTGCATTTCAGCAGCAGTGGGTCCGATTGACACAGTCGGAGTAGGTTACAACAAGAGAACCTGTTATGATGGCTAAGTTATATAGAGTCACTTGACTTACAAATTGCATGGCCTACTTACATAGTTAAAGGTTTTAAGGTCTAGGTTAGGTTAGGTAAAACAGTCAGGGTGGCACAAAATCCAAAAAAATAATTAAATAAATAAATAAAAAATATGATTGCTCTGGCTGTTATAGCTCTTAAGTTATTTTTAAGTTGTTTTTAGAAAGATTTAATTAGTTTTTAGGTAGTCCGTTCTTAGTAGTTTTAATAAGTGAGTAAGTTGAAAAAAAAACTAAAAAAAAAATTGTTTACCAAGTTCTTTTGTTAAACTTTTCTTGGATAATAAAACGCTCTTTAATAAAGGCTGTCCGCCGGGAAGGTATACTACTTTGATTGTTTCGAATTTTAGATTAAATGAACGAGAATGGATCTTATATAGATAAATGTCTTATTTAATGTCGGCAATTATGTATAGAATACAATATCATGTATGTCCGCCTCTGTTAGTCTCACAAATGCGAGCCTTTTTAAGCACATTTTTCATTACATTCTCACACATTTCACGCGGTATTTCATTGATTTCATCACGAATATTGTTTGAGTTGCTCAAGCGTTTGCTTGCATAAACCTTGCTTTTCAGATATCCCTACAAAAAGAAGTCCGGAGCAGTCAAATCAGGCGACCGTGGAGGCCAATCAACATCACCATTTCTTGAAATAACTTGTTGTGGAAAGAGTTCTCGCAGTAATTCTATTGTAATCCTGGTTGTATGCGATGTGGAATCGTCTTGTTGATACCACATGTTAATCAAGCCCAAAGCATGCAGTTGTGGCGTTAAAAGGTTTTCAATCATATCACGATATCGCTCCCCATTCACAGTTACCGTTACGTCGTTTTCATTTTCAAAGAAGTAAGGTCCAACGATTCCTCCTAACCAAATTGCGCACCTTTTAATGGATGCAAAGGTGACTAATGAATAATTTGAGGGTTTCCATTGCCCATAACTGACTATTCTGTTTATTCACACTTCCATTCAAATGAAAATATGCCTCGTCACTCATTATGATTTTTTTATGAAATCGGGGTTGTCATGGGCTAGCTGTAACATCTTATTGGCACATGTACGGCGTCGTAAATGGTCTTGTGGAAGAAGCACTTGTGTCATATAAATCTTAAATGGAAACAAATGCAAATCCTTGTGCAAAATTGTGGCCAAAGTTGTTCTTTGAAGACCAACCTCCTGAGTACGGCGTCGAATTGAGGTTGATGGATTGCTTTGAACACGTTCTTGAGCAGCAGTAATGTTTTCAGCCGATCTTGTGGTGCATTGTGGTCCATGCTTGGGCCTCTCACCTTCAGACCCTCTTTCTTCGAAATCATTCACTACACGATAAATACTGCGTTTTGTTGGCACGTTGTTTCCCCCAAAATTTCACGTAACTTGCTCAACGTCACAGTAATCGATGATTGATTTTGATTGAATGTTTTAATGATTGAAACACGTGGGCTTATCAAATATTTTCCCATAATAAATTTGCCACGTGTCTACTTCACGATTGCCAAATATGAACTGTCAAGACCAATGTTTAACAAAATGGCGGCACAACAAAGTAGTATACCTTGCCGGCGGACACCCTGTATTAATTGTCATTTTAGATAATAGGCCGAAAGGCGTCAGGATTAAGTTATTATTGTGTTATTTAAGGCGCCCACATAGGGCCAGCAATAATGAAAAATAAAAATGAATTAAAAAAAAAAAAAACTGATTCTAGCCATACACCACGCTACGCTCTTCAGCAGCAATGACTTCTTCTGTACGTCAGTGCGACATCTCTGTGGATGCGTATTATCATTAAGAGTAAACGTGGTGCGAAAACGCTACATACTTGATCGAATTAATTGCTCTGATGGACGATTATGTTGAAAGTAAAATGGACGTAGTGCGCGATACGTATTTCGAGCAGAACCATTATTTTCCTAATAAATTTTAAAAATTTGGAAGCGTTATTCAGACCTCAGTCTATTCATGTCAAATTGCCAAACCAAACTAAAAATAAATCACTTGACAGTTGAAAAATTGAAAAATGGCCGCCAACTAAAATAGTGTTGCCAACATATAGTTCTATACCTCTAAAAAACACTCGTTACTTCGAAAAAAATCTATTGTGTTTCATTTTTATCAAAATTCTTAGAACCATTATCGAGACTAACTTCCAGATATTTATTCATCCATTTTGTGTGCATACACATCTGCTCTGGTGAATATCTTAAATGATGGCATTAGCATTATTAGGTAAAAGCTTAGATTTCTGATGCATTTTATGGTGTTTTGCGAAAACTCAAACTTCATAGGTTTTTAGATTACAGTGTGCTTCAATCCCTAAACCCATAAAAGGCAACTTACCCAAATAAAGCACCCCCATATATGTAAACGGGAAGAAATTTTTAGCTTTACCATACTCTAATCCAATCCGTTTACTTTCCACCACCACTGTTCTGTATACCTCAACGTTTCGCCGATAAAATATGTCGTATATAAATACCATCAATGAGAAGCGAAAAAAAAGTAAAATTATTGTATATCCTTACCTTTCCTCGCAGAAACCTTCAAACTCAACGTGAACGTCCTTCCGTCTCCCTAATTTTCAATGCTAAAATCAAAATCAGAATCGAGACTCCACGGCAAGGAGAAGGAAAATGAAAATTCGTAACACAGATGTTTTTCCTTTCTTTACCAAATTGTTTGCTGCTCCCATCCCTAGATCCTTAATATTTTTTTTTCTCTGCCGTGGAAGGATTCGCAGAGCTTGAAATGAAGCAGGGCTCTGCCAGCTCTGAAGGGTGCGGGGATAAAAACGTAAGCAGAAAATATCATCAATTGATTTGCCATTGAATTGGTTCATTTAATCTTCGCCTGGGGGGCTTTAGCCTTGTCATAGAATATGCGATATGAGGGCAAAGGGGGCGCAAGCCTTGAACGACATAGTACTGACGAGGACGACGCTGATGATGCTGGTTCATGGAACGCAACTGTTTCTGCTCCTACACTGCTGCTTGCCTTGTGATTGTTGTTGATTTGACTTCACATTATGCAGTCATTTGGAATATACACATATTACTTGCGTTTTCTGTGGAGAATCAATACTCGTTTGTATATCTGGAATTTTAGGGGTGTCTGGCTAGATACACATTATTCGCGAGGGAAAATTAAACTGAATTCCAGTTTGAATGGAGTGGGATGTGGTTTTCTTCTCCAAGAGTTTGGTTGGATGATTTTCTGCGAGGGTTATCTCTAACGAGTTCGTATTTAATGCGATTAATTGAATTGAAGACCATCAAATGACCGTAAACACATAAGCCCTAGACATATTCGTACAATCAATCTTTCATTGAGACTTACTAATGATGGCCAAGTGTTCTGGCAGAGTTTTTATGCTATATGTTGAGTTTTACCTTAATCTTCAGCTATCTTAGGTAGGGAGAACTTTTAACGCTGAAAGAGCATTCTGGAATGGTTGCACATGTTTGATAACTGGCTCCTTGAATTACTTGAGATTTCATATCAGTGGAAATACAATGCCGGAGGGTATAATACATGTCAACCCTTGTCCTAAATTAGCTTTAGTTTGGGCAATCATTCATTTCGTTCAGAGCGAATTATTCCTTAAAAGAGGAGAATAAACAATTTCCAACTTTTCATATTACAGGACACTTGTCAAAGTTTCACGCATGTTTTGTATTGTTGCCAAACAACCAATACCTTTGTTAAGGACCATGCGAAATGAAAAAAAGGTAAATGACGTATTTGCACATAGAAGATGCAATCCGCCTTAACAGAAAAGGTGGAGCCGACAAACTTGTAAAAGCCCTAAGCCTTTAGAAGCAGACCAGGAAATACAATCAGAGGGGCCGAGAAAAAAGCATGACATTTACTAAGGTGCATGTTATAATGAGCAGAAACAGGGACTATTCGGAAGCGGATTGGTTTCAAGTGAAAGATTTATGCACACCAGTGTGTGCATGTCTAGACCCAATATAAGCCTTAAATGCTCTGAAGCTCAGACCTAAGAAAAAGATGACATTGAAAACTCATGAGCGACTACCGAAGTATGATGGTAAAATAGTGGTGGTAGATTTTAACGCAAAGGTAGGAAGAGAGGCCACTATAGCCAGCACACGGTTTCCTCACCTCGATATCCATAAGGGGACATGGCGGCCTCCAGATCAACGAACTGTCAACCAAATTGATCACAATGCAATAGACAATAGGCACGCATCCAGTATTTCAAATGTGCGAACATTCCGAGGATCTAACATCGACTCGGACCACTACCTTGTTGCAATGCAAGGTAAGAATGCGGATATCCAACGCGCCCTAACAATCCAGAAATACTCTGCAAAAATGTAATTTCGAAAGACTGCAATCGCAAGAGACCGCCAAGACGCCAAGACAATGGTAACGATGCCAACAAGCCGACAGATGCTCGCAGCCAAGAACGAGGCCTACAAGGCTAAGCTGCAGGTGAAGACGAGAGCTACCGTTGAGCTCTTTAGGCAGAGAAGAAGGGAAGAACACCGGCTTTTCAGAAAAAAAGAAAAAAAAAGAGCAAGAGAAGCGCGCGATCTAGGATATAGAGAGGTGCCACGGAACGATGTTCGCAAGTATTACAAAAGTGAAAAATGTTAAAGCCAAGGATAAAAGGCTCGAACAGAATCCTGTCGAGATTAAGAAGGAAATATCGTAGTTGAGACACAGTTGATGCTGAGGATATGGAAGAACCACTTCTATCGAAACAGCAATATCTAAACTCAAGCCTCATAAAGCTGCCGGAAATGCCAGCCTTTCCGCCGAGCTTTATAAAGCCGGCGGAGATGACTTGGTAAGTAACATCCACCAACTCATAAGTCAAATCTGGTCGGAAGAAAGTACGCTTGAAGAATGAAATCTCAGCATTGTTTGCCCGATCCACAAAAGAGAAACCCTCTAAGCTGCGCCAACAACAGAGGCATTAGTCTCCTCAACATCGCCTTCCAGATCCTATCTACCGTATTATGTGAACGCCTGAAACTGCTTACCAACAACCTGATCGGCCCTTATCAGTGTGGTCTTAGGCCAGGAAAGTCCACAACCGATCAAATCTTCACACTTCGGCAGATCCTGGAAAAAACTCAAGAAGTCCAAATCGATACCCACCCAAAACCGCGTACGACAGCATTTATAGAGACGAAATATACAGAGCCATGCCTAGTTTTGATATACCGCCCAAACTCGTCCGTTTGTGTAGGATGACGATGAAGAATTCTCGCTGCTCCATCAGGGTCGGAAACGACCTCACTGACACATTCGTTACCAAAAAAGGATTTAGGCAAGGCAATGCGCTGTCATGTGACTTCTTCAATCTGATTCTTGAAAGGATTGAGCATAACCCACGAGCCCACACCAGAGGCACAATTTTCCAAAAATCTGTGCAACTACTAGCACACGCCGACGAAATTGATATCATTGGTAGGACCCAACGTGATGTCATAGCCACGTTTTCTAGTATAGAGAAGGAAGCGGCAAAAATGGGTTTAGCAGTGAATGAGGGCAAGACAAAGTATACGCTGTCAACACGAAAGGACACACAACATCGACGAATTGGACAGAACGTCACCATTGACAGATATAACTTTGAGGTAGTACGAAACTTTGTCTATATCGGCTCCGCTGTTAACTCTGACAACAACATCTCGTCAGAATTTAAGCGAAGAATTACTCATGCCAACCGCTGTTTCTTCGGGCTAAGAAGGCAACTCAGTAATAAAGCCCTCACTCGAACTTCTAAGGAGATCCTATGTAACACCCTGATCATCCCAGTTCTGCTCTACGGCGCTGAAGCATGGACCGTCTCAAAAGCAGATGAAGAAATCCTTGGTCGATTTGAGAGGAAAATTCTTAGAAAAATCTTCGGTCCCGTCGACGGACTATGGAGACGAAGATTCAACCAAGAACTATACAAATGGTCAAATGGACACCAATACTTCGTTTTGCAGAGTCTTCGATCCTCAGCCAGACGTTGGGCGCAGTACACGAAGACCTCGCCTTAAGTGGCGCGCACAAGTAGTAATCGATCTCAACCAACTTGGAGTGCGCAACTGGAGGCAGTTAGCTTATTACCGGGCTAATTGGAGAGGCAAGTTGGTGGAGTCTCATGTTCATTCTAGACTTAGCGCGACTTAAGCTAGTAACTAACGACATTTCATCAGAATTGAAACAAAGGCTTACTCTGGACAGCCGCTGTTTCCTCGGGGTAAGCAGTCAATTTCGTAATGAATCCATAAGGTGGTATATAAATCCATTATCATACCACCCCTGGTCTACGGAGCTGAATTATGGACATTTTTTAAAAAAGGATTAATAAATCCTTAGTTGCTTGGGCGAAAAAATTAGTCGGAAAATCCTCGGTCCCATTCGTGTTGACAGGCTCTAGATGCTAGCATATCAATACATTTTTTTGGCGCAACAGACTCGTTAATACCCAGGGCCGAGATTCCTCACAACCATTTATGTGTGGGTGTGTACTTCTTGCACGTTGGGAGGACCTCCTGTTTTCTGCCGACTCCAAACGACGAATTTTAATCTTTTCTCTACAATTGTTACTACTTGGTTGATTTGTCAGATCATCAAAAGAGAAGGGCCAGTGAAAAATCATTTAGGTGTTGATACGTCTGCTCGGCAGTTCATCGCACTAACCATCTTGCCACTGAGCCGACTAGGATATGCCTGGACAAAAATATCCCCATTTGCCGTTTAACACGCATTGGATATGTACAGTGTTTTCTCCGGCTGACAAAGTCTTCGATTTCCAATAAAATATCGGTCGGACGTAGCAGAGATAGACCTCGCCTTAAGTGCAGCTCAAGCGTAGAAACCGTCCTAAATCAACTGGAAGTGCTCAACTAAAGGAAGTTAGGTTGAAACCTAGCTAATTGTAGAATCATGTTGGTTGAGGGCCAGGTTCATTCCGATAGATGTAACCACCCAAAACCATTAAAAAATCATTTGGAAATTGTTTGGCAATGATTGCACGCAACCCAAAATGTATGTTTTAGTGTTTTGTTTTTGAATACCTACCCCTATTATGAATTTAAGAGTTCAGTTCTTATTTAGAAACGTGTCGAAATGTAACTTACCTCGTTACCTGCCATACTGACTGTAGGAAAATATTAGGGGATCCAGTGTTGTGTTAATAGTGAGTTTGCACGAATGCGTGTATATCCCAAACATAACCCCACCATTTTAATTCCCTAAAGGCTTTGCTTGCTTTGGTAATTTAAAGCTAAAACCCAAAGGCAAAGCCTCGTTTCTCACATATAAACTAGTTCGGAACTTTATCATTACTGCTGAGGAATAACTTTGCATTGGTTGGAGTGTGGCACACCAAGAAGCCAAATGAAACGTACGAGCCAGGATAATCTTCACGAAATCATCACCTTGAACTTTGTGTAATTACTTAGCCGGAGTTGGTTTTAATTTATGACTTTCGAGGGAATCTTCCTCTTATTCAAATGGAACTGGAGAGGTGTTTGTATCGTATAGTGAGAGTGACTCTGCTTTCGAAGATAGGCATTGGTTACTAGGTGATAAATGACTTTATCAATGCCATTGTGGCAGAAATGACAAATGAAATTTTTGTACTTCATTCTCGCGTGCCACACACACACACCGACACCATATAGATCAGGAACAGGACTACAGGAGCAGTGCCCTCAAGCTCTGAGAACCGGCAGTGAATATTAAGTACTACAGCGTACGTACAATGCAGGAGGGGTTTTTTTTTTGTCGGATATAAGTAATTGAGATAAGGATATCTTTTGTTGTGAATGTGAAAAGTGGAAAATTCTTCATAACGGAAGTTTTAAAAAGGGAAAGGAAGAGGAGTGACATTTTATAAGGGAATATTAAATGAATTGGGTGCAGTGTTGGTGTGAGATAAACTTTTTTAAAGAGACTTTATAAATTATGGGGGATACATGCTTGGTAAAAAGTTGAAGCGTATCTATGAAAAGAGATTCAGGTATTGCCAAAGTGATTATCATAGATTATGGGTAGATGCCACTATTCATATCATGTCAGTAGATGCTTCTTCTCATCTTGGTGATTTCTGTGAAAATCGTTGCAGGAAATAGCAAGTCGCAGAGCATGTACCTCTAGGATGCAATCCCATGATGATTGATGATTTGTTGATTTGGCAGCATTCAATCTCATTTTCAGAATCGAAATATTCACTTTAGAAAGCAATAAATGTCATTAAACGGCCCAAAAACACTGTACCACCAACTAGACTAACTCAAGACGTTTGGGCAAAAAGCGATAAGGAAGAGGCAGTCCTTTTCGCAGTGAGGAAACATTTAAACCATTTAATGGTCCAGAACACATTAATTTATTCGAGACTACAACCGATAGTAATCTAGTTAGACATGCAAATATTGCCGATCTTAAACGGGAAATACAGAAAGTAAAGCCTAAAAAGGCTCCGGGTTATGACCTGCTTACAGAGAACATCTAAAAATGTTGCCTCGGAAAGCATTAACTAAACTCCTCTACATTGCAAATGCAGCAATTGGATTAGAATACATACCAGGACAGTGGAAAGTGGCGGAAGTGATTATGGTTCTCAAACCAAGAAAATCACCGAATGAAATAAATTCTTACAGACCTATTTCACTTCTTCCAACAATTTCAAAAGTGTTGTTTGAAAGGATATTACTCGGTTGCTTACACCCCGTTATTGATCAGAGACGCCTTTTACCTAACCATCAATTTGGGTTTAGAAGTAAACATTCGATTGTGGACCAAGTTCATCGAATTACTGATGTAATTGAGAAAACTTTCGAAGAAAAGAAAATTTGCTCAGCCGTATTTCTTGACATGTCGCAAGCTTTTGAAAAGGTTTGGCATAGAGGCCTTCAATACAAACTAAGACAAGTTCTGTCTGTAAAAATTATATAAGATCCTCATGTCGTATCTTGAGCATTGACTCTTCCGTGTGAAACTTGGAAACGAATTTTCGGAGTTCCAAGAAATATTGGCAGGAGTACCCCAAGGAAGCGTCCTTGGACCACTCTTGTACCTCTTATTTACAAGTGATATACAAACAAACGATACAATAGTTTCCACGTTTGCTGACGAAACAGATATACTAGCAGTTGGCACAACAATAGAGGAAATAAATATGAAATTCCAAACCGCTCTTAACGAGGTTAATGATGGGAAAAAATCCTGGCGGATTGCACTTAACGAGAGCAAATCGATTCATGTAGATTTTTGTATAAGCAGACAAACAATTTGCCAGTATTTCTCAATATGGTTCGAGTCCCTTTTGCAAATGCAGCGAAATGACACTCGATGCAAAATTAAAATGAAAGTCCCATGTACAAAAAAATGCAAACAACTGAAAAACAAATACAGAGAACTGTACTGGTTACTCCGAAAATATTCGAAGCTTAACATTGATAACAAGCTGCTATTATACAAGCAAGTGCAGCCGGTCTGAATATACGGTATATAACTATCGAGTTGTACCAGTGAAACGAATCTAAATATTTTACAAACTTTTGAAAACAAAATGTTAAGATAATTCGGAAAATGCGCCGTGATATATAAGGAATGAAGATCTACGCATAGATCTGAGTCTTCCTGCGGTTATAGATGAAACGAAAAATTTTGCACGCAAACAATAAAAACATTTATTGGGACAAGTTAACACAACGGTCCTCCAAATTCTTGACGAAACAAATTTATTGCGGCGTCTTCAAAGAACGAAGCCTTTAGATTTGGCCCGATAGTAACAAACCGCGCTATAAATTGCGGAAAATGCAGGAACTACAACAGGAAAGTTACCTCCCAAACATTCATTACTCGTGATAAAAAATTGCTAGATAAGTAACCCTTAGATTTGGCCCGATATTACAAAAAAAAAATGTTCGCAAGTTTTTACCAAAATGTAAAACGTCAAATCCAAGGATACAAGGCTCGAACAGTATCCTGTCGAGATGAACAAGGAAATACCGTAGTTTAGACACAGTCTATGCTGAGGATATGGAAGAACCACTTCTGCAGACTGTTAAACGGCGATGACGAACAACATTGCGCTGTCAGGCAGAACGAACCATTCAATATTGGCAACGACAGCGAAAGCTGCCAACCACCCGACCTGAGTGAAGTGAGGATAGCAATATCTAAACTGAAGCTTAATAAGGCTGCCGGAAATGACGGCCTTCCCGTCGAGCTTTATAAAGCCGGTGGAGATGACTTGGCAAGTAACATCCACCAACTCATAAGCCGAATCTGGTCGGAAGAAAGTATGGCTGAAGAATGGTACCTAAGCATTGTTTGACCCTCTAAACTGCGCCAACTGCAGAGGCATAAGTCTCCTCAACATCGCATACAAAATTATCTCTGAACGTGTGAACGCCTGAAACCGTTTATCAACAACCTAATCGGCCCTTATCAGTGTGGCTTTAGGCCAGGTAAGTCCACAACCGATCAAATCTTCACACTTCGGCAGATCCTGGAAAAAACCTAAGAAGTCCAAATCGATACCCACCACCTATTCATCGA
This sequence comes from Rhingia rostrata, assembly GCA_949824845.1. Lineage (NCBI taxonomy): Eukaryota > Metazoa > Arthropoda > Insecta > Diptera > Syrphidae > Rhingia > Rhingia rostrata. The sequence continues at coordinate 18,726,150 of OX463755.1, read as the reverse complement.
TTTCAAAGCCGCATACGACAGCATTTATAGACACGAACTATACGAAGTCATGTCTAGTTTTGGTATACCGCCCAAACTCGTCCGTTTGTGTAGGATGACGATGGAGAATTGTCGTTGCTCCATCAGGGTCGGAAACGACCTCACTGACACATTCGTTACCAAAAAAGGATTTAGGAAAGGCCATGCGCTGTCATGTGACTTCTTCAATCTGATTCTTCAGAGGATTGTGCAAAACTCACGAGCCAACACCAGAGGCACAATTTTCCAAAAATCTGTACAACTACTAGTATACGCCGACGAAATTGACATCATTGGTAGGACCCCAACGTGATGTCATAGCCACGTTTGCTGGTATACAAAAATGGGTTTAGCAGTAAATGAGGGCAAGACGAAAGGACACACAACATCGATGAATTGGACAGAACGTCACCATTGACAGATATAACTTTAAGGAAGTACGGGACTTTATCTATCTCGGTTCCTCACAACATCTCGTCAGAAATTAAACGAAGAATTACTCTTGCCAACCGCTGTTTCTTCGGGCTAAGAAGGCAATTCGAACTACTAAGGAGATCTTATACAAGACCCTGGCCATCCCAGTCCTGCTCTACGGCGCTGAAGCATGGACCGTCTCAAAAGCGGATGAAGAAATCCTTAATCGATTTGAGAGGGAAATTCTTCGAAAAATCTTCGGTCCCGTTTGCGTTGACGGGCTATGGAGACGAAGATTCAACCAAGAACTATACGAGCTGTACAGCGACATGCCCCTGGTCAAAAAACTCCGCATTGGACGTTTAAGATGGCTAGGACACGTAGAACGAATGGACACCAATACTCCGGCTCGCAGAGTCTTCGATTCCCAGCCAGACGTCGGACGCAGTAGAAGAAGACCTCGCCTTAAGTGGCGCGCACAAGCAGAAACCGACCTCAACCAACTTGGAGTGCGCAACTGGAGGCAATTAGCTAAGGATCGGGCTAATTGGAGAGGCATGTTGGTTGAGGTCCAGGTTCATTCCGCACTGTAGCGCCACTTAAGTATGTTAGTAAGTAAGTAAGTAAGTAAGTAAGTAATAACAAACCGCGCTATAAATTTCAGAAAAAGCAGGAAGTTTCAAAGGAAAGTTACCTGCAAAACCTCACTATAAAAAAATTCCTAGACAATTTGCATACTTATTTGCAATACAAATACAAAAAGGGTGGTGCTTTTAGTGGGTTAAAGACTCACACTACTTTGGGCACGTGCTCATCGTGTCTTTTGGGATTTCCACCAGCCCACTTGACATTGGCGACTGTCAAGTGCTGGCCATATGAGCCAGGATTTTACGTTTTTTAATGACGACGCCATCTTGCGGATCTCAAAATTAGCAAATGGTATAATCAAGATGTCTGCTATTTAGATTTCGATAGCATTGACACAAAGCTTGTAACTTGCAGATACATGAATGATAAACATAATAACGGGTGATTTTTTAAGAGTAAAGTTTTTTTCAGGTTGGAAGCACTGGTTAGTAATGGCGTTCAAACGTCATCTGACACAGTGAAAAGTTTTCAGTATACTCTGCCATTTAATCATGGAAAGACTTACCGAACGAGCAACCATTACAAATTATTGAAATTTTTTTTGTCAAAGTTCGTGCTCTGTGAAAAATGTGCACCCATTGTTACGACCATATTATGGTCGTCATAATCGACGTGGTGAATCAACAATTCGTGCTTCTATCACCCAATTTTGCACCACATATACACTTTTTTGGACATTAAACCATCGGCTTGCAGTGCGTACCGAAGACAATATTGCAGTCGTAGCGTCCAATGTTAAGGAAGATCGTGAAATGTCAATTCGTCGCCGTTCTCAGCAATTGGGCATGTGTTACTCAACCACATGGAAAATTTTACGTGTCGATTTGGATTTGAAAGCCTAACTTGTGCAATAATTGAAGCCGAATGACCTACCACAACATCTAATTTTTGGTGAATTGGATTTAGAACATCTCCATGAATATCCGCTGTTTTATCGAAAAATTGTGATCAGCGATGAGGCTCATTTCTGGCTCAACAGATACGTAAATAAGCAAAACTGTCGCATCTGGAGTGATGAACAGCCACATGTCATACAAGACTTACCAATGCATCCCGAAGAAACGACAGCTTGATGTGGTTTATGGGCTGGTGGCACCATCGGTCAATTTTTCTTCAAAGACGACCGTGGAAGAAACGCGAACGATATCAAGCCATGATACGCGACTTTTTTTTGAACCAGTGGGCTGAGTTGAGCTTAGTTGACATGTGGACGGTGCCACATGCCGCACAGCTCGTGAGACAATAAAGGATGAATTTGGTGAGCAGGATGATTTTTTTATTTATCTTTTATGTATTTTATGTATCGGTTTCATAATCGGATAAAGAATCATCTTCTGGGGATATAACAATTCTGTCCGCTATTGTGTCCCATATCAGCACGTAAGAAATGTATCCTTCTCCGTCCTTCTCAGTTATTTGCGACAATTCTTCTTCAGCCAAGGGTAAGTCAGGACCCTTGAATAAAAATGGTGGCAGATGAGTTGAAAGGCCAGAGACAGCGCTCAATGCTGTAATACATACGGATGCCCTCGTGTCCTAGGCTAACCTTGGGTATTTGAATTGAACATGAGCATTGTTTACGTTCTGACAAACTGATTGCAATCCAGAAATTCTTTTCCAAAGAGTGGGGTTATTTGTCATATATGTACAACCAAATATTAGAACCATAATAATCAGCTAATCGATTTTAGAATACCTATAATCCCGTTAAAAAAAAAAGTATCCTTCGAAATTGCTGTTAAAGGCATTCATACGCTTTTCACCCTACCAAAGAATTTAAACATCCCTTGTCCGGGAGTACCATGCAACAAATTAGTTCAACAACATCTCCTACAGCATTAGGTGTTGTCCTCTTTGAACAGGTAATTTCACTAGGCCATTAAACGTTAATGTCCCGATCCCCCACCCACTCAATAAACACCAGACAGTAATGGTGTCTCAAGTTCTTTCAATCTTGGATTTAAGTACACTCTACTCGACTAGTGTGCCTGCTCTGAAATTGACTTGAGAAAGCTATAAACATAATAATATAAACTTGTCTTCAATGGTGGTAACCTTTTACGGAACACCCCTACAGCGAAGAGCAACGGTGTGATGCGATGCCAAAAGAACACCAGCTGCGCTTCGTTGGCAATTTTTCTTCCAAATCGTTTTCCAAGATTGCCAAATTCTGGCAAATATTAGCTTTTTATTCGGTAGTCTACCAGATAGCATCGTCGTCACCTGCACCCGCCACACATCAGACTTAAAGGTGCAAGTAGACATACCGGAGGCAGGCGGCATGAACGACTTCTATAGACAACAAAAGAAATCAGCAGCCGCACTAGCTAAAGTGCATCCCTTATATGGAAGTTTGTTAGCCTGTTAGCTAAGCAGGTTTTTATCCTTGAAAATTTTATTTCATATCCTATCGACCGTAAATGTTGCTTCTGTATTAGTCCTTTGTAAATATCCAGCATCCAGCAGGTATCACCGACGAGATATAGTTGTAGGTTGTGGTCGATAGCACACGTGGGTTGGTGAACAAAGGGTCGTTCTTTTCCCAGGACAAAGATTGAAACAAAAGCTATTGGCAATCTTCCCTTGTTTACACACACACACACACACCCATACACATAAATCGCTTAAGAAGAAGGTGTAGCTGAACATGAAAGAGATGCTCCTTTGAATTGGGAGGATGAGGCTTTGGGAGTGCATGCAGTAACCACTAAAAAGGACATTTAATTAAAAATTGCACAAATTCCGCATTGAAGGCAATTATTCTGCGACAAAGCACCACTCTCATCCGTGTCCTTAGGCGAAATGGATTCTTAACCTTTTAAGAGCTTATTGAAGGAGAAGGCAATAATTGGGAGTGGAGAGATAAAATTAGTTATACGTGGTCATAAAAGAACGGAAAGTAATCGATGGAGGTAAACACTTACCTGTGTTATTAGCTGATGCTGTAGTTTCTTGTATGTGTGTGTGTTCAATTGACTGCTTCCTGAAAGGATGCTTTGCCAAGTGGGACATTGGCGCAAACATGACTTTAGCAAAGGATATGTGAGTTTTTTTCTTGTCTTAATTATAGCACACGAAAATTGCTGAATAAACAGGGTATACATACGGGGAAGTGAAATTATCTGGTGGCCATTTATAGAAGATACAATGGAAACAGTAGGCCTGGGACACATTGATGTATGACAAGAGGTAATTAGGTTTTCTTTGCCTTTTTCCAGAAAATGGCATCTATAGGGGTTAAGTGGCTCCATCCCTGATTATATTATCATTAGAACTCTTTGAGTTGAAGAGACGGAGCCTTGCTTTGCTTGGGGTTGTCATAAGGAATGACAGTGAGTACATACAATATTGAAACTAAATTTGAAAACCGCATTTTGGTGCTACGATTTCTGCAACGTCTTTATAGGAATACCAAACAAAATTATATGGTAGTGGGTGAGTTAGGTGTAACAACGATTACAACTCTTAAAGGGGACAGACCCTGTCAATTTCTGTTGGGAATTTTTATGCCGATTATCAATTGAATGATGGAAATTACAACAAAAACTTGTGTACAGACAACACTATTTTGATTAGAATTATAGCTACCAAGTGTCCTCATCAGATTCCTTCTAAAAGTGACGCTAATTGTACGTTCAGTTCTCTTTATTTTTTTTTCCGTGGGCTGGTGGAAATCTCGAAAGACACGATGAGCACGTGCCCAAAGTAGTGTGAGACTTTAACCCACTAAAACCACCACCCTTTTTGTATTATTATTGCAACTAAGTATGCGACTATTTTATCACGAGGTTTTGCAGGTAACTTTCCTGCGAGAGTTCCTGCTTTTCCGCAATTTATAGCGCGGTTTGATATTATCGGGCCAAATTTAAGGCTTAATTCTTTGAAGACGCCGCAATAAATTTGTTTCGTCAAGAATTTGGAGGACCGTTGTGTTAACTTGTCCCAATAAATGTTTTTAATGTTTGCGTGCAAACTTTTTCGTATCATCTATTACCGCGGGAAGACCCAGATCTCTGCTTACACCTTCGTCCGACGTCTGGCTGGGAGTCGAAAACTCTGCGAGGTGGTGTATTGGTGTCCATTCTTTCTACATATCCTAGCCATCTTAAACGTCCAATGCGAGTTTTTTGACCAGGGTCATGTCGCTGTACAGCTCGTATAGTTTTTGGTTGAATCTTCGTCTCAATTGCCCGTCAACGAAAATGGGACCAAGATTATTCGATGAATGTTCCTCTCAAATCGACCAAGGATTTCTTCACCCGCTTTTGAGACGGTCCATGCTTCAGCGCCGTAGAGCAGGACTGGGATGATCAGGGTCTTATATAAGATCTCCTTAGCAGTTCGTTTGAGGGATTTACTACTGAATCGCCTTCTTAGCCCGAAGAAACAGCGGTTGGTAAGAGTAATTCTTCGTTTAATTTCTGACGAGATGTTGTTGTCAGAGTTAATAGCGGAACCGAGATAGATAAAGTCCCGTACTACCTCAAAGTTATATCTGTCAATGTTCACATTCTGTCAAATTCGTCGATGTTGTGTGTCCTTTCGTGTTGACAACATATACTTCGTGTTGCCCTCATTTACTGCTTAACCCATTTCTGCCAAAGTGTGAAATTTGATCGTTTGTGGACTTTCCTGGCATAAAACCACTGTGATAAGGGCCGATGAGGTTGTTGGTAAACCGCTTCAGGCGTTCACATGTTATGGCAGATAGGTTCTTGCAGGCGATGTTGAGGAGACTTATGCCTCTGTAGTTGGCGCAGTTTAGAGGGTCTCCTTTTTTTGTGGATCGGGCACATCATGCTGAGGTTCCATTCTTCAGGCATACTTTCATCCGACAGGATTTGGCTTATGAGTTGGTGGATGTTAATTGCCAAGCCATCTCCGCCGGCTTTATAAAGCTCGGCGGGAAGGCCGTCATTTCCGGCAGCTTTATTAAGCTTCAGTTAAATATTGCTATCCTCACTTCACTCAGATCGGGTGGTTGGCATTTTTCGCTGTCGTTGCCAATATTGAATGGTTCGTTCTGCCTGACAGCGCAATGTTGTACGTCATCGCCGTTTAACAGTCTGCAGAAGTGTTTCTTCCATATCCTCAGCATCGCCTATGTCTCAAATACTATATTTCCCTGTTCATCTAGAGAGGATTCTGTTCGAGCCTTGTATCCTTGGCTTTGACGTTTGACACTTTGGCAAAACTTTCGAACATCGTTCGTGGAGTGGCACCTCTCTATAGCCTCGATGGCGCGCTTGTTTTGCTCTTGTTTCTTCTTTCTGTAAAGCCGGTGTTCTTCCCTTCTTCTCTGCCTATAGAGCTCAACGACAGCTCTCGTCTTCACCTTCAGCTTAGCCTTGTAGGTCGTTCTTGGCTGCTAGCATCTGTCGGCATTCCTCATCAAAATAGGGGTTTCTTGCTGGTGGGCGCGAGAAACCTAGCACATCAGTTGCGGCTGATCGAATGGATTGTTGGTATCATTGCCATTGTTCTTCGACATTCGATGCTGGTGGTATGGTGTTTAGGGATACGCGTTGCGCGAAGTTCCTGGCGATTTCTGGCGATTGCAGTCTTTCGACATTAAATTTTTTCACAATATTTCTGGATTGTTGTGGCGTGTTGGATATCCGTATTCTTACCTTGGCCGCAACAAGGTAGTGGTCCGAGTCGATGTTAGCTTCTCGGAATGTTCGGACATCCAAAATACTGGATGCGTGCCTCTTATCTATCGGAATGTGATCAATTTGGTTGACCGTTCGTTGATCTGGAGACCGTCATATCTCTTATGGATATCGATGTATGTTCTTTGTGGGCTATAGTGGCATCTCTTCCTACCTTTGCATTAACATTTCCCAGTACGGTTTTAACGTCCTACTTTGGTAGTCGCTCATAGGTTTTTCAAAGAAGCTCGTAGAAGCAATCCATAGCTTTAACACCTTTCTCCATAAAAATATTTTATAACGTTGCAGTCTCTAGCAAAAGAGTTTAAAAGAATTTGTTATCAAAGTAAAGTCTAGCAGAGTTTCTTGTTCAAATAACCCTAAATATTTCATAAAGCTTTCGTTTGTCTTCTCGACATGACAGATTGAGTACCCGCCAACAATATTGTCAGTCAAGTCATGCCCTCATATATCATTTTTTCACATGTCTGAGATGGCACCCTTCTTTATTGGATTTCCATAGGTGAAGATCCTATTGACTTACCGACATAACATAAAATTAACTTCAAAGTTATTAAACTCTACAACAATGCTGACAACTTTGCCAATTAGCTAAGATTACAAACATCTAAAGGATTTCACAAACAGACCCATCCTAGCAAAATGTCCCACACAAAGCGAAAGTCTTTTATTTCGGTTTAATACAGCATTTTCCATTACGCCGAAAGAAAGCATCCTTACACCGACTACACTCACATCTCGAAGACTTTTCTTCCACATGATCAAACACACACTCTATCCCAATTTTATATCATTCTATCTATGGTTGCACAACATCTTATGAAAAGGACGAAATTCAATGCAAGTGTTAAAGTAGCCGTAATAGCTTAACGATAACGTCAACATCCATACACTCATCGTCATCGGTCGTCGCCATCGCCATGGCCATCACCCAACCCCCCTATCACATTCTTAACGTACAACCTATAACATGTTGGCTTTGCCAATTCCATATAATGTAGCCCTCAGGTCCAGGAACACTATCGCTAAGCACACACATAACACAACCCTTTCTTATAATGGAAATGGGGTGTCCTTGATAAAAAAAAAAATGTTATCACAACACTACGATCTGGAGAGGCGATGAGCACTTATTTCCTAGATACAATAGTTGCGACGACCAAAACAGCAGTGTCATACAGCACTGTGACAGGAGGTCCGCGACGGGTAATTGTAAGCGCATATCCTTCGAAGTTTTCGGAAGCAAACTCTTGTCTGTTGTCTATTCATCTTGGCCACTTTTGGCGACCGCAAAATAAGGGTTGTGGGCAGGCTGGGTGAACAGAGAACAATCGTTACTGTTAAAGTGTGCATAAAATTTTATTTCAAACGAAAGTTTTGTAAGGCAATAACGGCACTGACGACTTTAGAGTTGCATACACAATAGGGGAAGAGACAAATCAAATAAGGCGTCGTCCGATGGCGGGGTGAAAAACTTGGGCGGAGAAACAAGAAGTTCAGGAAATTGTGGTCTGCCATGTCTGATTGGGAAATGGCCAATTCGACAATCAACCCTGATGCATTTATGGAAATCCGTTTGGACGAATCAGTTTCATCTTTGGGTTCTGTTCATGGCTCTGCGGAAATATGATGGGGGTCGCATTGCAATTGGAATCGTTTTAGTTGCGAAACTGTTTTGTGTGTTTGTATTGTAGAGTGTTGTAATATAGATTTGGAACAATCTTTATACTTTGGGGAAGGGTGATGATTTTTTTGTTTGCAGCCTGTATTGTATGGGGTTTTTCGATGAGGAGAAGACAACTTAATGGTATTAAGGATCCAAGGGCTCAGTGGCGCGATGGTTAGTTCGATTAACTGCCGAGGAGAAGGTCTGGGCTCGATTCCCAGCCGTAGCAACACTTATATGATTGGCCCTACTCCCGTGATGATCTCAACTTAGCCGCTCGGATTCGTCATAAAACATCCGCCATTGTGCAAGAAGTACACACGCACTAATAACTTGGCAATGCCCAGTGGTTGTAACTCTGACTACACATCAGGTGCTTATTTTAACCTCCAAATGGTAACCTTTGGGTACTGGTCTCATCCAACCGGATTTGACTGACTTAAAGATAAGCGCGGGTGTTGATAACACGACTAAAAACAGCAAAACTATAAACAGCCAGGTCAGAATGGCACGGAATGAATACATGGCCTGCTGTACCAAGCGAACCTAGACAAGCTGCTTCGATATAGTAGGACAACAGGTTGTGTAGGAATTTCAAAAGTTAGTCAGGCCCCTTGAATAGAAATGGTGGCGGATGAACCGAAAGTCCAACGGCAACTCTCAATCCCATAGTAGATACTGATGGCCCCGTGTCCTAGGGTTATCTAATAAAATGGAACTGGTCCTCCAGGTTGGGGGTTGTGCTTCGGATTAACTACCCAAACATGTAAAAAGTTTAATGTTACGAGGCAACCAATAGCCTCGGAAGAGATTGATTTTATTGTTGACGACCCTGCTAAACGATAAAAGGACAACGAAGTTCGTGTTTGCACATGGAATGTAAGAACATTAAACCGGATTGGTGCAACCGATCAACTAGCGGAAGCTCTAACTGCTACAAGGCTGACATAACTGCCATCCAGGAAATACAATGTGTTGGGTCGGGCGAAATAGAGTGAAAAACTATGACATCTACCACGGACCGTGTTATAGTGAGCAGAAACAGCGACAATTCGGATGCGGATTTGTTATAAGTGCCAGACTTAGACAAGAAGTAACAATCCGCATCGAAGCCAAATTCGTCAACATTAGCCTTATACGCACTCACGCCCCAACGGAGGATGATATAGCTTAGGATTGCTTCTATGAGTACCTTGACCAAGCCTACGAGCGACTACCGAATTATGATGCTAATGTAGTGCTGGGAGTTTTTAACGCATATGTAGGAAGAGAAAATATTTTTAGCAGTATTGTCGGAAAACATAGCCTACACGACAACATGCCTGGTAACGGACTTAGGCTTATTGACTTCGCTACGGAAGAAAATGCCACTATAGCAAGCACACGGTTTCTTCACCTCGATATCCGTAAGGAGACATAGCGGTCTCCAGATCAACGAAGGGTCAACCAAATTGATCAGATTGCGATAGATAAGAGGCACGCATCAAGTATGTTGGATATCCGAACATTCCGAGGAGCTAACATCGACTCGGACCACTTCCTTGTTGCAGCCAAGGTAAGAACGCGGGCATCCACCACGCAACAACAATTCAGAAATACTGTGAAAAAAATTTATTTCGAAAGACTGCAATCGCAAGATATCTCCACACCTTCGCGCAACGCGTATCGCTTAACCTCTCGATTAACACCATACCACCAGCATCGAATGTCGAAGAACAATGGCAACGATGCCAACAAGCCATTAGATCACCCGCAACTGATGTGCTATGTTTCTCGCGTCCTCCAGAAATAAACCCCTGGTTTGATAACGAATGCCGACAGATGCTAGCAGCCAAGAACGAGGCCTACAAGACTAAGCTGCAGGTGAAGACGAGAGCTGCCGTGGAGCTCTATATTCAGAGAAGAAGGGAAGAACACCGGCTTTACAGAAAGAAGAAACGAGCAAAACAAGCGCGCCATCGAGGCTATAGAGAGGTGCCACTCCACGAACGATTTTCGAAAGTTTTTCCAAAGTGTCAAACGTCAAAGCCAAGGATACAAGGCTCGAACAGAATCCTGTCGAGATGAACAAGGAAATATCGTAGTTGAGACACAGTCGATGCGGAGGATATGAAAGAACCACTTCTACAGACTGTTAAACGGCGATGACGAACAACATTCCGCTGTCAGGCAGAACGAACCATTCAATGTTGGCAACGACAGCGAAAGCTGCCAACCACCCGATCTGTGTGAAGTGAGGATAGCAATATCTAAACTGAAGCTTAATAAGGCTGCCGGAAATGACGGCCTTCCTGCTGAGCTTTTTAAAGCCGGCGGAGATGACTTGGTAAGTAACATCCACCAACTCATAAGCCGAATTTGGTCGGAAGAAAATATGGCTGCAGAATGGAACCTCAGCATCGTTTGCCCGATTCACAAAAAAGAGACCCTCTAAGCTGCGCCAACAACAGAGGCATTAGTCTCCTCAACATCGCCTACAAGATCCTATCTGCCGTAATATGTGAACGCCTGAAACCGTTTACCAACAACCTGATCGGCCCTTATCAGTGTGGTTTTAGGCCAGGAAAGTCCACAACCGATCAAATCTTCACACTCCGGCAGATCCTGGAAAAACTCAAGAAGTCCAAATAGATACCCACCACCTACTCATCGATTTCAAAGCCACATACGACAGCATCTATAGAAACGAACTATACAGAGCCATGTCTAGTTTGGCTATATATATCATGGATATCATGGAGGGAGTTCCAACAGTTTTTAGTGATACCCAGAGTTTTCTGTCCCACCCGTGATATGAGGTCACATTGGGGCGGTTTGAAAAACTCTCACCTAACCATTAAGGGATTAAAGGCATCTGGTGGGTGAAAATGTATGTGTTCTCCTGTAACGACTTGACTAAGGATATAATTTCAACTGCAATATGTGAAGGGCTGACACCTGGTGTGGTTTTAAGAAAATGAAGTTCATTCATACATACGAAAATCTGATATGGATAATTTCAGTTAACCCGACAAAATAGTTAGAGCTCCATTTCAATGCAAACTCTATACTCCAGACTCTTGAAAAACATAAAATAGAAAAAATTAATGCAAGAGGTTGATTAGAACCCAGGGTCCAGTTTTCTCACAACCACATATGAGTAAGAGTGTAATAATTGGATGACGTCAGGACCTGCAAGTTTATGCTGAATCCGAAATGCTCAAATAAGATAAACGCTCTAACTGACGATTGGTACTTCTCGAATTATTTGTCAGACAAAAGTCATTGACTTCAATCCGATAAGTGATCGTCGTTCTATGATCCGCATCAAAGCGACCTTCCAAAACATAAGCCTAATATGTGCACATGCCGCCCCTACCGACGAGGCTGAAGATCCTAACAAGAAGGAGTTTTTTTTTTACCTCCTGCATGGAGCCTACGGAGTTTGAGCAGAGTATGATGTAAAAGTCGTACACAGGGAGTTCAATGCTAAAGTCGGAAAGGAAAACATCTTTGGCGGTTTAGTTGGTAAACACAGAATCCACGAAACGACAACAGATCATGGCAACCGACTTCTCGATATGGCAGCAGCTCGTAATACGGTGATAAGTAGCACTAGGTTTCCAAGGCTTAGGAACTTGGCGCTCTCCAGACGGTCGAACCGCCAACCAAATTGACCATGTGCTAATCGATTCGATGCGCGCATCCATCATCCTCGATGTGCACACATTCCGAGGGGCAAATCTCGACTCTGAACATTTTCTTGTCGCGGCTAAATTCAGAGCTCGAATTGCCAACGAGAAGAAGCTGGGAACTGTCCAGAAGAAGAAATTCGACGTTGGACGCCTTAGCACATCTGGAGTAGCCAGAGCCTACAGCGAGCGCCTGAGTATGAAACACTCCTCCTTGTACTCACCTACCATAGCCAACAACAATCAGTGGTGCCAGTGTAGCGACTTCATCAAGGAGGTAGCCGAATGCACAGTAGGGTAGTAGCCACCCCCGAAAACTAGCCCGTGGTATGATAATGAATGCGTATACAGAAAAAAGATGACAGAAGATGCCCACGAGAAAGCACTGCCAAAACAAAGGCAGCGAAAGCAGAGTATCGATCCAGGAGAAGGGACGAAAAGAAGATGGCCTACGGAGCTTCCCAGCTCAAGGAGATCCAAGAGTCACGCGATCGTAACAACATTCGGTGGTTTTATAAAAAAAGCCAAGCAACTGGCTCCTGGCTACAAAACCGCAAGGCAGACTCTTCGAGACAGCGAAGGAAACCTAGTCACCAAAGCGCAGGGAATAGCAGATGTGTTTAAGCAGCATTTTCAGCAGCGAACCTCCATTTCAAAGACCAATCCATCGCGGATGCTAGAGCGCTTGGTTGGCTGCAGTGTCTCAGGCAGAGAATCTTCACGGGTCGAAGACCCGATAAATAAGTAAGTAGTAAGTGTGTCCTTAAAAATCGACGGTTGATAAAATGTATTTGAATAAACCCAATACTACTAGGTGGGCCAAAAGAGACCACCCTATTGGAAGATGCTCTTATTTTGGCAAATGGCCGCTAATGTCAAATCCGTTTTGACATTTGTGGGTTAGACAGATGTAGAATACAAGTGACCAAGCCATTAAGCGATACACTCTCCAAGAACGCGGAATAATCGTGTCTATTCTGTGCGTAATAATTCGTCTGTAGTGTTGGCGCAATTCGTCTGTAGTGTCGCCGATTCCCCAGCCGCCCGAATCCGACTGCGCAAACATTGCGCCGTTTGGCCACCAACCTTGAAGAGTATGGGACCCCACGAGACGTTGTCTTGAGTGGCCGGCCCCAGAATGCCCGTTGTGCCTAGGATGTAGAGCTCTCGCCGGAAACATCGATCATATGCCGTGCCTCGCAATTGGCCATCAGCCGGTAGTCCCTAAGGCGAATTTTGGTCAAACACTTGCGCATGTTTCCATACAAAGTCCAGGCCGCTGCTGCCTGTCGACCGCCAAAAGCGTGTACCCTACGCCCAAGCCATCCTCAATCTCGAGGACGAAGTGGACGACTTTTCGACCAAAATCATAACTAGCGATGAGGCTGATTTCCACCTCAGCGGGTACGTGAACAAGCAAAACTATCGCTTCTGGGCACCAAAAATCCACGAGTAATTCACGAGGAGCCATTACACCCGCTCATAGTTACTGCATGGTGCCCTGTTCACACTGGAGGAGTCATCGGGCCATTTTTTTTTTGTCGAGAACACCGCTGGTCAAACGAAAACAGTGGATGGTGCGCGCTATAGGGCCATGTTAACCGATTTTTTCTGCCGCAATTGGACGAATTAGGACTGGAGGAAATGTGGTTCCAACAGGATGGAACAACGGCACACACTGTGCGAACCACAACCGATATTCGGAAGGCGGCGTTCCTGGGTCGCCTCATCTCACGTTTTGGCGATTTGGCGCCCGCAAGATCGCCCGATTTTACTCTTCGAAACTTTTGTTATAGGGTTTTTTGAAGACCCGTGTTTAAGTGAGCAAGCCCAAAACCCTAGAAACCCTCAAGGACAACATTCGACACGAGTGCGATAATCGGTCGAAGTTCTCGCCAAAGTGATGAAAAATGTCATAAAACGAGCCCGTATGGCAATCAATCAAATGACGGCGCCCATTTGGCCGATATCATCTCCTCTACTTGACCAATAAAATTCTAAAGGTTCAAATAAACAGAATCGAAGGTTTTCATTGAGAAAAACAAATGAGAGCCAAACAACATCGGATGACTTCTGTACCTTATGCCACGTATGTTGGGTAAGTAAAAACCAACGATATCCACCATTGCAAATTTGTATTTTAAATTCGCGTAGATTTAAACGCCCTTCATGTTCAAAGTTCTTGCAAATAGAGTTCAATATCAAAACTTGTGGCAAAATGTGAGTCCTTGTTTCCACACGCAAATTAACGCAACGGTTATTTAATTTCCACCCTTTTTGTTTGGACTTGAGAGAGCAAGCACACGTGCTGAGGGCAATCGCAATCAATTTCCCAATCAGGATGATATGTTATTGATATTTCATTGCGAAAGGTTCATCGAACAGCTGTAGCTTCGTACGTTAAACGGATGAAAATATTGAATTCGCTTATTCATTGTGGAGAAGTACTTCAAACCAATCATGGTCTGGCGAATCCTATATAATCGACGTTATACGCACATGTTCATCTATAAGCTGGATATGTGTTTGTACAAATGAAATACATCAGCTATACGGTTACATTTTCCCAGTGTGTGTATGGACATAGGATACAAAAATTTTTATTGCCTATAAATTTACCGTTAAATCCTTTAAGTAAAACCATTAATTCGACAGTAAACCAGTTTCTTCCCTCATAGATGGCCGTAAATCCCGTTTGTAGTCGTCCAATGTCCTGACGGTACCTGAATGTAGGGACTCGGTCAACACTCGAGCTGTTCAGATTCGTTATACACTCACACATTTCATGGGGGTCAATGTCGTGCCATAATGTCTTCAACTATGCACTGGGAATGCCCAGTGGTATCAGAAGGTTAAGACTCTTTTCCAGTTTAATGTCTAAAGAGGAGAACGGTTTTTTTTTATTAGTTATGCCTAATGTCATTGGTTTTTGGGAAAAGCGTAATGTTAGGGGTTCCACTGTGTTGGTAATAAATGCGGTAAATCCGCTTATTCTCATTTGGAATTTCGTGTCCTCAGACGATCCTTATGGATTTGATAAATATATTATGGAATTATTCGCACTTAAGCCAGATATGTGAGAGGGTTAAGAAGGTTTTTTTTTTTGGGAATAAACTGTTCCTCAGTGAAGGGGTTCTTTTCGAAAGGATTAAGTCGAATAAATCCTTTATTTTGCAATCAGGTTGTTTTTATCTTCTGGCAAGGGATATTTGTGGAGATTCCTTAAAAAATATGTGTACCATGAGTAGGGGGTTTTCTGTGCATTTTGCGTTTATTTGGTACGGCTAGTTTGTTAGCGGATTTACTAAGGTACTAGGCTGCCAAAAATATGATTTCGAATCGGACATTATGAAGGTACTTTTCATGACAATAAATAAAGAGATAACGAGAAACTATTTTAAACTAATTATGGAAGGGAATGGTTTTTGTGATCTATAAAGTTAGTGAATAGAAAAAGACTGCTTCTGTATTCAAGCTGCTTATATAATTTATCCCTTGACATCTATTTTATGTGAAATTATTCAGTTCACAGGCTCATTAAAAAACGTCAAATCCTGGCTCATATGGCCAGCACTTGACAGTCGCCAATGTCAAGTGGGCTGGTGGAAATCCCAAAAGACACGATGAGCACGTGCCTAAAGTAGTGTGAGACTTTAACCCTCTAAAAGCACCACCCTTTTTGTATTTGTTATGCAAATAAGTATGCGAATTATCTAGGAATTCTTTTATCGTGAGGTTTTGCAGGTAACTTTGCTTTGAAAGTTCCTGCTTTTTCTGCAATTTATAGCGCGGTTTGTTATTACTTACTTACTTACTTACATACTTAAGTTGCGCAGCAGTCCGGAATGAACTTAGGCCTCAACCAACATGCATCTCCAACTAGCCCGGTCCTTAGCTAACTGCCTCCAGCTGCGTACTGCAAGTTGGTTAATGTCAGTTTCTACTTGTGCGCCCCACTAAAGACGAGGTCTTCCTCTACTACGTCCGACGTCTGGCTGGGAATCGAAGACTCTGCGAGCCGGAGTGTTGGTTTCCATGCGTTCAACAAATCCTAGCTATCCTAAACGTCGAATGCGAAGTTTTTTAGCCAGAGGCACGTCGCTGTACAGCTCGTAAAGTTCTTGGTTGAATCTCCGTCTCCATAGCTCGTCAACGCAAACAGAACCGAAGATTTTTCGAAGAATTTTCCTATAGACCAAGGATTTCTTCATCCCCTTTGGTACGGTCCATGCTTCAGCGCCGTAGAGCAGGACTGGGATGATCAGGGCCTTATATAGGATTTCCTTAGTATTTCGAGTGAGGGCTTTACCACTAAATTGCATTCTTAGCCCGAAGAAACAGCGGTTGGCATGAGTAATTCTTCGCTTAAATTCTGACGAGATGTTGTTGTCAGAGTTAACAGCGGAGCCGATATAGACAAAGTTTCGTACTACCTCAAAGTTATATCTGTCAATGGTGACGTTCTGTCCAATTCGTCGATGTTGTGTGTCCTTTCGAGTTGACAGCATATACTTTGTCTTGCCCTCATTTACTGCTAAGCCCATTTCGGCCGCTTCCTTCTCTATACTAGTAAACGTGGCTATGATATCCCGTTGAGTCCTACCAATGATGTCAACATCATCGGCGTATTCTAGTAGTTGTACAGATTTTTGGAAAATTGTCCGTCTGGTGTTGGCTCGTGAGTTTTGCACAATCCTCTCAAGAATCAAATTTAAGAAGTCACATGACAGCGCATCGTCTTGCCTAAATCCATTTTTGGTATCGAATGTGTCGGTGGGGTCGTTTCCGACCCTGATGGAGCAGCGAGAATTCTCCATCGTCATCCTACACAAACGGTCGAGTTTGGGCGGTATACCAAAACTAGACATGGCTCTGTATTGTCCGTTTCTATAAATGTTGTCGTATGCGGCTTTGAAATCGATGAATAGGTGTTGGGTATTTGCCAGGATCTGCCAAAGTGTGTAAATTTTATCGGTTGTGGACTTTCCTGGCCTAAGACCACACTGATAATGGCCGATCAGGTTATTGTTAAACGGTTTCATATTACGGCAGATAGGATCTTGTAGGCGATGTTGAGAAGACTTACGCCTCTGTAGTTGACGTAGCTTAGAGGGTCTCCTTTTTTGTTTATCGGGCAAACGATGCTGAGGTTCCATTCTTCAGGCATATTTTCTTCCGCCCGGATTTGGCTTATGAGTTGTTGGATGTTACTTACCAAGACATCTTTGCCGGCTTTATAACGCTCAGCGGGAAGGCCATCATTTCCGCCAGTTTCCTCCATATCATCAGTATCGGGTGTGTCTCAACTTCGATATTTCCTTGCTCATGTTGACAGGATTTTGTTCGAGCCTTTGGTAAAACTTGCGAACATCTTTCTTGGAGTGGCACCTCTCTATATCCTCGATCGGGCGCTTTTCTTGCTCTTTGTTTTCTTCTTCTTAAAGCCTTTTTCTCTGCCTATAGAGCTCAATGGCAGCTCTTCTCTTCACTTGCAGCTTAGGCTTGTAGGCCTCGTTCTTTAATGCGAGCATATGTCGGCATTCCTCATTGAACTGGGGGTTTATTGTTGGTGGGCGCGAGAAGTTTTTCGGGTGCGACGTGAAAATATGCTACATAAAAACAGACTTTACCTTAATCGCCTTCGAGAACCAGAGATAGCCAGAGTCCTCAAAGACTATCTTTTTACCTTAATCGCGTTCGAGAACCAGAGATAACCAGAGTCCTCAAAGACTATCTCCTTACCCTTCACCATTCTCATCACCTAATAGCTCCATGGCGTTATGATAACACTGCGCTATGGAATGATCCTGGGCCTCTACAAAGATGCCTCTCTAAACAGCCCGGTTGTTAGTTACGCAATTTAAGTTGGTTGAGGTAGGTTTCTGCATGAGGTCGGTTTCTACTTCCGACCGACGCGTCCCCTGGGTAGGAATAGAAGATTCTGTGAGCTGAAGTGTTCGTGTGCGTTCCCTCTACATGTCCTAGCCATCCTAAACGTCCAATGCGGAGTTTATTGACTAAGGGTTTGTCGCTGTACAGCTCCATAGCCCGTCAATGCCAAAGATACCAAAAAGGCCACTATTCCGACGAATTGTTCACTCAAAACGACCAATGATTTCTTTAAATGCTTTGGAAACCATCCATACCTTAGCACAGAAGAGCAGAACAGTGATACTTAGGGTCTCATATCCATGCACCCAAACCTCGGGATCCCATACAACCCACAAACCCTCTCCCATTTCATTTACAAATGTCCGGCACTAGCCAGAGCCAGGTTGCGGGCGTTAGACCAACCATTGTTCGACAACCTTAGCGACATCTCGGGTAAAAGGATACAAGATTAGATCTAGAGACTGCTGGTATCACATCCACAACAACAGACATAATATAGGTCACACGAGTCGTGGTAAGAAAAAGGGTCCCATATAGGATCTCCTTAGCATTTTGTCTTCTTATACTGACGTAACAGCAGAGGGCAACATTTTGATGTAATTTTCAGAGTTAAAATAGAGTCTCAAAACTACAGCTGTGAAGTGCTGTCCAATTGTTCAATGTTGTGTGTATCGTTGTTACCGGCAAACGCTTCGTCTTCTCCTCATTTACTGTCAAGCCCACGTTTCCTTTTTCATACTCGCAAATTGGCGACTACAGATTTATGGAAAAGTGTGCCCTAATTTTTGATCAGGGGTTTTGTACAAAACTCTCAATACTGTATGGAAAAAGTCACATGAGAGTGAATCTTTTTAGTTGAGGGTTCTGCATTTTTATTTTAACAAAACAGAACTGGATAGCCTAGTGGAAAACTTCTCAAGAGACCTAAGCGATGTAAGCTTATCAGCCTGCCCTATCAGATGGCTTCATGATAAATGGAAGCCTCTCGAGTTGAACATCAACCTCGACATTTAGGAAATAATGTAGGGAACTATTCAACAAAGGCAAGAGCTCCAAATAGACACAACACTGGGACCACATTAATTCGTCTCTCAAAATATGCAAAAGCTTGTTGACGAAGAAAAAGGGGTCTTCCTGGAGCACCTTGTGTGGTAACATAGGAAAAAGCTCAGAGCTATATTGGCTCCGTAGAATCGTCTCCACCAATCCAGAAACATTCAGTTACCTACTTAAACCAGACTGTTAATGGACTACCTCCAGAATGGAAACAATTGACCTACTTCCGGGCGTTCCCTTTGCTGGAAGCGTCTCTAACCCTAAGGATACTGAACCGAACACGTTCATTATAACAAAAAGAAAACTTCTTTGCGCCTACAAAAGCTTCAAATTATTTAAATTCCCTGGACCAGATGGATGTATAATACCTACAGAGCTCCAATACAACCTCTATATACAGCAACCATGGCTACTAACCACCATGATTAGTTGTCTGCGATTGATACACACCCCAAAGGCATGGACGGAAATGGAAATTATATTCATCATTAAAGCAGGAAAATGCAATTTAAATCCGAAAAATTTCCATCCGATCAGAGAATCATCTTTTCTTTTAAAATTTTTTGGAAAGATTTATATTGACGTACACATCCGTTCTAGCATTGAACTGAATGCGATCTCCAAATCTCAACACACTTCCCTTTGCAGTTTGCATGTTGAGATTTGGAGAACGCATTCTCGTCTTGCATCATTGAAAACTCACTTAGAGAAAATGGTTGCTTTTCTTGACTTAACAAAGTCAAAGTGGACGCAATCAATTTCTTTCAGATTTAAAAGTCGATGATTCGTTGGGAGTTCTAATAAATCAGCATCCGTACGCAGATCTGTAAGCTGTGGCACCACATTAGGGGCGTCCTATGTCTTCTCCTCTGTGACCAATGAGCTACTAGTTAATCTAGAAAAGAAAGCCTGCAAGGTGATTGCCAACGCGAAAATGCAGCACCTTAATACAATCGAAAAACTATTACAGAATAGTCTGTCTGTACCTTCCAATAGGCTGCCAACTGGGCTGTGGACTCGAACCCTCAAAAATCTGAATTGCTCCTTTTCAGCAGGAAATATAAAATCTTGCACCCTCCAAAATTAGTTGGCGTTAGTTCCACGTCTTTGTCTACCTCGGCCCCGCTATTAACTCTGACAACAACATCTCGTCAGAAATGAAGCTATGAAGGCAATTTAGTAGTAAAACCCTCACTTGAACTACTAAGAAGATCCTATATAACACCCTGATCATCCCAGTCCTGCTCTACGGCCGGCGCAGGCATCTACCGTATCAAAAGCGGATGCAGAAATCCTTGGTCGAATTGAGAGGAATATTCTCCGAAAAATCTTCGGTCCCGTTTGCGTTGAGGGGCTATTGAGACTAAGATTCAACCAGGAACAGCAGTAGAGAAAGACCTCGCCTGATGTTGCGCGCACAAGTATAGTCCGTCCCAGGAATGAGAGATATAAGATTATGCATTTAGGTGTTCAATTTTTGCTCGTTCTGCGCAGCTACGTCACAGGTGACATATTATTTGAAAGCTCGTTGTAATTGTTGATTATTTACATAGGAATTGCGTGAAATTAAATTAAAATGTGTCTTTTTGTCAAGAAAAATCTTATTTTAAAAGTGTGTCAGCATGAAAGATTCGTTTTAATACATTGTTTATTGAATTATTAAGATGTTCTACTAATTTTCTACCTGATTGTAATGATTCTGTGAAAAAAGCAATAGTATTCGTATATATCATCACAATTGTATTTTCTCAAAGCGAAATAACATTTCAATAGTTTGTATTTTCTAAAATGTTATAGTGTGTCCTGTTTAAATGTATAATTTATTGCAACACATTGAGTCATTGCATGGTTATGTATTCCTAGAAAGGAAAAGTGAAAACTTGTAATGATGGAATGATGAATAAAAGATAAGTTGTTCATTGGGATTTTGTTTTTTTATTTTCAATGTATTATTGTATTAAACTTTCTCTTTCTTTTATTTTGATTTTCTATAATTTCCTTATTTAATTTTCTTATTCTAAGATCATTCTTGCTCTGAAAAATAGTTTTTTTTACACTTCCCTCGCATTCGATATTCTCCGCCAGATCTAAAAGATTTTTTAGGAAATCATTGGAGATGAGTAGATCATCCCCATTGACTCTTTCAAAAATTTCTTCCAGTTTTTGCATGTGGTTCATAAGTGCTGCGGTTGGCTTCGATAAACCTCCTTCATTTAAGTGGTTTCGTCTACAACATCTACAACGTTGTTGTTCATCTCTATTTGATCTGCATCATCAGGTTTGGCTGGCTCAGGAACAATTGGGGAACTGGGGTTTCTTTCAATAAGCTTGCGATCATATTCTGCTTTGTTTTATGTATCATTCTCTTATCCCTGGATGAAGGTACCATCGTGGACTGTGGTTCAACGGTTGGACAAGTTCCCGGCTTCAACTTGTATCCGTTTCTTTCGCATAATCCTTTAATTATATATTAATAATATGTAAGCAAGGACTTATGTACAGGAACATACCCATTTTAAATTGTAGATTCCTCTCGAAATCTTCTGCAGTGAAATGTGCAGAGCAAATTCGCGACGTTTCAGGATTAAAGTTGTCTTTCCTCCGACAAAAATGTATCCATTGCTTCTGAATACCGCCATCCTTAGGAAAGCGATAAAAGCGGATTTTTAACTTGCCTTTTTTTTTCATAAAAAGTTATTTGTTTTATAAATAGTGGATAATATTAATCGGAATCCGTTGCGTCGGTTTCAAAATCATCTCCATCAGATGAATCATCTGCTGGGTGTATAACAATTCTTTCAGTTATTCTATCCCATGCAATTTCTGCGCGATGATATTCATCTTTTGTGCGTATTGCTTTTTCACAAACAGAGTTCCAATTTTCCGGAGTTATTTTGTTGAATTCTTCTTCCGCAACATTTTTGACATCGTCCAGTTTAAAAGTTGTATTTCTTGCTGCTACTCTGCTTTTTACTATTCCCCATATATTTTCTATAGGATTTAGGTCCGGATGATAAGGGGGTAATTGTAAGACTTCATGTCCTGCACTCCTAATGATGTCATCAATTTGAAGCTTTCGGGAGGACTTGTTTTGTTTTATTAATCCATACAGCTGTACTTTGCAGCTAGCTGGTTGGTGAGGTATTTTGTTTTCGGATAGCCATTTAATCATATCAGCCTTTAATGATGACGAGTTGGGGACAGTACCATCAATTTTATTGTGATATGTTGCTTTGTCCATAACAATAACTGACGGTTCTTCTAAGTTACAAAGAAGTTGTTCCCTTAACCATTTTGAAAAGTTTTCGTAGTTCATCTTATTATGGTAGTCACCAGTCTTGCTTCCAGATTTAAAAAGCAGTAGTCCATTTCTAACAAATCCTCCTTTTCCACCAGCATGAGCTATAATCAACCGTGATCCTTTGGAAATATTTGACTTTAAGCCGTCCAAGCTGCCATCTGTCCAAGTATTGGGTCGAGTATGTGTGCTATGAATATAACTTTCATCTATATAAATAATTGCGTAGCCTTTCTCTCGGAATTCTCGTACTTGGGCAATATACTCGTAGCGTTTAAGTTTTATATCCGTTCGTTCGCATAAAATTCTTCGGTTGTTCTCTGTTTTTTTTTAAATCTGTATCCATTGTATTGTAAAACCCTGTGTAAAGATGATCGGCTCATGTTGATCTGCAAATCCGAAGCTATTCGTTGATTCAGTGCATTTAGTGTAATTATCATTTTTTCTTCTTTATGAAAATTTTGAATTATTCTTTTCATTACGCTGATGTCAAAGTTGTCCAGTCCGGTGACATAATGGTTGTGAGGTCCTTTTTTTTTTTGGACTTCTGACTGTACCGCTTCTTTCATACTCTTTAAAAATACTCCATATTGAGCTTCTGGATACTCCTGTTATTTTGGATGCTTCATCAATAAATTTCCAGCTCTGAACTCTCAATTGTGTTTCGGCCTTCTCCATCTCATGTTTTATAACGTTGATGATAACCGCTCGTGTTTGCTTGCTTATTGATTTTCCTTTGCCAATAGAATCCATAATGGTGTTTTAACATGTATTTTGGTTTACTGACAAAAAATGAATGCCTGCTAAAAAAGCTAATACTTGCCTTTTTATATAAGTTTGGCATGTTTCCTGGCATTCGAAAACTTTCATACCTATGACGTTTTTTTTTTTTCAGTTAAACTAGGTATAGTGTGGTAAAGATCATACGAGTCGTAAAAGAAAATAAAAAAATTATAATTTTTGCATGTTTCCTGGCATTTGTAAAATTTAATATGAGGTTTTTTTTTTAAGTTATAATAGGTGGTAAAGGTCAAACAAGTCATAAAAGAAAAGAAAAAAATTATAAAATCATGCAAAAACGCGTAAAAATATACCTTTTATTCACTTGAAAGCACGGGTTTTCCAAAGTTGTATCCGGCAAGACGGGTCTATTTTAAGTGAGTAAAAAAACCCATCTTTTCTCAATTAACCTAAAAATCGACCTGTCTACCTGCATTCGTGCCCATTCACAAAGTATAATGGAATAACCCTTTTTAATAGTTGTTACTCAAAGCTCTGGATTTTAGTAATACATATTTGAGAAGTGCAACACCCAGCAAATTTCCCTTTTCTTTGGGGTGGGTAAAGTGTATCTATTGCATGCGCCAACGACGGTTCTGTGTGGACAATCAGTCATTCCTCGATCGTCGATCGAGAGAGATGTTTTCGCAAGTAGGGGTATGCTTGCTTTATGAAATGCGAACACATTTTTTTTAGCTGTAGTTTTTGTTGGAAAAGTAGTTTTGCTTTCTCTAAGAGAATAAAATCCCTGATGTGAAGAGACCTGCGCAAGATATTTTCAGGTACTTTGGGACGGGCTATAGCAACCCACCCCAACCAACTTGGAGTGCGAACTGGAGGCAATTAGCTAAGGACCGGACTAATTGGAGAGGCATGTTGGTTGAGGCCCAGGTTTATTCCGGGCGCTCCTTAAGTAAGTAAGTACGTTTCAAGTTCACTGAATAAGCAAAGTTCTGGGTCTGTTCTTGGCTGAAAAACTGAACTGGACGTATGAACCTCTTTGCTTGAGCTCAGGTGCGGTGCCCCCCCCCCAATTAAGTCCCACCACAAAAATAGCATTTACACCCGCGGCTGTTGTCACCATTTGAAATTGGCATTCTATTCAAAACTCCCAATAGTTTTCTTTGGGAGTTTTGAATTCTAAACCCAAACATTTTAGGGAAAAAAATAAACATGCAGCATACAGTCAACCTCACACGCAACCCAAATGTAATAGTGAGCCCAAACAGGAGGGTTCATACACTGCATACATCCGAGTGCTAGTTTTTGTTTATGCACAGTTTGAATAAGAGTGGGGCCTTGAGGCCCCTTGCTGTATTTGTGTTGCTTGCGAAGTTGAATGTGTGCAAAGAAAATAATTAAAAAACTACTGATAATTGCAAAAGTTAACGCCTTTCATTGTCTACCCCTGTTGTACAAAACCCAAACATTAAAAGTTGATGAAAGCGGCTTAAGTTATTTTGAAATCTCAAAGGTTATTAAAATTTTCTGATGAACAAAAGTGCAGATGGTTAACTTGTATCACTTAACATTTTTTTATGTTTTACTCAAAACTACGTGTAGTTCAGCAAGCTTGCGAAATCACCTCCTCAGCTTTAATAAAATTCCATTTGCCTGGGCATGCAAAATTAATTGCGCAATGCATCACTCTTGCAAATTATTGTCCAACATTATTATCATCAAGTTTCGGTTGCACATATACACAATCCGCAATTTACGAGTGTATCCAAAGTAAAACAAAAATTAATTATTCTCTGGCTAGTGTCCAACAATATCCACTAGCCAAAAGATTTCGGGCAAAAAAAAATCCGCATAAATTTTCTCCACAACCACATCCGAATGCCAGAAATGAGGATTCCAATCTACCAGACTGCGGAGATTTGTTTTTCTCCTCTGCTTTTCACTTAAATACCCTTTAGGTCCTGATGCGGTATTGCGTTTCTTGAGAGTTCCGTTGTTTTTTTTTTGTTGTTTCCTATATCCTTATAAATTTATTTTCCCTTCGCTCAGGATATGATTTAAATAAAAATTAATTTCTCTGGACTCACAGTGGATTTATTTGCGAGCATAATTGATTCTAACAAGAATGAGGATACAGATACATTTTCCTCTAAAGAACATCGAATTTGCTCGTTTCTTACTTGAGATAATTTTTTTTTTATTATTTCGATAATTTTTGCAAATGCTGAAAGTAATTAAATTATCTTGTGTTCATTGGGGCTTCACCCATCGGTCATACTTCTTGGGCACTCTGGTAATCACTTTGCAAAGAAAGAGATCTCTAAAAATTGTGGTGTGGCCAGCAAAAATCAACCGACCCAAATGAATTGTGTTGTTTTAGGATCAGAGGTTCAATTAAAATTCTCATTCAATTACAGAGCTCATCCGGAGAAAAGGGTGAACCAAGCTATGCACACAGAAACAAGCACCGAAAGGGACATGGGATAGGAAATCATAATTGAATATCCTGGCGGCGAGTTTAGTACTTGCTGAATTTATAATTGAAAATCGGTTGCTCGAATTTCATATTCATCTGACCAAAGTGAGTCCGGTTTCGTCGTTTAAGTTCTCGGGCTGGGCAATGAGGACGTTATAGTTCAGATGAATGTCTATTGGTTGGGAGGGAGGCATGTGGATTAACCCCATAATGTATGGTGAAATTAATTTAGATTTGGCAGGAGAGTCCAAGGTACTATTCAGAGTGAAAATTGAAACTCTGAAGTTCGTTCAAGTTTTGTATATGCCTGCAAACAAATCGCCATACAATCTGTGGGAGTTTGTAAAGTGCAAAGATTGAAGTGAAGTGCTTATGCATGCATAGTGAAATGAACTTATTTCACTATTATGAGATCAATAGGCAGAGAGGCATATGTAAAAAGGTTGTGTAAGCAACTCAAAGTTTTCGAATCGCATTATTCAAAGTTGTCTGTAAGGCTTATAGCATCAAACCTTATTAGATGTGAAAACCTAATCGGTCTCTATCAGGGTTAAGAACAGGATCAAACTTAAATCTTCAGACTTTCTGAAAAAAGCCACGAAGTCCAACTCTGTAGCCGCGTACGACAACATTTGTATTTACAAACTATACAGTGGCATGTCTATGTTTGCCTTACCGCCCAAACTGGACCATGGCATCACTGATCGGTCAAGATTGGGATTGAGTTAGGTTTATAATTAAACAAGAGCAAGATAAAACAAGAAGGGAAAGGGATGCTCGCATCAGAAGATCCAGGGTAAGTTGTATTTGAGGACAAGAGCTGCCATTGAGCTGTATAGGCAAAGAGGGAGTGAAGAGCACCAGTTTTTTAGAAAAAAGAAAAAAAAAGGTAGAGAGCTATCGAGGATATAGAGAGATGCTACTCCAGGAATAATGTTCGCAGGTTTTACGAAAGTGTAAAAAGCCAGGAAACAAGGTTCGAGTTGAATCCTGTCGGGATGAACAGAGTGATATTTTAGTTGAGTTGGAGACTGTTAAATGGCGATGACCAACAATCTCGCGCTATAAGGCAGAACGAGTCATTCTGTTTTGGCGACGAGAGGAGACCCTCTGAACTGCGATAACAAAGAGGGACATAAGTCCCTCATCATCTCCTACAAGATCCTATCTGCCGTAATATCTGAGAGCATGAAACCATTCAACAGCAACTTGATCGACCCACATCAGTGTGATTTTAAGACTGGAAAGTCAACAACTGAACAAAACTTCACGCTTCGGCAGATTTTGGGAAAAAAATCCAAGAAGTTCAAGTTGATACCAACCACTTATTCACCAATTTTAAGCCCCACACGACAGTATTTATAGAGACGAACTATACAGGGCCATGTCTAGTTTTGGTATACCGCCCAAATTAGGCCGTTTGTGTAGGATGACGATTGAGAATTCTCGCGCACCATCAGGGTCGGAAACGACCTCACCGACACATTCGATACCAAAAAAGGATTTAGGCAAAGCGATGCGCTGTCATGTGAATTCAAAACTCCCCAGCCAACAGCAGAGGCACAAAAATCGGTGCACCTACTAACATACGCCGACGATATTGACACCATTGGTAGGACTCAACGTGATGTCATAGCCACGTTTGCTAGTATGGAGAAGGAAGCGGCAAAAATGGTTTTAGCAATAAATGAGGGCAAGACAGAGTATACGCTGTCAGCTCGAAATGACACACAACATCGACGAATTGGACAGAACGTCACCATTGACAGTATAACTTGGAGGTAGTAGGTGACTTTGTCTATCTCGACTCCGCTATTAACGAAGATCAACCAACATTCAATCAAATTGATTATGTGTGCCACATAGAAAAGAGGCACACATCCAGTATTTTGGATGTCCGAACATTCCGAGAGGCTAACATCGGTTGTGGCCACTACCTTGTTGCAAACAAGGCAAGAATTCGGATATCCACCAGGCTACAACAAGCTGTGAAAAAATTTTAAGTTGAAAGACTGCAATGGCAAACGACTGCCATGATTAACATCATGACACCAGCATCACAAGTGATGTGCTAGATTTCTCGCGTCCACTGTAGCACGGTTTGATGAGGAATGCCGACAGATTCTCGCAGCCAGGAACGTGGTGCACGTAAATGGAAGTGACGGAACCCAAGTAGCACTAATGTGCCTTTTTGTTACCACCACTCATGTGGCCTTTATTATGATTGTTGTTGCAGATGTGATACAGGCGGTCTCTAGATCCAACCTGTGAGGTTTAGAAAGCGGATAAGATCTTGTATCCTTTTACCGATATGTTGCTAGGGTTGTCGAAAATGGTTGGTCTAACGCACGCAATCTGGCTCTAACTAGTGCCGGACATTTGCAGGTGAAATAGGAGTGGGTTTCTCTCTAATTTGTGCTCCCGCAACTGCGGCATTGAGGGTTGTATGGGATCCCTAGTTTGGCCGCATGGTCCCCAAATGGACAGTGCCCCGTGACTATCGTTGTAATTTTTGCGATATCTGGGCGGGTTCTCGATATTAAGCAATTTGTTAACCATCTCCATTTGTAGTCGGCCTTTTTCAGGAAGTATGAGTGTATTTGTACCTTAACCGCACCTTGCCGCAAGTGAGCCGTGAAAAGCTGAGCCTCTCCTTGCTAGCTCGTCTGCACACTTGTTTCCTTTAATGTCACTGTGCCCTGGAACCCAATGAAGTGTGACCCTGAAGCGTTCGCCAAGGTGGGCAAGTTCGTTCGGCATTCCTGTACTAGTTTTGAGGATATGGTGCTTTTATGGCCGCTGGGACATCTATCAGAATATCAGTATTTTGCTTGTCCGTAGTGTCACGCCCCAGTAGCGTGCAAGCCAGTAGTTCTGCCTGGAATACGCTAGCAAAGTTCGGTAGACGGTATGATAATGATATTTTCAGAGATTCCGAGTAAACTCCGGACCCCACACCACAGTTCATCTTAGATCAGTCAGTGTAGACGACCGTGTCGAAGTCTCTTACTACTTCGTTTCTCTTGCACTGAGCTCTAGTAGGAAATCCTAAGTGGAAGCCTTTCTTGAAGCTTAGTATAGCTGTTATGTAGTCTGTTGGAAACGTGACCACGCCGTTCGGTAACGAGTCCATGATTTTGCTGTGGCCATACGGCCTTGCATTTCACCATTCTTAGCAGAGTAAGGGCATCCGTTGACGCCGACCTAAGCGCGCCCGTGGTGCCTATACTGGCTGTACTTTGGATCCCTTTTTAGTTTTGTGAGGTTGTAGCTTTTACTCAATGCTGGCCACCGTACTTGTGAGCCGTATGTGAGAATTGAACGTAACACTGCTGTGTACATCCACAAGGTCATCTCTGGTTGCAGTCCCCACTTTTTTCCAAAGTTTTGCTGTAAGCATAGAAGCCAACACAAGCCTTCCTAGCTCTATGGTCGATTTTGTGCTTACAGTTAAGTTTTGAGTCAAGCATGATACCCAAATAACTAGCACTGGAAGAAAGTGTGAGTGGTTCGCTGTACTTACTTACTTAAGTGTCGATACAGTCTGGAATGAACCTGGGTTTCAATCAACATGTCCCTTCAATTAGCCCGGTCATTAGCTAACTGCCTCAAGTTGCGCACTCCAAGTTTGCTGACGTCGCACAATGGTTTCATTTATATGGGAAGAGCGGTCAAAATTAATAATAACACTGAATATAAAGTCTAAAGTCTTTATTTTTACTTTTTAAATATTTTTATTAAAGTTGTTAGTGCAATAAGTCTAACACGTCTTTAGGTAAACTTGATTTTTCAGTTTTTTCAAGAACACTGGCGTTTGATAGAAGTGGGTCCGAAGAAAGGAACAGTCTATTTATCAAATCAGTGTTGGTGGCTACTCTTGAAATTTTCCGCGTATTTTTTTCTCTAAAAGTTCTTACTTCCTTATTTGTAGCTTCAGAAGCTTCTTCAGTTAACTGCCCTATGGGCAATATTGCGTGTTGGACAATTTGCCCCATGAATAAGCACCTTATGTACAGAAGCTGGCATATGATACCATGGATATTCCTGAACGGTTTCTAATGCATACTTTTCAAATGCATTGGCGTTTATGGCAAAGCAACAGGCCAAAGTTTTTAATATAACTGCGCATTTCTCTATTAATGATTGTTTTACTCCAGTTATCTCAGAAGAAAGGGAAGGGTTCGCAAAAAATCTCCGAGCAGTATTTCCATCACCATCCCCCCACCTTGCTTGGGCTTGTCAATAATGAGACCAGTTTTTTCCCTGAACTCTTTTTGAATACGTTTTTTCTGGTTTTCGTAAAGAGGTTTTTCAATTTTGCCTGTTCGCCATTTTTTGAATTCAAGCCTATTCGCTAAATGAATAAAAAACTAAAAAAAACGTATCCACGCATGTAATGGTGATATACCGAAATCCAAACTTTCGATATTTATGTTTCTTTGCAAGGAACTTTCAATATCGTTCATGGCAGAAGGTTTGGCTCCACAAATGTAGCAGATCTGTGATGAGGTATGCGTCAAGGCATTACACACCTTTCCATCCACCATTGTTAGTTTAAGGTCATGTTTTACTAATATATTATGATCAAAAGCAGTAACAATAGTACTCGACAATTTCTCGATTTGATCTTGAATGTGTTTTTGTTCTTTTCTGCTCAATTCTTCAGTTTCCTTTTTAAGTTGGAAACGCACAGGTCTACAGTATCTGGTGGATCCAGGGCGAGGATTCTGCCATACAATTTGTTTGGGTACGTCAGGATTTCCTTGTTTAAAAAATTGAAGGGGGACATACGATGTTATGAACATGCCACTATCACTAAATTCAGCCTTGATTCGTTGTTTGTATTCTGATTGTCCGCTGCTGCCATCAAAACCCCACTTTCCAATCAGCGTTAAATTACAGGAATCACCTTGAAAATCTTTTAATGCCTCTCCTTGCGATTCGACAATCCGTTTTGCTGTATGATTCAAAAGCCCTTGAAGAGTAACCTCGGCGAATGAATCACTTACTGTTACTGTTTCCGGATCCGGATAGCAATATTGTTTTGCTTTTAAAACTTTTGCATAGCACGGGAATTAATCTACATATGTAGATTCATTCACCACACTCCTTATTACTTCATATTGTTTTTTACACAACTTAGCCTCAACCAATATTTTTAGAGCGTCATTCACGTTAAGCGTTTTTCTATGCAATATATCTGTGTCTTCGCAATTTCTTAAAGCTGAGGCTATATCTGGATATATTGATGCAATGCTTGCAATACGTCTTCTTTTTGTTCTAGAAGAGCATTCTAAAAATGTTTTTTTTGGCCTACCTTGCGACCTACTTGTACATGGACCATTGTTCTCATAGCGGAAGTCTTCTGTGGCCTTAAGCCAATCATCGTTCTTTGTCAAAAAAAAGTTCTCGTTTCTTGAAGATTTGTTCCATCTTTTTAAAAAGGACTTGCATAGAACATTAATATTTTTGACTAAATCATCACAATGTTCTAAGTTATAGACTTCTAAAAACATCTCTAAAGTTTCTTTAAGCTTGGAAGCATCTCCAACCTTCCTCACCTTACGCCAAATATTAAATATATCAAGTCGTTGAAAGATTTTGGTGGATTCGATTTTTTACATTTTAGCATATTTTCGCAAAAAGTGACTCATACGGCTTGAAAGGTAATAATTTTGCCTAACTAAGTATGTAATTTTTGTTAGGGGCAAGCAAGGGGCACAGAAGTTATGTATTTTTAAAAGTCAACAAAAAAAAACACAAAAATCATACTACACCTCAATCGAGCAACGGTTGTCACAAAAAAAATAGAGTTATTTCAAACAAAAAAATATACACAAATAATCTACATACCATGTTCTCCCGGTTCCATAACTTAAATTTCAAAAGTTGTTATAAAAAAACAATATATTTTACGTGATTTTAAATGAAAAAAATGAAAATTTTAACTTTGCTAATATTGAAAAAACACACAACTTGCATGATCGATCTTAGCATAATGAAAACAATTTAGAGGAAAAAGATGACTGGAATTTATTTGTCCCGTTGCTAGAGATAACATTTTTATACAAAATAATAAATAAACATAACCTTGAGATTTCACCTTTTGGCCTACGGGGGGAACCACTGTGCGTCGGTTTCAACTTGTGCTCGCCACTTAAAGCGAGGTCTTCTTCTACATTGTCCAATCTCTTTGAGCCGGAGTATTTGTGTCCATTCGTTCTACATGTCCTAGCCATCTCAAACGTCTAATGCGGAGTTTTTTGACCAGGGGCATGTAGCTGTACAGCTGGTATAGTTTTTGGTGGAATCTTCGTCTCCATAGCCCGTCAACGCTAACGAGACCGAAGATTTTTCGAAGAATTTTCCTCTCAAATCGACCAAGGATTTCTTCATCCGCTTTTAAGACGATCGGTTCATGTTTTAGCGCTGTAGAGCAGGACTGGGTTGATCAGGGTCTAATATAGGATTTGATTAGAAGTTTGAGTGAGGGTTTTACTACTGAATTCAATTCAAGAAGAACCACTTCTACAGACCAAAAAGGCGATAACGAACTACCACCAACTGTCAGGCAGAACAATCGATTCCTTATTCGAACGAAATCGAACACTACCAACCACCCAAGCTAAGTGAAGTTAGGCAAGCAATATCTAAACTCAACTTTAACAAGGCTACCGGAAACAATGGCCTTCCCGCCGAGCTTTATAAGGCCGGAGGAGATGACTTAGTAAGCATCATCCACCCACTTATAAGCAAAATCTGGTCTAACGAAAGTATGCCAGATGAATGGAACCTAAACACTGTTTGCCACTTAAAAAGGAGTACCCTCAACATCTCCTATAATAACCTATCTGGCATTATATGTGGGCGCATGAAACCGTTTAACAACAACTAGGCCAGGAAAGTCCACAACCGATAAAATGTTCACACTTCGGCAGATCTTGGAAAAAACACAAGAAGTCCAAATCGACACCCACCACCTTTTCATCGATTTCAAAGCCGCATACGACAGCATTTATAGAGACGAACTGTACGAGGCCATGTCTAGTTTTGGTATACCGCCCAAACTCGTCCGTTTGTGTAGGATGACGATGGGTAGATCTCGATGCCTTATAAGGGTCGGAAACGACCTCACTGACATATCCGATACCATAATAGGATGAAGGCAAGAAATCATGTGACTTCTTTCATCTCATTCTTGAGAGGATTGTGCAAAACTCCCGAGCCAACACCAGAGGCACAATCTTCCATAAATCTGTGCAACTACCAGCATATGCCGATGATATTGACATCGATGGTCGAACTCGACGTGATGTCACAGCCACGTTTACAACTATAGAGAAGGGAGTGGTATAAATGAGTTAAGCAGGGTAAGACTAAGTATATGCTGTCAAAATAAAAGGACACACAACATTGAACATTGAAAAATTCGACAGAACGTCACAATTGACAGACCGTAGACGTTATTAGGGTAATATGGGACTTGCCAACCGCTCGGGCTAAGCAGATAATTTAGTATTAAGGCCCTCACTCGAAATACTAAGGAGATTCTGTATAAGACCCTGACCTGCTCCATAGCGCTGAAGCATGGACGGTAACAAAAGTGAATGCAGAAATCCTTGGTCGTTTGGAGAGAATAATTCTTCCTTAAATGTTCGGTCCCGTTTGCGTTGGCCATAGCCCGTCAACGCAAACGGGACCGAAGATGTAAGGAAAAATTATTCTCTTAAAACCACCAAGGATTTCTTCAGTTTCAGAGGCGAAGTTTCAACCGAGAAGTTTATTTATCAAACTAATGGACACCATTACTCTGGCTTGCAGTGTCTTCGAATTCCAGCCAGACGTCGCGTCGGACGCAGGAGAGAAGACCTCGTCTTAAGTGGAGCGTAAATTCATCCTCATATTAAAGCGTTATAATTCATAAGTGGCTGGGATTGCCATACTACTTACTTAGTCTGCACTTTTTTAAATTTTATTACCGGCTTATGTCTAGACAGAAATGTGAGACATTTATTTCAACTCATAAATTTCTACTGGGGATTTTATTTGTGTTAACATGTAACTGATTCAGCAAACAGATCATGAATTGTATATACTTTTCATAAAGCTACGTGACATTCCAAATAAGTCTAGAGCTCTATAAAATATGCAAATCCCCTCGAAGACTGGTGATTAAATTTTGATGTCATCGAAAAAAGTGTCAAGAACACCAAGATGAAAACCTTATTAAATTCATTTTTATAAGCATCTATGTTTATATTTATAAAGTCTTTCCTTAAATGGAAAAACGCCCCTTATTCGTACCACATCTGTCCTTACAGATGGATCTCCATACAAACCTTGTTTAAATACTTTAATGTTGTTAAAAAAAGCTCCTTAAAGCACCCTCATAGTCATCCTTTTGCGACCGACAAGTGTGTGTACCCTGTATGCCAGCCCTTATTTAAATGGATAGCTTATATCTCATAGGGTTGAAGGGTAGACAAAATTTGTCTTCAGGTGTAATCTTATGGTAAAAATGAATAAAAACCCCTTGCGGAAGGATGTAATAATGGTTTTGTGACCTTAGGCATATTGCTGCCGCTTCTTCTCCATAAAAAATGATAAATTGCCAGTTGTAGGTACCTTTATTGATTTCAGTCTCGAGAAGAGGGTAAGTAAGTAATGGCTTACGACAGCCAACACAACCCTTCCGTGCATCATTTCATGGAATCATGCCACCCATCTCCAGGAGGACCAACTAATACATCACTTAGTGTCAGATTTCAAAATCAGTTAAGGAAAACAATGCGGTCGTCCTTACTGGTTAACTTAAATTTTAACAAAACGACTAAAAACTCTGAAAATTGCTGAAATTTAAAGCGAATGTAACGAGAATTGGCAATAATTTAACAGAGCGAGAGGGAATACAAGGAGCATATACCAAGCATACTTTATCTTATGTAAATCTCCACTTGCATTATAAATCCTCGAAAAGATCTCTAAACTGTTATGGGACCCTTTCCCAAGCTATACACATATATCTCTCGATATGTAGCTCTGTGTAACAAAAGAGTGAGAACAAAAAAAAAAAAATGGAATTAAAAAAATTAGATGACACCAAAAGCTCTTAATTATCCCTTACTGGAAAAAAAAAATCTATAAATATTTTTTTTTTCAGGAACAGAGCCCTTTTTTTACACAGGCTCTTCTGCAGAAGGTAGGATGGTCCTTTAATCGCTGGCAATTAGTCACCACCGGCCAAAAGTAAAACAAACAAAGTACGAAGCGAAGAAGATACAAAAGAGGAGACAATGTTCGCTTAATGTCTCCTTTATTGGCCGAAATTTATCTTTTGCAATTTATATGTATATAGTTGGTAGGATATCATCTCCATTCACCTTCTCCTGCCCTTGTTTGTTGAGAAAGAGAGCGCGCTCTACTGTGCACAGATTAACACACGGGGTAAAGCGATCTATTACATTGTGTACGGCAGTCCTGGTATTATGCTTGTGAGGGTGTAAGCTGAGAATGGGGAGACAGACGACGACTCACAGATGTGGCAAGGATTAAATGGCGCTTTTTCGCGGTCAACGTTTCGCTTAAACAGCTACCTATGCCATGTAATTGTGTAAATGTGCAATTATTTTCGCTTCATTATCCTGGAGGTCTATTTACAGGAAAGATTTTCTTGATTCCCATTCCATTGTGCTTAGTTGTGTGGAATTAAAGTACCAAACGGATGTAAATGTTTGGATTTTGTTTTTGTTTTTATGACTTGTTTTGGATGGAAGCTGAAAGACAACTGGGATAAAATAATAAAATGTGTAGGGTTGACATATGAACAGATAAATCTACACATGGCTTTATTTCTTTTTTTATAAAAACTTTTTTTTTATTACAACTTTCATATGTCGTAACAACATGATGATGTTATAGATTGTCAGCTCTATTACATTGCAAGCTATTTGGGCAGCAGTATTCAAACAATGTAATCACTGGTTCTATCCTTATTGCCCTGCCTTTAGCTGCGTATTTAAAGTTTTTTAAGGTCGAGTCTTTAAGGTGAGGCATTCCTCTACTGCGACCGACATCAGACTGTGAATAGAAGACTCTGCGAGCCAGAGTGTTGGTGTCCATTCGCTGCACATGTCGTAGCCATCTTAAGCCTCCATAATGCGGTGTTTTTTTTTTTTAACCAGGTCTATGTAGAAGTATAGCTCGTAAGGCATTGGTTAAATCTTCGTCTCCATAGCCCTTCAACGCAAATGTGATCGAAATACTTTTTCATCACTTTGTGGTACAATCCTTGCATATGCTTCGAAGAGCAAAAACAAAAATACAAATTTTTGGGGCAACAGGGTCGTAAGTACATAAGACCGAGCTTTCTCACAACCATTCATGTATGGTCGTGTACTTCTTGCACGATGGCGGGACCTCGTGTTTTATGCCGCCTCCGAACTGCGAATTCGAGATAAGCTTTCCATCACAATTGATACTTCTCGCATGATTTCTCAGATCATCACGAGAGGAGGGCCAGTGAGAAATCATTTAGATTCATCGCACTAACCATCGCATCCCTGAGCCCGTAGAACAGGACTGTGAAAATCAGGGTCTAATTTAGGATCTCCTTTGTAGTTGGGCCTTGCTACTAAATTGCCTTCTTAGCAATTTGCAAGATAGGCAAAGTCCCTTACTACCTTAAAGTTGTATCAAGCAATGGTGTCATTCTGTCCAATTAATCGATGTTGTGTGTCCTTTCGTGTTAGCGGAATATACTTGGTCTTACCATCGTTTTCAGTTAACACATTTTGAGATTTTTATCTTAATACTAACGAAAGTCGTAGCTACATCCAGTCAATGGTGTAATAATATCGTGAACGTACGCTTGTAATCGCACACATTTTGTAAGATTGGCAAAATTATCTCAGGAGTTTCTCACAATACCCTCAAGAATTACATAGCATTAACTTGTCTAAGTCCTTTTTTGTTGTCGAATGTTTCGGCGAGGTCGTTGTCGACCTCGATGGAGCACCAAGAATTCACCATCGCCATCCTGCACAGATTTTTGGACGGTATACGAAAACTAGTTCTTATAACTCCGTATAGTTCTTACAAAATAAGAAAGCTGTTTCGACTTTGAAATCATAGGTTAGGTAGTGGGGCGTCGATTTTGATTTTATGGTTTTTTTTTCCCAGGATCACAGAAGTGTGAACCTTTGACTAGTATTGCACTCTACTTGGTAAGTAATTTAAGGCGTTAATATATTTCGGCAGATAGGATATTGTAGGATATGTTCAGGAGACTTATGCCTCTGTAGTTGGCGCAGGTCGGTGGGTCATCTTTTTTTGTGGATCAGGTTCTGAGGTTCTATTCTCTGCCTTACTTTCATCCGGACAATTTTTTCTGATGAGTTGGTGTATAATGATGATGCTACTATTTGTGGGGATGACGCAAAGTCAACAGACTTTTAGTTTGGCAGTGATACCGAAAGGCTTGCAGAAGAGGACATCCTAGCATCCGCCGACATGACGATGTCAAGAACACGGTGGCGTTGGCCTCTGTAAATTGTTCCAATGATGGAACCCTTTATGATTAACCTCCGCCACTCAAAAGCGGCTTCCGCCGACCTTCTCCACCGACACACAAATGTCGGGAAGAGATGTTGTTGTCAGAGTTAATAACGGAGCCGAGATAGGCAAAGTCCCCTACTACCTCAAAGTTATATTTGTCAATGGTAACCATCTGTCCAATTCGTCGGTGTTGTGTGTCCCCTTGTGTTGACAGCATATATTTACTTTGTCTTGTCCTTATTCACTGCTAAACCCATTTTTGCCGCTTCCTTCCCGATACTAACAAACGTGGCTTTGACATCACGTTGAGTTCTACCAATGATGTCAATATAGTCAGGGTTTGCTAGTAGTTGCACCGATTTTTAAAAAAATTTGCCTCTGGTGTTGGCTTGTGAGTTTTGCACAATCCTCACAACAACAAAAATTAAGAAGTCACATGACAGCGCATCGCCTTGCCTAAATCCTTTTTTGGTATCGAATGTGTCAGTGAGGTCGTTTCCGACCCTGATGGAGCAGCGAGAATTCTCCATCGTCCTCCTACACAAACGGACGGTTTGGGCGGTATACTAAAACTAGACATGGCTCTGTATAGTTCGTCTCTATAAATGCTGTCGTTTGCGGCTTTGAAATCAATGAATAGGTGGTGGGTATCTATTTGGACTTCTTGAGTTTTTTCCAGGATCTGCCGAAGTGTGAAGATTTGATCGGTTGTGGACTTTCCTGGCCTAAAACCACACTGATAAGAGCCGATCAGGTTGTAGGTAAGGTTCACATAATACGGCAGATAGGATCTTGTAGGCGATGTTGAGGAGACTAATGCCTCTGTTGTTGGCGCAGTTTGCCATTCTTCAAGCGTACTTTTTTCCGACCAGATTTGACATATGAGTTGGTGGATGTTACTTACAAATCATCTCCGCCGGCTTTATAAAGTTCGGCGGAAAGACCGTCCTTTCCAGCAGCCTTATTATGCTTCAGTTTAATTATTCATGTCGGGTGGTCTGCTGTTTTCGCTGTTGTTACCAATATTGAAAATTCATCAGCCGATGGCCTCAGTCGCCAGTGCTGTTATGTGTCTGCAGTTCGTTTCATTCATGTGCGAAGTACTGTGATGTCAAGGTCAATGGGTGCAGAAGCAGTTCTTCCATATCCTCAGCATCGACTGTGTCTCAACTACGATATTTCCTTGTTCATCTCGACAGGACTCTGTTCGAGGCTTGTATCCTTGCCTTTGACATTTTTCAATTTGGTAAAACTTGCGAACATAGTTCCGGGAGTTGAACCTTTCTAAATCTTCAATCGCGAGCTTTTCTTGCTCTTCTTTCTTCTTTCTGAAAAGCCGGTGTTCTTCCCTTCTTCTCTGCTTATAGAGCTCAATGGCAGCTCTCGTCTTCACATGCAGCTTACCCTTGTAGACTAAGGCTTCTTGGCTTCTTGGGTGCAAGCATATGTAGGCATTCTTCATCTTATTGGTGGGCGCGAGAAACTTAGTAGATCAGTTGCGGCTGATGTTCGGATGCGTGCCTCTTGTCTGTCGCAATGTGATCAATTTGGGTGAACGTTCGTTGATCTGTAGACCGTCATGGCCCCTTATGGATATTGGGGTGAGAAAACCGAGTGCTGGCTATAGTAATATTTCGTTCCATAGCGAAGTCGATTAGCCTAAGTCCGTTACCAGACGTGTTGTCATGTAGTCAATTTTTTCCGAAAATACTGCTGAAGATGTCTTCTCTTCCTACTTTTGCGTAAGAATCTCCCAGCAGGATTTTAACATCGTACTTCGGTAGTCGCTCATAGGTTTTGTCAATGAGCTCGTAGAAGCAATCCTCAGCTATGACATATTTTTTCTCCGTTGGGGCGTGAGCGCATATCAGTCTTATGTTGGCGAATTTGTCCTTTATGCGGATTATTGCAATGCGTTCGCTAATGTCTTGAAAAGATAAGACTTCTTGCCCTAGTCTGTCATTCAAATCAAATCCGCATCCGAATAATCGCTGTTTCTGCTGACTATAACACGGTCCGTAGTAGATGTCGCAGTTTTTCATCCTCATTTTGCTCGGCCCATCCCATCGTATTTCCTGAATGGCAGTAATGTCTGCTTTATAGCAGTTTAGGGCTTTCGCTAGTTGTTCGCTCTCCTGTTTTAGGTTCTCACATTCCAGGTGCAGATACGAACGTCGTTGTCCTTTTTGCGTTTTGCCGGGTCGTTAACAATAAAAATCAATCCACTCCGAATCCACTAAGGAACGTGTTTGCGAAGCAAAGATTGGATGTGATGCCAATGGCCTCTCTGTACTCTCATATCCGATGCTATTGGTTGCTTCGTAAAAATTAATTTGTCAATGGTTTGGTAGTTAACCCATAGCACAACCCCCAATCTGCAGGGCGAACTCCGATTTATAATATGCCCCTAGGACACATGGTCATCAGTATCCACTACGAGACTGAGCACTGCCGTGGCCTTTCGGTTCATCCGCCACCATCTCTGTTCAAGGGGCCTGACTAAACCTTGAAATTCTTAGACAACCTGTTGTCCGAATATATCGAAGCAGCTTGTTTAAGTTCTTCTCACCTGGCTGTTTATAGTGTTGCTGCATTACTCGCGCGTATCGCTTCGTCCGGTTGGATGAGACCAGTACTCGATTGAGGTTAAAAATAAGCACTTGATGTGTGGTCAGAGTTAAAACCACTGGGCATCACCAAGTTAAAGCCAATCAGAGTCTACCCTCGTTCTACAACACCCAAGCAATCATCGCCAATATTGAAACAGAAGACAACAACTATAGGCTGGTATCAACATACTTGGCTCACGACCACGTGTAACCAAAACCTCGGGGAAAACTAAGGAACCTGTTTGCGGAAGCAAAGATTGGATGTAATGCCAATGTCATCTCTATACTCTCATATTGGGCCGCAAAATGTGGACTCGGCGCGAACCCTCAGAAAACCGAATTAATCCTTTTACCAGGATATACATACTCTCGCACATTGAACCTCCCAAACTTAATGGCGTGAGTCTCAAGTTCATAGAATCAGCCATATACATATACCTAAGTCTGATTTTGGTTAAGAAACTGAGCTGGAAAGCCAACATCCAAGAACAAGTAAATGAGCCACCGTAGCCTTATAATCTTTTAAAAAAGGCAATTGGAAAGATATGGGGTATGCAACCACATATCTTCTTCTGGCTTCACGTATCTATCATTAGACCCATACTCCTGTATGGTGTCTAAAAACAGCCTCCAACTAGGGAAAGTTTAAACATCAGCACGAGCTTTCTTGCGATCTATAAAAATAAAATCTTTCATTAGATTATCAATCCCCGATACATGTAAAAGTTGAATTTACGATTCAGTAAGCTAAAGCCGGCTTCCTTAAAAGACGCATTTCACGTTAAAATAAATTTATTGTCCACAAAATATATCCATTTAGGTTGGTATGTCATACCAATCACAAGGCGTACATAAAACTTTGGCAGTTCTAGTTAAATCCGAACCTAAAGAATAAAAATAAACAAACAAATCGGATTAATCAATCTAACACATGACAATAAAAAGTGAAGTGAAGATACATATGTGTCTCATTTATTATCACCTTGCTATCAGTCTAGACTGCCTTAGGCAGGGCATTCATCCATCCTAACATTCCAAATTGAGTTGTATTTCTTATACGAACTTTTCATGCTTATAGATACTTTTTACGTTTCAGAGTTTTTCACAAAAACTTCTACATCTTCCAAAACTTATTTCATTCACTTCACACAACATGTACATATCATGACCTCTTGACATAAGCCTTGTGCTGGAATACACGTTTAATGGAATGTCTACCCCAACACATCCAAACTTGATATACAAAACAAAATCTCATAAAAATCTTCAACCAACCCATTCTCATCCTCATACATGAAGCACTACAAGCCCCAAAGTCAATTAAGTTTCTATTTTATGTGAGTTCCCATCATGACCAGACATAAACATCCTTACTGACCACACAGCACAGTACAGCTCGAGTAGGTACACCTTAACACATCACGCAAAGTGATTTATACACTCACTCTGGCCTGGTGGTCCTCCGTTAAAAGGTGGACAACACTTCCCAACAGGCTGCAGGATGGGGATAGGAATGACTATTTTAATTTGCTTGTGAAAAACTTCCACAACATAAGCACTGGTTACGGCAGTAGTTCTGCAATCTTGCCTTTAGTTCCTTATTGTTGTGCAAAGAAATAGAAGCACACAATTCCAAGGACTATGCGCAAGCACAACACTGACTTAACGAGTTTTCGGAAGAAATAAAAATAAATTTGAATTTCCATTTGAAAATCAGGCCTTCAAACCATCGAAATAGATTTGAGTTTGTTGTTGTTGTTTATTTTTCTGGCAACAGCCTTCAGAATGATTTTCATTTTTCGTCCTTGGTTTGGGGTGGGTTTGGTGAAAATTTCGAGACAATAAACAACTGAAAGCCGATCGAATGGTAAGGCAGTACTAGGAGTCATTGTCGTCATAGTCACAGTCATAGTCATCCTACAGGATG
Organism: Rhingia rostrata; assembly: GCA_949824845.1. NCBI lineage: Eukaryota > Metazoa > Arthropoda > Insecta > Diptera > Syrphidae > Rhingia > Rhingia rostrata. The sequence goes on along the minus strand of OX463755.1, from coordinate 18,684,509 downwards.
TTGAAACAGCTGAAAACCAATAAAGTTAAATGGAAAATCCGAAAACTATAAATCATGGCTTTAAGTCCATTTCCTTGGTTGTCGATTTTGCATCCTTTCATCCGGACGAAAGACGATTTATTCGAGTTTTTTTTTTTCTTTGCAAAATCGGAAGGTTTGGCTGATGGGTGTGAGATGATTGGCGCAAAGGCTACAACGGGTATAAGACTAAGAGATTTACTTGGATGTTCGGTTACAAGTGTACAAGACTTGCTTTGCCTTGGCTAGGAAGGAAGATGGGGTTGTGGCTGCTGTAGAGAAATACATGACGGAACGGTTTTAAGAAATAAAATTAAACGTCTTTCTATTTCAATTGGTAAGTTTTTTTCTCGAAGGGTTTTTTTTTTTAATTCTTTATGGGAGAAGAGTAAATCGTTTGGTTGTATGGTTTTTGGTAGAAGGATTTTAGAGTGTAATGCAAATTTTTCACTGGAAAAGGAAGGATTTCAAGAGAATAACATTTTAGGGAAATTCTTTGAGGGTACACACGATGTATGCTGTTTTTGGGACACTTGGCTAAAAATAACTCAAGTATCGCAGAAGGGGTATTAGTTTGCATGTATTTACAAAGTCGATATTATCTATATAGATAGAAGCCCTCAGAATCATCAATATAAGTGGGTGAGGATAGTTGACAATGCTGAAATACATCTGGAGATTTCTTGGCTGCTAGATGGGATCTGAATATTTTTTTTAGGTGCACAACAAATGATGGAAAAATTATTTATAAAATAAATCCAAAGGTATGGATTAGCGTACATTCTTAGTTATCAAAAGATTCAATACTTTTTTCCAATTTTCATTAATAATTTTATAAGCCGATTGCTAATTCTTTTTTTTTTTAAAAACAAGTATTTGAAATTGAAATAAAATACACACGGGCTGTGGTCAGCGTCTCCGGAATTGCTTCCTAGAATTTTAATTGTTCATACCTTACAAGGCATTTGATATTCGATACAACGGGTGATCCAAGTAGAGATACTTTTTCAATAGCCTTTTTTGACAGATCACGTGTGAGTCGTGTCATGCTGTCATGTTATTTTTGTTAAGTATTGTTTGGCATTTCATAATGGAAAGACTTACGCGTGAACAACGTTTACAAATTGTTCAACTTTATTATGAAAATTCACGTTCTGTGAGGAATGTGTTTCGTGCACTTCGCTGAACTTATGGTCAACATAATCGGCCTACTGAGCGTACTATTCGCAACACCATCACCCATTTTGAGACCCAGCATTAATTATTGGATAATATTCGACCGAATAGACCACGTCCAGTTTGCTGTGAAGAAAATATAGCGGCCGTAGCTAAGAGTGTACACGAAGACCGTAGAGAGTCGATTCGGCACCGTTCGCAGCAACTCGGACTGACGTATGGAACGACTTGGCGCATTTTACGTCAAGATCTTAAATTGAAAGCGTACAAAATACAGCTTATGCAACAACTGAAGCCGCTCGACCTACCCAAGCGACATCGCTTCGCTCTATGGGCTCTTGAAAAGTTCCAAGAAGATCCGACGTTTTCGAGGCAAATTTTGTTTAGCGATGAGGCCCATTTCTGGCTCAATGGGTATGTAAACAAACAAAATTGCCGCACTGCCACTTCATCCAGAACTGCCACTTCATGCAGATAAAACAACGGTTTGGTGTGGTTTGTGGGCCGGTGGAATCATCGGTCCATATTTCTTTAACAATTATGCCGGTGCGAACGTAACCGTCAATGGCGACCATTATCGTGCCATGATAACCGACTATTTGATACCTGAAATTGAAGCTCGTGATCTCGGCGACATTTAGTTTCAGCAAGACGGCGCCACTTCCCACACATCGCATCAATCAATGGACTTATTGAGAGAACATTTCGGTGAGCACATAATTTCACGTTTTGGGCCGGTCGATTGGCCACCAAGATCGTGTGATATCACACCGTTAGACTTTTTCCTGTGGGAGTATTTAAAGTCAAAAGCTTATGCCGGCAAACCCGCTTCGATTCAGGCCTTGGAGGAAAACATCACGCGTGTCATTCGCCAGTTACCAGTCGAAATGCTCGAACGAGTGATCGAAAATTGGACTCAACGGATGGACCATCTGCGACGTAGCAACGGCCAACATTTGATAGACATAATCTTCAAAAAATAAATGCCAAAGAATGTTCTTTCAAATGATAATAAACGTTCTCCATTAAATTTGAATTTTCTGTGTTTTTTCTTTAAAAAGTAGGGAACCTCGAAATTTATATACGAAGGATATGTTTGATATTGGCTTTCAAGTCCAAATTTTCAGAAATATGACTGAACGGCGTTTAAGACAAATCAAGGGAGAAGCTATGTTTGCTTTCCTATATGAGCCGTAAATACCTGATATTTCATTTCATTTCATTTCACTTAATTTGTCCACAAAAATGCTCCAACGGGTTAAAACGACAAGTCAGTCGTCACCCTGTTAGATACAAATATCGATGTGCAGGAGATTTTGGAACCCAAAAGTCATTTATCATGACTTGGAATCCATTGACATTAATATTTCAACTGTCTTAATTTTTGAAGGTGTACTCCACGGTAATGACGCAACGCCATAGCAGGTGAGCAGGAGAGCTTTGGAATTTTCACGCTTGATACTTTTGGCAGTGATGATTGGGTGTTGTAGAACGAGGGTAGACTCTGATTGGCTTTAACTTGGCAATGCTCGGTGGTTATAACTCTGACTACACATCAAGTGCTTATTTTTAATCTCCAAGTGGTAACCATCGTGCACTGGTCTCCTCCGACCAGATTTGACTTGCTAAACGAAATGGCGCGAGTTTTGATAACACGACGAAAAACAGCAAAACTATAAGCAGCGAGGTCAGAATGGCACGGAATGAATACCCAGGCGAACCTAGACAAGCTGCTTCGACACATTCGGAAAACAGGTTGTCTAGGAATTTGAAGGGTTAGTCAGGCCCCTTGAACAGAAATGGTTGCGGATTAACCGAAAGGCCAACGGCAGCGCTTAATCCCGGATACTGATAGCCCTGTGTCCTAGGGGTATCTATTTTTTTTTTTATAATTAGCACGCGCTAAACACCCTTATAGTGTTTAGGCACAGCGCGTGCATTAAGGAAATTGAGGAGAAGAAAAGAGAAGATACCGATGTGCATTGGTTTTAAAATTTTGTAAATTGTAATGGGGAGGAAAGACTGACTTTGGTAAAGCATTCCACATTTGTGTTGTTCGGTTAAGGAATGAATCTCTATATTTCATGGTACGTCCAAGGGTAGGCTTGAGGGTGAATTAATTAGCATTCATGGCATGGCGTGTATCACGGTTTTATGTTTGAAGGGGCGGAATGAAGCTGGCTATTTCGATTGAGCATTTCCTGTTAAAATAGCGATAAAAAAGTGTAAGGCAGGAGATATTCCTACAATGTTCATGCGAGACTATAGAGTTCGCTAAGGTAGGATCTCCTATCAGTTTTATCGCTTGTTTTTGTATCCTATCCAGTAGGTGCAATGAAGTTTTTGCTGCACCTTACCAGATGTGGTCGTTGAACTCAAGTTTGGGGCGTATATACGCTTTATATCTTGAGGCCAGATCAGAGGGGGGATAATATTTTTTGCATCGATTAAGGAAACCTAGACATTTCGACCTTTCGTTCAAACAAAGGTCGTTACTAACACACATACCGAGCATGGAAAGTTTTTCGGTTTCGGCGATGCAAGTGCCATTCATGGATAATGGCTGAAAATTTTGGTTTTAGATGACAGAAGACGGGATTGTGTTTTGGAAGCATCAAATTCCACTCTATTCGATTTACCCCATTTAATTATGCTGTCAAGATCGGAATTTAATGAGCTTAACATATTTTGCTGTTTCTGTTCCACGTCCGAAGATGAAGGGAGATACCATCTGGACCAGACGATTTGTGAATGTTAAGATCTAATAATACTCTTGCGACTGTACGAGTACGGAAGTGGATTGGTCTTATAGAATGTTCTACGTTCTCAAGTACAAGAGGAGACTGGGCACAATCTGGTAATGTGGAACTGGCTGCAAAATGGGCAGCAAGCAGATTGGCTATGTCTATAGAGGTGATAGCTGGAATGTCATTGTAAATGAGCGTTGGGATGGCAGATCAGCTTGAATTCTTAATGTTTTTGACAAACGACCAAAAGTTTTTACTACCTTTGGGACATAGTGGAATTTTTTGCCTCAGCTTTTGGTCGTGGGAGAATTTGACACGCTTGATGCGGGCATTACAATCAGTTCTGGCTCGTTTGAACTTAGATCGGTTTTCCTCAGTAGGATTTGTCTTAAATAACCGAAAACATAACTCTTTCAACCTGCAATGGTACCTCAGCATTGTTTGACCGTCTTAGCTGCGCCAACTACAGAGGCATAAGTCCCCTCAACATCGCCCACAAGATCCTATCTGCCGTAATATATGAACGCCTGAAACCCTTTACCAACAATCTGATCGGCCCTTTTCAGTGTGGTTTTAGGCCAGGAAAGTCCACAATTGATCAAATCTTCACACTTCGGCAGATCCTGGCAAAAATCCAAGAAGTCCAAATCGATACCCACCACCTATTCATCGATTTCAAAGCCGCATACGACAGCATTTATAGAGACGAACTATACGAAGCCATGTCTAGTTTTGGTATACCGCCCAAGCTCGTCCGTTTGTGTAGGATGACGATGGAGAATTCTCGCTGCTCCATCAGGGTCGGAAACGACCTCACTGACACATTCGATACCAAAAAAGAATTTAGGCAAGGCGATGTGCTGTCATGTGACTTCTCCAATCTGATTCTTCAGAGGATTGTGCAAAACTCACGAGCCAATACCAGAGGCACAATTTTCTAAAAATCTTCACAACTACTTGAATACGCCGACGATATTGACATCATTGGTTGGACCCAACGTGATGTCATAGCCACGTTTGCTGGTATAGAGAAGGAAGCGGAAAAATGGGTTTAGCATTAAATGATGGCAAGACGAACTATATGCTGTCAACACGAAAGGACACACAACATCGACGAATTGGACAGAACGTCACCATTGACAGATATAACTTTGAGGTAGTACGGGACTTTATCTATCTCGGTTCCGCTATTAACTCTGACAACAACATCTCGTCAGAAATTAAACGAAGAATTACTTTTGCCAACCGCTGTTTCTTCGGGATAAGAAGGCATTTTAGTAGTAAAGCCCTCAATCGAACTACTAAGGAGATCTTATATAAGACCGCGATCATCCCAGTTCTGCTCTACGGCGCTGAAGCATGGACCGTCTCAAAAGCGGATGAAGAAATTGAGAGGAAAATTCTTCGGTCCCGTTTGCGTTGACGGGCTATGGAGACGAAGATTCAACCAAGAACTATACGAGCTGTACAGCGACATGCCCCTGGTCAAAAAAACTCCGGATTGGACGTTTAAGATAGTTAGGACATGTAGAACGAATGGACACGAATACTCCGGCTCGCAGAGTCTTCGATTCCCAGCCAGACGTCGGATGTAGTAGAGGAAGACCCCGCCTTAAGTGGCGCGCATAAGTTGAAACCGACCTCAACCAACTTGGAGTGCGCAACTGGAGTCCGGGAGGACCGGGCTAATTGGAGAGGCATGTTGGTTGAGGCCCAGGTTCATTCCGGACTGTAGCACCACTTAAGTTTGGTCCATTCGGAAGGTCCATTTTCGCGTCACTTTTTCCAGCATTTCGGCCTGTATTCCACGAATTACGAGTTATGTTATCCTGTAAGGCTTAAACCGTGTTCGGCTTGCCCACATAGACTAACGACTTTACATAACCCCACAAGAAATAACCAAGAGGCATTAAATCGCATGATCTTGGCGGCCAACTCACAGAGATATTTCGATAGATAAGCTGCTCTTCAATTTCTTCTTTTAACATTTCCAATGTTTCACTAGCTGTGTGGCATGTGGCACCATCTTACTGAAGCCACATGTCAACCGAGTTCAACTCAGCCAACTGGGGCAAAAAAAAAAAAATCGCGTATTATTGCTCGATATCGTACGCCGTTGACGGTAACCTTTCTTCCACGGTCGTCTTTAAAGAAAATGGACCGTTGATGCCACCAGCCCATAAACCACACAAAACTGTCGTTTTTCGGGATGCATCGGTAATTCTTCTATGGCATGTGGCTGTTCACCAGATGCGACAGTTTTGCTTATTTACGTATCCGTTGAGCCAGAAAGGAGCCTCATCGCTGAACACAATTTTTCGATAAAACAGCGGATTTTCATGGAGATGTTCTAAATCCAAATCACCAAAAATTAGTCGTTGTGGGAGGTCATTTGGCTTCAATTATTGCACAAGTTAGGCTTTCAAATCTAAATCGACACGTAAAATTTTCCATGTGGTTGAGTAACACATGCCAAAGTGCTGAGAACGGCGACAATTGACATTTCACGAACTTCATTAACATTGGACGCTACGTGTGCAATATTCTCGGTATTCTCGGTATTCTTCGGTACGCACAAAAAAGTAAATTTGGTGCGAAATTTGGTGATAACAGCAGGAATTGTTGATTCACCACGTCGATTATGATGACCATAATATGGTCGTTACAAACGGTGCACATTTTTTTCACAGAGCACGATTTTTGATAATAAATTTCAATGATTGGCAGAGTGTACTGAAAACTTTTCACTTTGACACATGACGTTTGGAAATCATTACTAACCAGTGCTGCCAACCTGAAAAACTTAACTCCTAAAAAATCACCCGTTATTACCAGCTTCATAAAGCGATGGATGCTTTATGAGTTCTGCATTTGGAAAAATTAAAAGTTTTTAACTTTTTCAAGGAAATTGATAAATAGTGGAGTTTTACCCAGTTATTGTGCCTTGACCGTAGATTTTGTATCATGTTGATGGTAGATGATGAGAACAGACCATTATTCAGTCGGCGGAGTTTGATTTATCAAGAAGGAACCACTTGCGTAATCACCAAGGTGATGGCCACCGATTCCAGACCTCAGCCTTCTCACAGCGAAGGTTGAGTGTCTACTACATTGACGGTAAATAGGTTTGCACAACTGTTTAAAGTCTTGGCGGCCGACGGTAGATAATACCGGGAGAAGACTTGTTCTCCCACTGAGGCACATAATCTTTTTCCGTATCTCAGACTCCTCCCTGCGACCGCTGAGTGCCTACTACCTTGACGCCGTTGACTGTAAATAGGGTTTGAACATCTGTTTAAAGTCTTGGTGGCGGCAAATGAGAGTGAAAAAAAACGTGTCCTCACAATGGGGCACATGTAAGGGTGATCCATTTCGAGGTTCCCTACTTTTTAAAGAAAAAAACACAGAAAATTCAAATTTAATGGAGAATGTTTATTATCATTTGAAAGAACATTCTTTGGCATTTATTTTTTGAAGATTATGTCTATCAAATGTTGGCCGTTGCTACGTCGCAGATGGTCCATCCGTTGAGTCCAATTTTCGATCACTCGTTCGAGCATTTCGACTGGAAACTGGCGAATGACACGCGTGATGTTTTCCTACAAGGCCTGAATCGAAGCGGGTTTGTCGGCATAAGCTTTTGACTTTAAATACTCCCACAGGAAAAAGTCTAACGGTGTGATATCACACGATCTTGGTGGCCAATCAACCGGCCCAAAACGTGAAATTATGTGCTCACCGAAATGTTCTCTCAATAAGTCCATTGATTGATGCGATGTGTGGGAAGTGGCGCCGTCTTGCTGAAACCAAATGTCGCCGAGATCACGAGCTTCAATTTCAGGCATCAAATAGTCGGTTATCATGGCACGATAACGGTCGCCATTGACGGTTACGTTCGCATCGGCATAATTTTTAAAGAAATATGGACCGATGATTCCACCGGCCCACAAACCACACCAAACCGTTGTTTTTTCTGGATGAAGTGGCAGTTCTTTAATCTCTTCAGGTTGCTCTTCGTCCCAAATGCGCCAATTTTGTTTGTTTACATACCCATTGAGCCAGAAATGGGCCTCATCGCTAAACAAAATTTGCCTCGAAAACGTCGGATCTTCTTGGAACTTTTCAAGAGCTTATAGAGCGAAGCGATGTCGCTTGGGAAGGTCGAGCGGCTTCAGTTGTTGCACAAGCTGTATTTTGTACGCTTTCAATTTAAGATCTTGACGTAAAATGCGCCAAGTCGTTCCATACGTCAGTCCGAGTTGCTGTGAACGGCGCCGAATCGACTCTCTACGGTCTTCGTGTACACTCTCAGCTACGGCCGCTATATTTTCTTCACAGCGTGCTGGACGTGGTCTATTCGGTCGAATATTATCCAATAATGAATTCTGGGTCTCAAAATGGGTGATGGTGTTGCGAATAGTACGCTCAGTAGGCCGATTATGTTGACCATAAGTTGAGCGAAGTGCACGAAACACATTCCTCACAGAACGTGAATTTTCATAATAAAGTTGAACAATTTGTAAACGTTGTTCACGCGTAAGTCTTTCCATTATGAAATGCCAAACAATGCTAAACAAAAATAACATGACAGCATGACACGACTCACACGTGATCTGTCAAAAAAGGCTATTGAAAAAAGTATCTATACTTGGATTACCAGTTACCTTTTCCAAGACGGTAGCTTAAAAATTCCAAAAAATGAGTAGACGATGGCGTCTACGGTTCCAGTTATGATAGACAACGTGAACAATCTTCGTGAGCTGTTTCGACATATTCGGTAAAAAGTAATTAAGGATCTCAAGGGTTAGACAGGCCTCTTGAACTAAGATGGTGGCACATGAGTCGAAAGTACAACTAGGCCGCTCAATCCCATAGTGAATAATGTGCTTCGAGTTAACTACTTAATCACTGAAAACATCTATTGTTGAGCAGTCCCGGAAAAGACTGAGCAATTTCAACGAAAAAAGTACAACGACATTCGTATCTGTCGTTCAAATCATTAGACAGAAGGGGTGCAGCCGAATAACTAGCGGAAGCCATAAGCTGCTACAAAGTAATTCGATTTTGTTTTCGATGACGCTGAGGCATAATTGAGGTTCTTTGCCATTAATGTGCCGAATTATCTCATCGTTTAGCTCTTGAATTGTTGTTCGCTTATCGATGCACACTTTTTCTTTCAAGTAACTCTAAAAAAAGAAGTCTATCGGTGTCAAATCACATGATCTTGGCGGCCAATTGACATCGCCACCATATGAGATAATGCGGCCATTGAATTTGTCGCGCAAAAGAGACATTGTTTCGTTAGCTGTGTGGCAAGTGGCACCGTCCTGTTGAAACCACATATCCTTCACATCCATATCTTCCGATTCGGGATATCATCTCACGATAGCGAACACCATTCACAGTAACTGCCCGACCGGCCTCATTTTGGAAAAAAATGCGGCCCGATAATGCCGGCAGCCCATAAACCGCACCAAACAGTCACTCTTTGTGGGTGCATTGGTGTTTCGACAATCACTCTTGGATTATCATTCGTCCAAATGCGGCAATTCTGCTTATTGACGAATCCACTGAGGTGGAAATGTTCCTCATCACTGAAGATGTTTTTCTTCGAAAACGGATCATCCACTGTTGCCATTTCTTGCCACCATTCTGACCATTGACGACGCTTCAAATGGTCAAGAGGCAGGCTTTAGTTCTTGAGTCAATTGCACCTTGTAAGCGTTTAAATGCAAGTCTTTATATACACGGTTCATCAACGACGATCATGAGAGGTGCAATTATTGGGCACGACGACGAGTTGAGGTGGACGGCTCTTCAGTCACACTATCGCGAACAGCAGCAACATTTTCTGCAATAGGAGCTGCAGGAGCATGCACTGGTGTTTTCACATCTCCTACAGACCCGGTTTGCTCAAATTTTTGCACAATTTTTTCGATTGACCGAAATTGCCCGAAAAAATCACGAAGTGCACGATATGCATTTTGATTTAAACGCCCATTTGCATAATAAGCCTGAATAACTTTAACGCGTTGATCGATTGTACCTTCCATGGTTCCGATTGAGTAAGTCTGATATTGAGAAACGTCAAATGAAATGCAGAAAAAAACTTCACGTTGAGGTGTGGTTCACATTCAATATCGGCCCTTAAAATTTAACCACCCGTTATATATACATGTTCTGTTTTGGATACCATAATCTGTTAAGAAAATAACTTTGCCTTATGCCAAAAAAAAAAATTCTGTCTCACCACAACTACCGTTAACCGTGTTTCTTTTCATCGTTTATTTCAATTATTCATCCGATTAAGTACCGACGTCTTGCCGCCAGAAACGCAACCGTTTAGTTGTGTTAAATTATTTCAAAAACAAACTGAAAAAATATTAAATCATCTCAAGCTCACGCAACCCAACAGCATGTCGTGTTAATCAATGTCATTCGTCTTATGGGCTTTAAATGCCTTCAGCTATTATTTCCACATTTTACCTTTTTCTTGTGCTCGAGCTGGTGCACGGAAGCCAATTATCCCCACACATCCATCCGTTCCAAGCGTTTTTACCTGCGGGCATTACCGTTTAATTTACATAAATATCAAATTTTGTCATATGCTTAAATCTGTCAACAGCGTGCACAATAAATTGCGCACTGAACAATATAAATCTGCGGTAGAGCTGCTAACGAAAAAAAAGAAAAAAAAAACGAAAAACACGAATCAAGAAAATTTTAGCCCAACTAAGAACAGGAAGACTGCAGACGAGAACGTTTGAGAAGGACACCCGACGACGACGACGACGACGTGGTGGCTGGTGTTAGAAACGCAAACAACATCAGAGAGCGAAGCAAAAACGTCACTCATTTAAATCCCCCCAAGAGAAGAAAACACATGTGCATGGCATGACATGCCATGGTAGCAAGGATATTCAAGACAAACCGACGCAGGTAAAGGATGGTTGGGGTACATTCTTGCTTACGTTAAGCATAGGTCGGTCGATCAATCCTTTGTTTTCTATCACAATGGGAATATTTTAAGTCTTTCGGTTTTTGCTGTGATGCCATGGCTGAGTGCTGTTGAAATGGCACTCAGTAGGGTATATCGTCGTTGGTAGCTGAGCTAAGGCACTTAACTCATTTTTTTTTATGTCATATTAAGCAAACAAATATAAACATAAATGGTGTTTATATTTGTTTGCTTAATTTCTGCGAAGGGATTTTTTCTCTTGGATGTTTGTCAAACTTTCAGTGAAAAACTTTGATGTTGAAAATTTGAACCAAGGACCCCGCCATATTAAATTTTACCACACTTTACCTTTTTGAAGCCAAGAGACGGACCAACTACACCATATACACCCAACGTAGATATTCGCTCTACGTCTACTCTAAGTGAAAACACGCATCCGCAGAGACGTCGAAGAGTGCGCACCGAAAAAACAATTGCCGCTGTAGAGCAAAGTGTTGAAGAGGACCCGAATGAATCGATTCGCCACCGTGCACAGCAGTTGGAGCTTTGTCCATCAACTTTATGAAAGATTTTGCGCAAATATCATGGTTAAGGTCATAAACCATGATAAACCAAGACAAGATCCCAGCTTGTGCAAGAATTAAAGCTGCTAGACCATGCAATGCGTTGTGATTTTTGCTGTATGGGCCGAAAATGAGAGCATCGAGATCAATATGCTGATTTTCATCGCAAAATTTTGTTCAGTGATGAGGCGCATTTTTGGTTGAATGGCTACGTCAACAAGCAAAATTGCCGCATTTGGAGTGAGCCCCTTGAGACGCCATTACATCCACAAAACCTGACTGTTTGGTGTGCTCTATGGGCTGGTGGAGTCATTGGGCCATTCTTCTTACGAAATGATGCTGGAGAGTCAGTTACCGTTAATGGAGACCGGTATAGAGAGATGATAACCAACTATTTTGTTCCCGAATTGGTTTTAACTAGACGGCGCTGCATGCCACACAGCGCACGTCACAATCGATTTATTGAAGGAAACATTCGATGATCTCATAATTTCGCTGAATGGACCTGTCAATTGGCCACCAAGATCGTGTGATTTGACACCATCGGATTATTTTCTTTGGGGATATGTGAAGTCGCTCGTCTACGCCAACAAACCAGAAACGTTGGGGTACGACATACGGCCCCAAATGTTCGAAAAGGTGGTGGAAAATTTGACCTCTAGACTTGGCTTTATTCGAACCACCGGCGGTAGCCACATTCCCAAAATCATATTCAAACATTAATGGCATAAAATTATCCTTCCAATAAAGCCAAATCGATTGACATTAAAATGATTTTCTTGTGTTTTATTTCAATTTAAAGTTCTATACCTCTAATTTACATTGTAAATTTGATCATTTGCAATTAATGCTCCAGGTTGACCTAATTCAGCACGAAATAAGATTCTTACTGTCGTCTAAATTCGGGGTTACTTCCGACAAGTTTATCATCTGCAGAGTATCGTTCTATTGGCTGCATTCCGTAAAATCTGTCTAAAACGCAAATAGGCTAAAAGTGGAAGCTGGGTTTCTTAGTAAATCCTTCAGAAATAGTCAAAGACTAAATTTCCATTTATTTACACTAATGACTCTTAAAGGCTTTTAAAAACTCAAATCAAATGTAGAGAGGTGCTACTCCAGGTGCGATCTTCGCAACTTTTACCAAAGCTAAAACGTCAAAGCCAAGGATACAGGGGTCGAACAGAATCCTGTCGAAATGAACAAGGAAATATCGTAGTTGAGACGCAGTGGATGCTGAAGATACGGAAGAACCACTTCTGCAGACTGAAAAGCGGCGATAAGGAAAATTTATTGACATCACAGTACTTCGCACTTGAATGAAACGAACTGCAGACACATAACAGCACTGGCGACTGAGGCCATAGGCTGATGAACATTCAATATTGGCAACATAAAGCGAAAACAGCAGACCACCCGACATGAATGAAGTGAGGATAGCAATAACTTAACTCAAGCCTCATAAAGCTGCCGGAAATGCCAGCCTTTCCGCGGAGCTATATAAAGCCGGCGGAGATGACTTGGTAAGTAACATCCACCAACTGATAAGTCAAATCTGGTCGGAAGAAAGTACGCTTGAAGAATGGAATCTCAGCATTGTTTGCCCGATCCTCGAAAAAAGAAACCCTCTAAACTGCGCCAACAACAGAGGCATTAGTCTCCTCAACATCGCCTACAAGATCCTATCTGCCGTATTATGTGAACGCCTGAAACCGCTTACCAACAACCTGATTGGCTCTTATCAGTGTGGTTCTATGCCAGAAACATCCACAACCGATCAAATTTTCACACTTCGGCAGATACTGCAAAAAAACCCAAGAAGTCCAAATCGATACCACCCACCTATTCATCGATTTCAAAGCCACATGCGACATCATTTATAGAGACGAACAACACAGAGCCATGTCTAGTTTTGGTTTACCGCCCAAACTCGTCCGTTTGTGTAGGATGACGATGGAGAATTTTCGCTGCTCCATCAGAGTCGGAAACGACCGCACCGACACATTCGATACCAAAAAAGGATTTAGGCAAGGCGATGCGCTCTGATGCGACTTCTTCAATTTGATTCTTGAGAGGATTGTGCAAAACTCCCGAGCCAACACCAGCGGCACATTTTTCCAAAAACCGGTGAAACTTCTATCTTACGCCGACGATATTGACATCATTGGTAGGATATCAAAGTGATATCAAAGCAACGTTTGCTAGTATAAAGCAGGAAATTGAGTTTAGCAGCAACAACAAGACTAAAATATGATGTCAACACGAAAGGACACACAACATCGAATAAATTCGACAGAAAGTCACCATTGACAGATATAACTTTGAGGTAGTAAGGGACTTTGTCTATCTTGGCTCTGCTATTAACTCTGACAACAACATCTCGTCAGAAATTAAACGAAGAATTACTCTTGCCAACCGCTGTTTCTTCGGGCTAAGAATGCGATTCAGTAGTAAAGCCCTCACTCGAACTTCTAAGGGTATCCAATATAAGACCCTGATCATTCCAGTCCTTCTCTTCGGGCTAAGAATGCAATTCAGTAGTAAAGCCCTCACTCGAACTTCTAAGGATATCCAATATAAGACCCTGATCATCCCAGTCCTGCTCCACGGCGCTGAAATATGGACCATCTCAAAAGCGGATGAAGAAGTCCTTGGTCGACTCGACAGGAAATTTCATCAAAAAATCTTCGGTCCCGTTTGCGTTGAGAGGCTGTGGGAACGTAGATTCAACCAAGAACTATACGAGTTGTACAGTGACATGCCCCTGGTCAAAAAGTTCAGCATTGGATGTTTAAGATGGCTAGGACATGTAGAACGAATGGACACCAATACTCCGGCTCTCATAGTCTTCGATTCCTAGCCAGACGTCGGATGCAGTAGAGAAAGATCTCGCCTTAAGTGGAGGCAAGTAGAAACCGACCTCAACCAATTTGGAGAGTCGCGCACTCTAAGTTAGGAGGCAGTTCTCTAAGGACCGGGCAAATTGCAGAGGCATTCTGGTTGAGGCCTAGGTTCATTCCTGACTGTAGCGGACTTAAGTGCCGTGAGTAAGTACTTTAGCTTCTTCCCTCACTATGCTTATAAACGCAATAACTTCTTGTTAAGTCAGACCTACAGTGTCATAACTTTCGAACTTGAATAAAAATTGCACTTATTTGTGGAACAGGAGGCAGTGGCGCGGGAATTTAGGCTTAATCGTCTGAAAATTGTTTTTAAAAAGTCACATGATAATGCATCAACTAATCTCAATTCTTCTTGTTATCATTATTAATGATTCGGTGAAGTAATTGGCGATCCATCGCCATCCTGCATAGACGGATTAGCTTTTCTCGTATACAAAATTAGAGACAACTCTGTGCAGTCCGTCTCTTTGAATCCTGTCGTGTGCATATTTTAAATCGATAAATAGGTAGGAATTGATTTGGGCTTTGTAGGATTTTCTAGGATTTTGACCTTTTGGGATTATTTTCAGGCCTTTCAAAGCGTGCAGATCTAACACTTGTTGATTTTCCCGGTCTAAAACCGGTTGGTGAATAGTTTCAGAAATTCACATAATATGGCAGGAGACTTCTGACTCTGCAGACTAATGAATTTTTTGGTTCGGCGATGCTTGGGTTCCATTTTTCAGGCATACTTTTAACCGGCCAAATTTTGAGTTGGTGTATGTGTTACCTTTTGAATCATCTCCAACTGCCTTTTATAGCCCAAGAGGACCCTCATTTCCAGACTATGTATTGGTATCCTCACTTTATTTAGGTCAGTTGGCTGAAAGTGTTCGCTTTCTTCGTGAATATTGAATCGATTTTTCTGCCTGACTCCGGGGATTTTTTGTGGAAATCCAATTCCAGTATGTGAGAAACCCAAGCTCTCGGGCTCATTAGTATCTCCATCTGTTTTTACTACGAGATTTAGCGCTGTCGTTAACCTTTGAGTTATCCGGTCCTATATCTATTCATTGGTCTTGATTAGACCTCGAAACATCTACACAACCTCTTTTCCGAATATGTCCGTGTGACTTGTGTAGGTTGTTCGCTTCGTCTAGCATATGTACACCGATGACTGTAACTTTTGAATCCTTCCACTGTCGCCGACACATTGCATTGCTTCCACTTTCACCTACTGCCAACAACAGATTTCAAGGAATAAAAACGATCAACTGTCATTGTTTAAGGCACGCAGTGATTTCCATCGACAGGCTTAGAATCACAGTTGGTGATAATTATACAGTCTTTGGTTAAATCTTCACCTACATAGCCCGTCAACGAAAATGGGACCGAAGATTTTTCGAAGAATGTTCCTTTCAAATCGACCAAGGATTTCTTCATCCGCTTTTGAGACGGTCCATGTTTCAGCGCCGTAGAGCAGGACTGGGATGATCAGGGTCTTTACTACTGAATTGCCTTCTTAGCCCGAAGAAACAGCGGTTGGCAAGAGTAATTCTTCGTTTAATTTCTGATGAGATGTTGTTGTCAGAGTTAATATCGGAGCCGATATAGATAAAGTCCCTTACTACCTCAAAGTTATATCTGTCAATGGTGACGTTCTGTCCAATTCGTCGATGTTGTGTGTCCTTTCGTGTTGACAGCGTATACTTTGCCCCTCATTTACTGCTAAACCCATTTTAGCCGCTTCCTTCTCTATACTAACAAACGTGGTAATGACATCACGTTTGGTCCATCCAATGATGTCAATATCGCCGGCGTAAGCTGGTAGTTGTACCGATTTTTGAAAAATTGTGCCTCTGGAGTTGGCTCGTGAGTTTTGCACAATCTTCTCAAGAATCAAATTGAAGAAGTCACATGACAGCGCATCGTCTTGCCTAAATCCATTTTTGGTGTCGAATGTGTCGGTGAGGTCGTTTTCGACCCTTACGGAGCAGCGAGAACTCTCCATCGTCATCCTACACAAACGGACGAGTTTGGGCGGCATACCAAAACTAGACATGGCTCTGTATAGTTCGTCTCTATAAATGCTGTCGTATGTCGCTTTGATATCGATTCGGACTTCTTGGGTTTCTTTTTTCCAGGATCTGCCGAAGTGTGAATATTTGATTGGCTGTGGACTTTTTCTAACAAGGCTGTCCTCTTAAATTCGTCTAAAGAAAGTTAAAGTCCACTTTCAAATTTCGACGATGATTAAAAATGGATCGGGATAGGGTATAAGACGATCCGAACGCAAAATTGTAGCCAACTTATATGTTTTTTTTTTAAAATGTTTTTCCTTTCAATGGCAATTGAGTCTTTTCTTTGTCTAATAAAACCGCTGTATGGCTAAACATGTGAATGACGTACGTATTTACCACGCACAACATCCTTTTGTACAGATTTAGCTTTTTGTTTCATACCTATTCTGCACATACGTTTTCATAAATCCATCCATCTACCTAGAAGGTACCCTTGAAAAGTCGTCCCCGACAGGAGGCCAATTCCACTCCATTCCACTGCCATACATAATGTCAATTTTCAGGTTCAAATATCCGGTCGTGGTGCGGTGCTACGGATGTGAGGGTGGTTATGCAATTAATTCTGCACCCTTTGCGCGGATCCGTTGAATTTAATTAAATTCATCTGCAAATACCCTTTAATAAGGTGCATGCTGTGCTGAGGCTGCAAGGAAAGATGCTCTCCACAACGGCAACGGTGAGTCGTGCCGTAAGTGCATCCTACACATTCGAGGAGAGTGGATGTGCCAGAGGAAGAGATTCATTTTCTTATGTTGTCATTGTGGATAAGGTAAATGTATCTGCCGAAATGGATAGCTTGTAACAGTGAAACGGATGATTTTTACGATAAATGTGACGCTCCTTACAGTGGTATTGGATGCATGCAAAGTAACGGGAAAAGTAAAATAAAAATATATAAGGGAAAAAAAAAAACTTTGGACATGCATATCGCACTAGGGGATAGAAATAACTTTTATATGGACAAATACCGTAACCTTTATGCTCGTCTTGTAACGTACACGCGCGCACATGTATCCCTTGTTTACGTTCGTTACGTTCTTCTCAGTGAGCAGAGTTTTGTTCGCTTGGAGTGTTGAAAGGAACAACTTTTGCGATTTATTGTTAAAAGTTAAAAGGATTCTTGTTCCGTTTTTGTTTGTATGGCATGCTGCAGTTCTTTCGTTTTCTTTGGGAAATTTTCTTATCATAAGATGCATTTCTAGTTTTCAGTTTGCATACTAAATGGGTTTAGAAGGGGATAAATTCCATTTTTTTTGGTTGGTTTTTTTCACTTGACTTTTACGAGATGATTTTTATTTCAAGTCAAGAATCCAAAGATGGGGGATTATGTTCTTAAAGCAGCTTGGTCGAAACGAAGTATTGAAGTTTTTTTGGGTGGTTAGAAATATTCGGGTGAGATATTTATTTTTTTTTAGTAGGAAAGTAAGTGAAGTGTTGAACTTGTATTATTTGAAAATCTGTTGAGAGCATCACAAAAGGTATAAAGCAGAGACTAACTGTACTGATAGAATATGTACATTGAATTAAGCTTAATGTTGATGGTGTCTTTACAGCTAGTCTTTATCACAAGTTTGCACAGATTTCTAATATCCCTCAAGACCATATGCGAGTGTGTAGCTCTTTCGCAAAACAATTTAAACTTAAAAGTTCTTTGCTTTGTAATGAGAGCCTTCGTCAATAAAGCCTGAGCCAAAAAGAGTAATTTAAGTGCAAGAGAAAGATAACTTAGGCGTCAAGAAGTAATAACAGTTTTTGTAGAGCATTTTTTTGTTATGGAAGGGGGTCTACCATTCCCCGTTTATTCGGGAGGAACAATTTTATTAGAAACGTAATAAGAATAGAAAGAAAAATATTAAAAAATAACGGAAATATCTAAAATTAAGTATTAGAAGTTTTTTTAAAGCCAATACATTGTTCTATAAGCTAATTTTTAAATAAAGAGATGAAGTGAAATTTATACATAGTTTTTGAAAAAAAAGGTTTGAAACTCAAAATTAAGGCAAACCAAATGTAAGAAAAATGTTTCAAAACTTTAAAATTATTTATTATTCTTTTTTCTAATATTCATTGCTCTAATTAATTTTTAATCAAAAACTAGAAAACTAGATGATTTTATGTCCTCTAATTTTCGAGAATATTGAAAATTACTAAAACAATTTTTTTAGTATTACCTTCCGCCGGGAAGGTATAAAGGGTGATCCATTTCGAGGTTCCCTACTTTTTTAAAGAAAAAAAACACAGAAAATTCAAATTTAATGGAGAATGTTTATTATCATTTGAAAGAACATTCTTTGGCATTTATTTTTTGAAGATTATGTCTATCAAATGTTGGCCGTTGCTACGTCGCAGATGGTCCATCCGTTGAATCCAATTTTCGATAACTCGTTCGAGCATTTCGACTGATAACTGGCGAATGACACGCATGATGTTTTCCTCCAAGGCCTGAATCGAAGCGGGTTTGCCGGCATAAGCTTTTGACTTTAAATACTCCCACAGGAAAAAGTCTAACGGTGTGATATCACACGATCTTGGTGGCCAATCGACCGGCCCAAAACGTGAAATTATGTGCTCACCGAAATGTTCTCTCAATAAGTCCATTGATTGATGCGATGTGTGGGAAGTGGCGCCGTCTTGCTGAAACCAAATGTCGCCGAGATCACGAGCTTCAATTTCAGGCATCAAATAGTCGGTTATCATGGCACGATAACGGTCGCCATTGACGGTTACGTTCGCATCGGCATAATTTTTAAAGAAATATGGACCGATGATTCCACCGGCCCACAAACCACACCAAACCGTTGTTTTTTCTGGATGAAGTGGCAGTTCTTTAATCTCTTCAGGTTGCTCTTCGTCCCAAATGCGCCAATTTTGTTTGTTTACATACCCATTGAGCCAGAAATGGGCCTCATCGCTAAACAAAATTTGCCTCGAAAACGTCGGATCTTCTTGGAACTTTTCAAGAGCTTATAGAGCGAAGCGATGTCGCTTGGGAAGGTCGATCGGCTTCAGTTGTTGCACAAGCTGTATTTTGTACGCTTTCAACTTAAGATCTTGACGTAAAATGCGCCAAGTCGTTCCATACGTCAGTCCGAGTTGCTGCGAACGGTGCCGAATCGACTCTCTACGGTCTTCGTGTACACTCGCAGCTACGGCCGCTATATTTTCTTCACAGCAAACTGGACGTGGTCTATTCGGTCGAATATTATCCAATAATGAATGCTGGGCCTCAAAATGGGTGATGGTGTTGCGAATAGTACGCTCAGTAGGCCGATTATGTTGACCATAAGTTGAGCGCAGTGCACGAAACACATTCCTCACAGATCGTGAATTTTCATAATAAAGTTGAACAATTTGTAAACGTTGTTCACGCGTAAGTCTTTCCATTATGAAATGCCAAACAATACTAAACAAAAATAACATGACAGCATGACACGACTCACACGTGTTCTGTCAAAAAAGGCTATTGAAAAAAGTATCTCTACTTGGATCACCCGTTACTACTTTGTTCGTGAAATAGACAAAATTTATTATGAAAATATATTCGATAAACCAACGTGATTACTGTGACGTGAAAGTTACGTGGAATTTTGGGGGGGAAACATCGTGCCAAGAAAACGCACTATTTATCGTGTAGTGAATGATTTCGAAGAAAGAGGGTCTCAAGGTGATAGGCCCAAGCATGGACCACAACGTACTGCAAGGTCAGCTGAAAGCATTACTGCTGCTCAAGGAAGAGTTCAAAACAATCCATCAACCTCAATTCGACACCGTGCTTAGGAGCTTGGTCTTCAAAGAACAACTTCGGCCACAATTTTGCACAAGGATTTGCATTTGTTTCCATTAAAGATTCAGTTGACACAGGAACTTCTTCCACAAGACCATCTCCACCGCAGTACATATGCCAATACGATGTCAAGCTAGCCCATGACAACCCCGATTTTCATGAAAAAATCATAATGAGTGACGAGGCACATTTTCATTTGAATGGAGAAACAGAATAGTCGGTTCTGGGCAATAGAGAACCCTAAAATTATTCACCAGTTACCTTTGCATTCATTAAAAGTTACAGTCTGGTGTGCAATTTAGTCAGGAGGAATCATTGGAAATTTCTTCTTTGAAAATGGAAACTTCGTAACTGTAACTGTGAATGGGGAGCGATATCGTGATATGATTGAAAACTTTTTAATGCCACAACTGCATGCTTTGGGCTTAATTAGCATGTGGTATCAACAAGACGATGCCACATCGCATACAACCAGGATTACAATGGAATTAGTGCGAGACCTCTTTCCGCAATAAGTTATTTCATGAAACGGTGATGTTGATTGGTTTCAACGGTCGCCGGATTTGACTGCTGTGGACTTCTTTTTGTGGGGATATCTGAAAAGAGTAGGGTTTATGCAAACAAACAAGAAACGCTTGAGCAACTCAAACAAAATATTCGTGATGAAATTAATGCTCAAACGGGCTTGCATTTGTGAGACTAACAGAGGTGGACATTTACCTGATTTTGTATTCCAGACATAATTGCCGATCCATTCTCTTTCATTTAATCAAAAATTATAAAAAAAAATAAAGTATTATGCCTTCCAGGGGGACACCCTGTAAGTAAGCAAGCAAAAAAAAAAAAAAAACAAATATCCCTTTTTTTTGCTTACGTATTACGGCTCATAAACAATGAGATGTGGATGCAACCTTCCTACCTGTGAAGACCCTACACTGTAGGGTCTGTGACGGGTGCGAGGCTTGGTGTTTGAAAAGTTTCTTAAGCTTTCAAAGCGCTCGACAGTAACACCTCAAATCACCCAAAGATCACCCATAACATGAAAACACAAAAATTAATGCCTCTCCGCTCAGAGTATGTAAAGTCGTCAGGCAGGCGCCTAAGTCAACACTTTTCCGTTAGCGGTACTCTGGGTGGCCCACTTTCCAGGAACAAAGGATTTAAACTATCTTTCTGGACACAGTCCACGCTCACGCAACTTCATTGCTCCGCTCAGAGTATGTAAAGTCGTCAGGCAGGCGCCTAAGTCAACACTTTTCCGTTAGCGGTACTCTGGGTGGCCCACTTTGCAGGAACAAAGGATTTTAACTATCTTTCTGGACACAGTCCACGCTCACGCAACTTCATTGCTCCGCTCAGATTACGTAAAGTCGTCAGACAGGCGCCCTAGTAAACAGTTTTTTTTTTGTTAAAATTTATAGTGTCCTTATTGTAGGCAAATTGTACAAGACACGATGAAAGTGTTCATTATAAATTTGTGGTGTAATTTAATTTGTTTGACATATACCTATGTACATACATAAAACAATTGTTTGGGCTTTATTTCATTTATTTGTTTGGGGCTATTTTCATTACCTTGGTGCTCAATTTCCACACTTTAAGTGGGACAACATTTCAATACGATATATTCCCCAATTTTGGGAAACATCTTTCATTTTTGATTTTGAGGCCTTATTTCCTAGCGTCTAATATCGCAGTGCCGTGTATCCGCCCACTGTTGAAAGTGTAAACTTAGAGGCTGTTATCCCACCTAAACAGCATAAGCTACTCACCATCAACGACGAAATTAACAAACTCTACGAACTTGACAGAAACGAAACAACAGAAGAAGAATTCATTGACGAAAATAATGTTGTATTCTTGGACTACATGAGCCCAACAGACCTCGCGATACGGAGAAAATCTATGAGGACATACAATGCAATGTTCAGTTTGGAAGAAATTCACCTGCATGTTTAACTTTCCCTTATAAAGTGAAAGCTATTGCTTTCGTGAAAATTTTCGACATCGAGATTTTGATTGATTCACACATTACGATAATAGCGGACCTCAAAAAAGTGGTTTTTGGAATTCCGTCCGTCGGTTCGTTGGTCCGTCCGAACTAGCCTCTCTAGCCTAAACAACTTGACCGATTTTCTTCAAACTTCGTATCCAGGGTTAGTTTGGTCAAATTGAATGAAATTTAATTTTTATACTACAATTACAGTTTTCATGAGTAACACGTAATTGGTTTTGGCCCAATTAACTCTAAATGGAATTTTCAGTTTTGGCCAATAACGGAAAATCATTATTATTCACATGGACACCGGTTACTTTCAATGACGGAATAAACGTTCGTATAATCACATTTCGACGTTATTTATATGATTTTTAGCATCATCAATCAAAATAAATATTTATGTGTATTTTGGCCAATTTTTTTTAAAATATCAAATTAACTCGCGAGAACGAGAAAGTTGCGTAAGACCCAGTCGTGCACCCACCACTCGTTTCGAATATGTATGTACCGGATTCAAAGAAACCAAACCTGATACAGATGAGTACAAATGTTGTGAGTATGAAATGTTCAATTTGGAAATAGGTGATCTTAACTTTTCCGAACATGTACCGGATCCCGACAAGGATATGCGCTATAATGCGCTTTCTTCATTCTCGTTCTGAAATAGATTGAAAAGTACCAGAAATATATACAGAAGGCACTATCGAACAGAAACCTGTCGTGATCAACAACGAAATATCGTAGTTGAGACACATTCGATGCTGAGGATATGGAAGAACCATTTCTGCAGACTGTTAAACAGCGATGACGAACAACATTCCGCTGTCAGGCAGAACGAACCATTCAATATTGGCAACCACCCGGCCTGTGTGAATTGAGGATAGCAATATTTAAACTCAAGCTTAATAACGCTGGCGGAAATGACGGCCTTCCCGCTGAGCTTTACAAAACCAGCGGAGATGACTTCGTAAATAACATGCACCAACAGCCAAATCTGGTCGGAAGAAAGTATGCCTGAAGATTGGAACCTCAGCATCGTTTGGTCGATCTGCAAGAAAGGAGAAAGAACAGCTCCAGCTACAGTGGCATAAGTCGTCTCAACATCGCCTACAAGATACTATCTGCCGTAATATGTGAATGCCTGAAACCGTTTACCAACAACCTGATCGACCGTTGTCATTGTGGTTTTAGGCCAGGAAAGTCCACAACCGATCAAGTTTTCACACTTTGTTAGATCCTGGAAAAAACCCAAGATGTCCAAATCGATACCCACCACCTATTCATCGATTTCAAAACCGCATACGACAGCATTTATAGAGACGAACTATACAGAGCCATGTCTAGTTTTGGTATACCGCCCAAACTAGTCTGTTGGTGTAGGATGACGATGGAAACTCCTCGCTGCTCCATCAGGGTCTGAAACGACTTCACCGACATATTCGATACCCAAAAAGGATTTAGGCAAGGCGATGCGCTATCATGTGACTTCTTCAACTTGGTTCTTCAGAGGATTGTGCAAAACTCTCGAGCCAACACCAGAGGCACAATTTTCCAAAAGTCGGTACAACTACTAGCATACGCAAACGATTTTGACATCATTGGTCGGACCCAACGTGATGTCATAGCCACGTTTGCTAGTATAGAGAAAGAAGCGGCAAAAATGGGTTTAGGAGGAAATGAGACGAAGTATATGCTGTCAACACGAAAGGACACACAACATCGACAAATTGGACAGAACGTCCCCATTGGCAGATAGAACTTTGAGGTACTACGGGACTTTGTATAGCTTGGCTCTGCAATTAACTCTGACAACAACATCTCGTCAGAAATTAAACGAAGAATTACTTTTGCTAGCTGCTGTTTCTTCGGGCTAAGAAGGCAATTTAGTAGAAAAGCCCTCACTCGAACTACTAAGGAGATCCTATATAAGATTCTGATCATCCCAGTCCTGCTCTACGGCGCTGACTATCTCAAAAGCGGATGAAGAAATCCTTGGTCAATTCGAGAGGGAAAATCTTCGGTCCTGCTTGTGTTGAAGGGCTATGGTGATGAAGATTCAACCAAGAACTATACGAGGTGTACAGCGACATGCCCCTGGTAAAAAAACTCAGCCTTGGACGTTTAACATGGCTAGGACATGTGGAACGAATGGACAATAATACTCCGGCTCGCAGAGTCTTCGATTCCCAGCCAGACGTCGGACGCAGTAGAGGAAGACCTCGATTTAAGTGGCGCGCACAAGGAGAAACCGACCTCAGGGAGTTAGCTAAGGACCGGGCTAGTCAGAGAGGCGTTTTGGTTGAGGCCCAGTTTCATTCCGCAACTTAAGTAAGTAACTGCAACTGAAGTAAGTAATCTGAAGTATTTGCTTATGCACTAGAACCATCGTTGTCCGAAGGCTGCGGCTTTGGTTTATATTTGGGTTAATCCTTATCCGAGTTGTTGGCTCTTTGAGCTCTATATATTCTTGTCATAGCAACAGAACATCGGAGATTAAGGCACAACTGGTTACTTTATCACTGTCTAACTTAGCCTCGAAATTCATACTCCTCTATGATATGTCCAGCCTAACTGGGACTAAAGGAGCCATCGTTAACTCCAACTGGAAATTCTTCCGCCGCAGTCTTTAAAAACAAAGAAATACATAAGAGGATTAATGGAAGGATAGTTACAAAGACCTCTTTACCCATTTTATGGTCTGCGATGTTGGTTGGCGCTTGTGTTTTCCTTTGCCTAACCGCATTGCCTTCCATTACACAAAAATGAAAAGTTATTCACGTTTTGAATCCACTCATTGGCGCAAATTTATAGTCGCTTAAAGTAGACTTTAAAATCATTTTATCACGTACTACCACGTTTTGATAATTATAGTCGTCAAAAAGTGTACTTTAGCGTTATCACTCTAAAAGTAAAGGCAACCGAAACCTCCCTTTAAATGTTCCATGCAGAGTTAGCCTAATGTCATCTGTCATTTTCAATCGGGCAACGGGCAAAGGCACAAACAGCTGAAATATTTTTTGCTGTCGCTTTAAGGTGTGTTTGACTTAGAGTTCATAAAGGTACGTTCGTTAGTATAAACTAATCAGCGCCTACTTAAAAAGTGTCTATTGATAAAATATAAGTTAAAGCTAGCTTTTAATTTAAAGTAGATGTTCACTAGTGTGGAGTTAAACCCTAAAACATAGATTGACTATAAATTTGCGCCTTTGTTTAAAAAGAAATGTTTTCATTTAAATAAATGGGGAAGTAAGGTTTGAGGTCCTCTACGGACCTCTCATTTACTGTATTTCAAACGTATTTTTTCAAACTATACCAATTAAAAGTCAGGACATATACATTGGATATAACTACATCTTTGCCATAAATTATGTCATTTTCACACAACCAAAATAGCATTTATGACAAACACCCGCTTACTGTAATCCTGCACAGAAAAGTCGAATCCTTTCAAAGACTATATTACCTGGATACTTACTTCCTTCGACAGAATAGCTCTTTTCCTTCTACTGCTTTGCGGCAAAAGCCAGAGTTTTATGAACAAAAAAAAAAACGGAAAAACTTTTTCCATCTTCTCCAGACTCAATTCAGGGATGATCACACGACATGACTCTTTTGTGGTGGAAGACAACCGTCGAACGATGCACACCGAAAGCAAATGTAAAAAAAATATCCTAGACAAATAAAAAAAAAAACCCTCTCTACACACAAGAGCACCACAAAAAAGGACACCATTTTCGATGAAAACGTTTTCAACGTTTCATTTTCGCACACAGCTGGATAAGGTCGGAACGTACCTATGTATATCTCCCATTTTATTTCGACGGCGAACCAAGGATCATATTATAAATTCAGGCAAAAGTTTGCACTTGTATCACCACTAATTTACTTGGGAATTAACATAATCAGATTTCGTGTTTGCTAAAATTGCTTTTCTCTGTCTCCTTCTGGCGCATGCAGTGCCATCTTTTGGATGATGTTTTTTTTTTGTTCTCCCGACTTGTGGAGAAATAAATTTCACAGTCTCCCCCATACTTATTGGGAGATGAAGACACTGGGTATGCTTTGTGGTATGTTTCCTTGGGAAAACCGAAATATGAAACCATAGTTTATGTGTATCCTAAATAAGCTCTAAATAGATGCAATTTGATGGAAAACCTATAGCAGCTCAGATACAAACTCATATCTGGCGGCAAAGTTATAGTCACACGCTTGTGTCTGATATCGATATCGTGCGACATTGGCAGTTTGCCAAGAAGAGTTTTAACTTGAGGATTCAACATACTTTGCAAGAGCTTTATGCTAATAATCTGTTGTGGTTTTAAGTTTTGAAGGATAATGATAATCCTGTGTAGATGACCCGGTTTGGGAGTGTAATATTTAAGTTTTATCGAAATTCTCTGGTCGTTGCGTATTTGGAATTCTTTTCAGAAACTTTATTATAAAACAGAATCCTTGGTGAGATTTAGTTTCTGCCAAGGAATTTTATGAAATATTTAGTTATGCACACACATGTGAATATGAGGTATTTTGAGATAGAAGTCGAAGACACGGAACCGCACAGTATTGTTGATTGATTAAGTATGCGCGTGTGTATAGAAATTCTCTGAAAAACAAAACGGGCACAGAAACAGCTGATCGACTAGGACTTACTTACTGGATTTTGTGTACAGCGAATGTTAGAAATTTTTTTTTGCGATGAGCGCAACAGCTTTCAAATGGGTCCTTACAAAAATCTTGAACTATTTGGTTACCCAGTTCTTATAAAAACAATGTTGGCTTAAGGTCCCATTTGAGGCTTAAGGACTCATTTACTCGCTTGGAGACTTTATTCATTGAAACGCTACATACGAAGTAGATCTTAACATTTAAGAAATATTAGCCTGCAATCTACTTATTAAAGTGACGCTACAGTTCGGAATGAATCTTGCCCTCAACCAACATCCAATTAGCCCGGTCCTTATCTAACTGCCTCCAGCTGCGCACTCCAAGTTGGTTGAGGTCGGTTTCTACTTGTCATTTAAGGCAAGGTCTTCCTCTTCTGCGTCCGACGTCTGGCTGGGAATCGAAGACTCTGCGAAGCCGGATTATTGGTGTCCATTCGTTCTACATGTCCTAGCCATCTTAAACGTCCAATGCGGAGTTTTTTGATCAGGGGCATGTTGCCGTAGAGCAGGGCTGGGATGATCAGCGTCTTATATAGAAACTCCTTAGTAGTTCGAGTGAGGGATTTACTTAGCCCGAAGAAACAGCGATTGGCAAGAGTAGTTCTTCGTTTAATTTCTGACGAGATGTTGTTGTCAGAGTTAAAAGCGAAGCCGAGGTAGACAATGTCCCATATTACCTCAAAGTTATATCTGTCAATGGTGACGTTCTGTCCAATTCGTCGATGTTGTGTGTCCTTTCGTGTTGACAGCATATACTTTGTCTTGCCTTCATTTATTGCTAAACCCATTTTTACCGCTTCCTTCTCTATACTAGCAAACGTGGCTATGACATCACTTTGAGTCCTGCCAATGATGTCAATATCGTCGGCGTATGCTTGTATCTGTAACGATTTTTGAAAAATTGTGCCTCTGGCGTTAGCTTGTTTGATTTGCACAATCCTCTCAATAATCAGATTGAAGAAGTCACATGACAGCGCATCGCCTTGCCAAAATCCATTTTTGGTATAGAATGTGTCGGTGAGGTCGTTTCCGAACCTGATGGAGCAGCGGGAATTCTCCATCGTCATCCTTCGCAAAGGGACGAGTTTGGGCGGTGTACCAAAACTAGACATGGCTTCGTATAGTTCGTCTCTATAAATGCTCTCGTATGCGGCTCTGAAATTGATGAATAGGTGGTGGGTATCGATTTGGACTTCTTGGGGTTTATCCATGATCTGTCGAAGTGTGAAAATTAGATCGCCATTTCCGGCAGCCTTATTAATCTTGAGTTTAGATATTGTTATCCTCACTTCACTCAGGTCGGGTGGTTGACAGATATCGCTGTCGTTGCCAATATTGAATGGTTCGTCCTGCCTGAGAGCGGAATCTTGTTCGTCGTCGCCGTTTAACAGTCTGCAAAAGTGTTTCTGCCATATACTCTGCATGAGGATTCTGTTCGAGCCTTGTATCCTTGCCTTTAACGTTTTAGACTTGGTAAAATTTGTGAGCGTTGTTCCTGGAGTGGCACCTCTCTATATCCTCTATCGCGCGCTTTTCATGATGTTTTTTCTTCCTTCTGACAAGCCAGTGTCCTTTCCGTCCTCTTCGCCTATAGAGCTCAATGGCAGCTCTCGTCTTCACTTGCAGCTTAGCCTTGTAGGCCTCGTTCTTGGCTGCGAGCGTCGGCATTGCTGATCAAACCTAGCACATCAATTGCGGCTGATCTAATGGCTTGTTGGCATGGTTGTCATTGTTTTTCGATATTCGATGCTGGTGGCATGGTGTTAATCGAGAGGATTAGGGATACGCGTTGCGCGAAGG
Source organism: Rhingia rostrata (assembly GCA_949824845.1). Lineage (NCBI taxonomy): Eukaryota > Metazoa > Arthropoda > Insecta > Diptera > Syrphidae > Rhingia > Rhingia rostrata. The sequence goes on along the minus strand of OX463755.1, from coordinate 18,655,840 downwards.
TCTGGACGGTCTCTGCGACTGCAGCCTTTTGACATTAAATTCTTTCACAGTATTTCTGGATTGTTGTGGCGTGTTGGATATCCGCATTGCTGTCTTTGCTGCAACAAGGTAGTGGTTCGAGTCGATGTTAGCTCCTCGGAATGTTCGGACATCCAAAATACTGGACGCTTGCCTCTGGTCTATCGCAATGTGATCAATTTGGTTGACCGTTTGTTGATCTGGAGACCGCCATGTCCCCTTATCGATATCGAGGTGAGGAAACCGTGTGCTGGCTATATTGGCATTCCGTTCCGTAGCGATGTCAATTAGCCAAAGTCCGATACCGTACGTGTTGTCGTGTAGGCTATGTTTTCTGACAATACTGCTAAAGATGTCTTCTCTTCCTACCTTTACGTTAAAATCTCCCAGCACGATTTCAATATCGTACTTCTGTAGTCGGACCTTTGTTTTCTCAAGGACTTCGTAGAAGCAATCCTTAGCTATATCATCTTTTTCCTCCGTTGGGGCATGAGCGCATTTACGACTTATGTTGGCGAATTTGGTCCTTATGCGGATAGTTGCATTGCGTTCGCTAATGTCTTGGAAACATAAGACTTCTTGCTTAAGTCTAGCACTTATAACAAATTCGCGTCCGAATAGTCGCTGTTTCTGCTCACTATAACACGGTCCGTAATAGATGTCACAGTTTTTCGTACTCTTTTTGTCCAGCCCATCCAATCGTATTTGTTGGATGGTAGTAATGTTTGCTTTGTAGTAGCTTTGGGGTTCCGCTAGTTGTTCGCTTGCACTTCTCTTGTTTAATGTTGTCACATTCCAGGTGCAGATACGAACGTCGTTGTCCTTTTTTCGTTTAGCCGTGTCATCAATAATAAAAACGGTCCTTTCCGAGGCTTTTGGTTGCATTGTAACAATGTTTTTTTTTTAAATGGGTGGGTAGTTAACCCAAAGCACAACCCCCAACCTGGAGGGCCAGTTCCAGCCACTACGGGATTGAGCGCTGCTGTTGGCCTTTCGGTTCGTCCGCCACCATCTCTGCCCACGGGGCCTGACTAACCCTAGACAACCTGTTGTCCGAATATGTCGAAGCAGCTTGTCTAGGTTCGCCTGGGACAGCAGGCCGGGTATTCATGCCGTGCCATTCTGACCTGTCTGTTTATAGTGTTGCTGTTTTTCGTCGCGTTATCAACACTCGCGCTTATCGTTTACCAAGTCAAATCCGGTTGGATGAGACCAGTACCCGATGGTTACCACTTGTAATTTTAAAATAAGCACTTGATGTGTAGTCAGAATTGCAACCACTGGGGCATTGCCAAGTTAAAGCCTCGTTCTACAACACCCAACCATCATGAGCCTTGAATCACAAAAAAAAAAATACCAAGGCGATAGAGATATTCTTATTACTGATCCTGAAACCAGACCTTCTGCTCGGCAGTTCATCGCATTAACCATCGCGCCACTGAATCTGCCCTTGACATCAATCACATTAATACGGCATGCAACCTTACACAAAATTCAAACATCTGTTGACATTCCCAAATCAGATTAATCTACAGAATTTTGAAGTAATGTCGCAAAATTTAAAAATTAAAAAGTTAAATACCGTAACAAAAACTCAAATGTTTAATTCAAAAAAAAGAAAAAAAAAAAAAACGCGTCAATTGGGCCACTCAATGTCTATTCATTCTTTCGCACATACTCAGATCGCACATTATAACATAAAACTTGATGGCTTCCCCACACACACACAACTTGTCAGAAATTCTGAAAGCTGTGCAAAATTTTAGCAAACATTTTTCGAGAATTATAACGCTCGCAGGATAAAAAGTAACAAAATGCAGAATACAGCCTTTGTTTGCCTATACATCCATATCAACCATCAGCTCGCACTCTGAGTTAACCTTGAAGACTTTCAAAGGATTTCTTTTGATTAAAAATTTCAATTATCCTTCTGTCTCGAAGCAGGAACGCTTTATTTTTATTTTAGCAATATTTTCTCCCGTCTGCTTTTGTTTTTTTTTTGTTCTTTGTTGGCCTACTGCAAAATGTGAGAGTTCAATCGACAGAAGCCAAAGCAAATGCTAACCAACATCCTTGAATCCTCTTTTAGCTTGTGAGGGGAAAAGAAATTCGGCCACGATAATCGTAGATGAAAAACAACAGTTGCTGGTCCTCGTCTGTACAGTAAGCCATTCAAGGGATGGCAATATTTACAGAACATTCACTCGCCATGGTGTCTAAATTAACCTCATAACCACCTGTCAGGATATCGTTACACTTTAAAATATATTCATGGGAAATCAGTCCAATTTGCAATTGGCATTCTTGTCCACAGTTCCCATGGGCTGGATGCTGCTGAAAGGGCGGAAATTCCCGGCAACAGTCAAATCTCACAGCGCCCATAAATTCCGCAAAGAACAAAAAGGATCAACACTTGAGATTCAGGGACGAAACAATCGAGGCATTGATTTGATTGTTGCCCGAATATTGCGGTATCGCTTTGAATACCAAACAAGGTGGCCAACATGAATCCACTGCGTGCCAATGTGTCGAACTGTGAGAAAGAATTTCATATGCAATATGGGTCAGCAATTTACACAGCCGACATCGCTGCTCTCAGGGGCCGTTTTAGAAGACCCCACCACCCATTGAGAGGGATACCTTGGATGATGGGCGTGGGATTCGACAGCCACCAGATTGTGTTCTCTATTAGATTCCATATCAATTTATTTCGTCCGGAAAGTGAAGTAGAAGAATGGTCTGTTATTAGTGTGCTAGGAGGAACTGGAAAAAGGATGACCATCGCTTATACTCACACTTTCACATATACGTGGGAGTTCGACTAGTAGTTATATCCCGGATGGGGATAATCAAAAGGGAGTGTAGATTGAGTTGGTTTTTTGTGATTCGATGAAAAATTGTACCATTTGTGTGAGAGCATAGCGGGGAGTCAGTCCATCTGTACAATAAATAAAATCAGGACTAGGTTTATACTGTACACAAGCGAGGGGGTGGGAGATCACCGTTATAGATTTTTTATGCGCCACAAAAGTGGTGTTGGGAATGTGATTTCTTGCAATTTACAATTCAAGGTGCGATTCCAATTGACTTTTTTGTGTTCGTCCTTGTTGAGCAAACGTTTTGTATTCGGTATTCATGAATTGTGTTACAGCGCATGGTGTGTGTAAAATTCAATTTACTTCGGCTAGTACCTGAGTGCGATAACCCGGAACGTTTTTTTTTTCCTTCCATTGATTAGGCGCTTTGTTTGTTCAATTGTAATGGGACAGTGGGGATAGTGTTTGTAATGGAAGCTGGTTGTGTGTACAATTTGAAAAAAAGGGGCAACGCCAAACATTCGTAATATGCTATTCTACTCAATAGCTCTCATGGTAATACTGTTTGAATGTGTTAAACTCTGCGGGTGAATTGTAATTGGATTTTATTTTCTCTCTAAAAAAAGAAATGTAGAACAAAATTTAGATCGACATTTTGAATTACAAAGCACTTTGAATAAAGATACCTGCTGTGTTTAAAATAATTCCAAGCAATGATGTAGGTCTATGTTTCTTTCATCTTACGAATGCGCTTTACGTTTGACATAAAGTCCTTTCCAAATACGGCATCGGAAGAAATCCCAAGATGAATCAACAGTGGCGGGATGGACCGAGCGGAAAACCTATATGAACTGATTCGATATATGAGAACAACAGGTCATCTTGTAGTCTCAAGGGTTAGCTGAGCCCCTTAAGTAGGAATAGTTGAGGATGAGCAGAAAGGCCAACTACAGCGTTCAGTCCCGTAGTGGATACTGACGACCCTGAGTCCTAAGAATATCTAATAAATTGAAAAAAAGTGACATTTACTACGGTCCATGTGAAAGTCAGTAGAAATAGCGACTATACGAATTATAAGTCCAAGAATTAGGGAAAAAGTAGTATGCTTTCAAGACATATGCAACATATGTAACGGTGCAAATTGTTAAGGCCAAATTCTTATAATCCCGCCTTTGAAGTTGTATACTCATTCGTAGAACATCTAAACATTATTTCTGGAGCAGAAAATTTTTTTAACATTTTTGAAATCTACCCACTGACACGACTCCTTTTCAGGAAAAAAGTAGTTTTATGCCCAAGCAGTAAAAATTCCGTAAAATTGTCTGAAAAAGATATTTAGACGATCTTAATGTAATATACGTATTATTTCGCACTTGTAAAACTTTTTGGCATTCCCAATGTTTGAGGGCGTTTTCAGTTAGAAACGGTTTTCGGTAAGATCTCAAGGTAATTTAAAGAAAATCTCTATAAAATACTTCGATAATATTGATGCGATCACTTAGTATAAAGATCATTCCAACCCACGCCCATTTTTTCGGGGCGTTTCCTAATGAAAACTAATGGATACATGTCATAGCGTTAGTTTGTAAGTTAGTAAGTCCAAAAATGTTGAGCTAAATAAAAAAAATTTTTTTTGGCGCAACAGGCTCGTTAATACCCAGAGCCAAGCTTTCTCACAACCATTCATGTGTACTTCTTAAATGATGGTGAGACCTCCTATTTTATGCCGACTCCGAAGGGCTGTTCTCAAAATCAGCTTTTCTTGACAACTGATAACACTCGGATGATTTGTCAGATTATCACGAGAGGAGGGTCAGTGAAAAATAATTTAGGTGTTGTTCCAGCTGGGAATCGAACCAAGACCTTCTGCCCGGCAGTTCATCGCACTAAAAATAAAGCCACTGAGTCAGGATAATGAAATTTCTTATGTCTTTGCCCTCAACTTCTACAAAGCAGACATTACTGCAATCCAGAAAATACGATGGGATTTGCATAACAAAATGAAGATAAAAAACTTTGATATCTACTTCGGACCGTGTTATAGTTAGCAGAAACAGCGACTATTCGGACGAGGATTTGTTACAAGTGCAAGGCAAGAAGTCTTTTGATTCCAAGATATTAGTGAGCGGATTGTTACAATTCGCATCAAGGCCAAATTAAGCCAAGATAAGCTTTATTATGCGCTCACGCCTCCACGGAGGAAAACGATAATATAGCTTAAGATTGCTTCTACGAGCTCCTTGGCAAAACCACGACTTTACTACGAGACGAAATGCCACTTTAGCCTGCACACGGTTCCCTCACCTCGAGGGAACCGTGGCGGCTCCAGATCAACGAACGGTCAACCAAATCGATCACATTGCGATAGACAAGATTCACGTATCCTGTATTTTGGATGTCCGAACATTCCGAGAAGCCAACATCGACTCGGACTACTACCTTGTAGCAGCCAAGGTAAGAATGCGAATGCGTGTCCGTTTGTGTAGGATGATGATGGAGAATTCTCGCTGCTTCATCAAAATAGGAAACGACCTCACCGACACATCCGATACCAAAAAAGGATTAAGGCAAGGCGATGCGCTATCATGTGATTACTGCAATTTGATTCTTGAAATTACTGTGCAAAACTCACAAGCCAACACCAGAGTAACAATTTTTCAAAAATCGGTACAACTACAAGCATACGCCGACGATATTGACATCATTGGTAGGACTCATCATGAAGTCATAGCAACGTTTGCTAGTATAGAGATGGAACGTCACCATTGACAGATATCACTTTGAGGTAGTACGGAACTTTGTCTATCTCGGCTCCGCCAGAAATTAAACGAAGATTTACTCTTGCCAACCGCTGTTTCTTCAGGCTGAGAAGGCAATTCATTATTAAAGCTCTCACTCGATCTACTAAGGAGATCCTATATGAGACCCTGATCATCCCAGTCCTGCTGTACGGCGCTGAAGCATGGACCATCTCAAAAGCGGATGAATAAATCCTTAGTCGATTCGAGAGGAAAATTCTTCAAAAAAACTTGAGTCCCGTTTACGTTGACGGGCTATGGAGACAAAGATTCAATCAAGAACTCTACGAGCTGTACAGCGACATGCACCTGGTCAAACAAAACTCCGCATTGGACCCTTAAGATGGCTGTGACAAGTAGAACGAATAAACACCAATACTCCGTTACGCAGAGTCTTCGATTCCCAGCCAGACTGCGGACGCAATAGAGGAAGACCTCGCCTTAAGTGGGGCGCATATGTAGAAAATGACCTCAAGTGCGCATCTGGAGGCAGTTAGCTAAAGACCGGGCTAATTCGAGAGGCATGTTGGTTGAGGCCCAGGTTAAGTAAGTAAGCATTTTACTTATGGATTCAGGACAACGATTAGTATTTTTGAAATCCGTTCAAACAAAAGGGAATTTTAATGGTGGAGTGGGATAGGGTATTCAACGATTAACTGAACGGACTGTAGCCTCCACATATGTTTGTAGACAGCGAGACTACCACCTGAATTAATTCTCCCTTATGTCGAAATTGTATTCCCTAATCAAAAGCAAATAGTTACAAAAACTACAACAGTCGAATGTCCTTCCAGTCCAATGGAGCAGCCACTCAAATTGATTCCTTGTGAAACAAAATGACAACATGTTGACACATCTCTCCACATACACCTCGGCAACAATGTAACATCCACTTGTACCTGCCATCTCTGTATTGATTGGATTTCCATTTGAGGATTCCCTCCATCAAGGGTTTCGACGAACTTGATTAGGTGCACAACTCCAGGGCAGCGAATGTTGCCTTACCCTTATATAGTCGATGCAAACCCGTATACTGCTTCGCATTGAAAAACTTGCTCTTTAGCCATCCGGAAATCATACCGCAGCCCTGGAAGTGTTGAGTTCTTGTTGGACGCGAAAAGCTAAAGGTATACCAATTTCCAATGACAATGTTACATGTGATCCGAGTGAATATGTGGCAATTCCGTTTCCATCACTCGAATGAGAAGGAGCGTAACGTTTTGACTTAATTGAGATGCATAGATTGCCAACGGGAGTGGAAATATTTTCCAAAAATGAAAGTTTATTCAGTTAACTGGATAAGGCTGACTTTTCTCGGAAATTGCAAAAAGGACATTTTCAGTGCATACGTTGAAATGCTGGCCATACACTGGATCTCATTCCGATGCACAGATTGGTGAGAGTTATTTTGTGTTCACTAATTGACAGCTAAAGACCACAACAGTGTTGATTTGTGATTAGTTTTGATGAATTTTTTGAGCTGGGTTTCAGTTATTTGGTAGCATAAAAATATTAGCGAATTGGATGGAGATAACTAATATAACCTCGATGTGACTGTGATTCTGGGAATTGCATTGGGCATAGGATTCATGGCACGGTCAGACGTCTAAATATTTAAATTTGCTTACATACTTCAGTGGAGCTACTGCCCGGGGTAAACCTGGGCCGAATGTTGTGCCAGGTTTACCCCGGGCTCTCAATTAGTTCAGTTATATACTGCTTAAGCTTGTTTTATACTTGTCCACACCACTTAAAACTGGATCATCCACTACTGCTTTTACCATCTGGCTCGAAACCAAAGACGTTCCGAACTGAAATGTTCGGTGTCCATTCGCTCTACATGCCTTTGCTGCCTCAAATATCAAATGCGATTTTTTAAAAATCAGATCTATGTCTCTGTACAGCTTCTACGATTTGCAGTGAATCTTCATTTCCATAGTCCGTAAACGCATAGGCGTTAAGGTGAACACGGATTTCATTCATTAATTCATTCAGCGCCGTAATGGAGGACTGAACACATATAGATCTTAAATAGTATCTCCTTAGTTCCTAACATCTTTCTTAACCTTATACTACTTACATACTTAAGAAGCGCTACAGTCCCGAATGAACCAACATGCGTCTCCAATTAGCCCGGTGCTTAGCTAACTGCCTCCAGTTGCGCACTCCAAGTTGATTGAGGTCGGTTTCTACTTGTGCGCTCCTTTTAAGGCGAGGTCTTCCGGAATAATGGTGTCTTTCCGTTCTACATATCCTAGCCATCTTAAACGTCCAATCCGGATTTTTTTTTGACCAGGGGCATGTCGCTGTACAGATCGTATAGTTCTTGGTTGAATCTTTGTCTCCATAGCCCGTCAACGTAAACGGGACCGAAGATTTTTAAGAATTTTCCTCTCGAATCTGCTTTTGAGACGGTCCATGCTTCAGCGCCATACAGCAGGACTGGGATGATCAGGGTCTCATATAGGATCTCCTTAGTAGTCCGAGTGAGGGCTTTACTACTGAATTGCCTTCTTAGCCGGAAGAAACAGCGGTTGGCAAGAGTAAATCTTCGTTTAATTTCTGAAGAGATGTTGTTGTCAGAGTTAATAGCGGAGCCGAGATAGACAAAGTTCCGTACTACCTCAAAGTTATATCTGTCAATGGTGACGTTCTGTCCAATTCGTCGATGTTGTGTGTCCTTTCGTGTTGACAGCATACAATTCGTCTTGCCCTCATTCACTGCTAAACCCATTTTTGCCGCTTCCATCTCTACACTAGCAAACGTTGCTATGACTTCACGTTGAGTCCTGCCAATGATGTCAATATCGTCGGCGTATTTTTGAAAAATTGTTACTCTGCTGTTGGCTTGTGAGTTTTGCACAGTAATTTCAAGATCAAATGATAGCGCATCGCCTTGCCTTAATCCTTTTTTGGTATCGGATGTGTCGGTGAGGTCGTTTCCTATTTTGATGAAGCAGCGAGAATTCTCCATCATCATCCTACACAAACGGACTAGCTTCGGCGGTATACCAAAACTAGACATGGCATAGTGTAGTTCGTCTCTATAAATGCTGTCGTATGCGGCTTTGAAATCGATGAATTGGTGGTGGGTATCGATTTGGACATCTTGGTTTTTTTCAAAGATCTGCCGAAGTGTGAAATTTTAATCGGTTGTGGACTTTCCTGGCCCAAAACCACACTGATAAGACCGATCAGAATGTTGGCAAACGGTTTCAGGCATTCCCATATTACGGCAGATAGGATCTTGTAGCCGATGTTAAGGAGACTGTAGTTGGCGCAGTTTAGAGGGTCTCCTTTCTTGTGGATCGGACAAATGATGCTGAGGGTCCATTCTTCAGGCATACTTTCATCCGACCAGATTGGGCTTATAAGTTTGTGTATGGCACTTTCCAAGTCACCTCCCCCGGCTTCATAAAGCTCAGCTGGAAGGCCGTCATTTCCGGCAGCCTTATTAGGCTTGAGTTTAGATATTGCTTTCCTCACTTCACTCAGATCGGGTGGTTGGCAGTTTTCGCTGTCGTTGCCAGTATTGAATGGTTCGTTCTGCCTAACAGCAGAAGTGGTTCTTCCACATCCTTAGCATCGACTGTGTCTCAACTACGATATTTCCTTGTTCATCTTGACAGGTTCTATTCGAGCCTTGTATGCTTAGCTTTGACAATTTACACTTTGGTAAAAATTGCGAATATCGTTCCTGGAGTGGCGCCTCTCTATATCCTCGATCGCGTGCTTTTTTTGCTCTTTTTCTTCTTTCTGAAAAGCCGGTGTTCTTCCCTTCTTCACTGCGTATAGAGCTCAGCAGTAGCTCTGGTCTTCACCTGCAGCTTAGCTTTGTATGCCTCGTTTTTGGCTACGAGCAAATGTCGGCATTGCTCATCAAACCAGGGATGTCTTCTGTTGGGCGCGAGAAATCTAGCACATCAGTTGCGGCTGATCTAATGGCTTGTTGGCCATTGTTCTTCGACATTTGACGCTGGTGGTATGGTGTAAGTCTAGAGGTTAAGGGAACGTTAAGAACGTGGTTGTGCTTTTTTTCCTTAAGCAGGGTCGTCAACAATAAAATCTGTCCATTCCGAGGCTATTGGTTGCTTTGTAGCCGTTAGTTTTTCCATGGTTGGGTAGTTAACCCAAAGCATAACCCCCTACGTGGAGGGTCAGTTCCAATTTATTAGATACCCCTAAGACACGGGGCCATTAGTATCCACTGCGGGATTGAGCGCTGCCATTGGCCTTTCGGTTTATCCGCCACCATCTCTGTTCGAGGGGCCTGACTAACCCTTGAAATTCTTAGACAACCTGTTGTCCGAATAATATCGAAGCAGCTTGTCTAGGTTCGCCTCACCTGGCTGTTTATAGTGTTGCTGTATTAGTCGCGCTAATCGCTTACTCCGGTTGGATGAGATCAGTTCCCGATGGAGGTTAAAAATAAGCACTTGATGTGTAGTCAGAGTTACAACCACTGGACATTACCAAGTTAAAGCCAATTATAGTCTACCCTCGATTTACAACACCCAACCATATGTCTGGGTACGTGCCGTTTAATTTGTTCACATTGACTAAACTTGTATTCTAGGTACCTATTAGTTCTCCTTCACTATCGTCAACGATAATCATTTTAAATCTTATGGAGTACCCAAGGTTGACATTTCTTATTAAATGCAGTTGGATACTATTGAGAAAAGTTCATTCGATTTTGTTGTTAAGCCTCACGAGGAATGTATAATTACTTAATGTGAAGCAGGGTTAATGATGGTTCATTTTTTTATATATTAACCACTCCAAATTGACGCCCCTAGCAAAGAGCCTCCCGGGGCCTGTGCCCACCTTTGCCCCCTTCACCCCCTTTGCTAGACAATGTCTATTAGTTAGGCACATAAATGATAGGCCTTTGTTCAAACAACTTCTACAGGAGCTTCATAGATGAAGAGGCAGAGTTAGCAATACTTCACCTTCTTTATAACTGCCCGGCGTTATCAAACAACAGGAACCTTCATCCTGAAGCTTAATTCTTTCATATTCTCTACGATTTGTCAAACACAGAAGTGAGAAGACTCCTCCGCTTCATTTATGGCAGAGGTTGACTTTCCAACAGATAACGAGGAGAAAGCACAAGATCCACGTGGTATTGCAATGGACCGAAACTAGTCTTTGTGGGCTTGCGAATCACTGGCAACCATTCTAATCTCAACTAACCTAGTTGTAGAGTATGACTACTTAATAGCTTTTCATCTAGCTAATGTCTACCAACTCTGCCTCTTAGTATTCGTGTGGCGATCCTGGACCGTTCATTTTGTGTTGAACCTATTTTAAGACCTGTAGATGACGAAATTGATGGCAAATGCAGTTTTTCACAAAGGCGCTGTTTTTTCGCCTTACTTTTTCTAATTAGGCATTTTCGGTATCAGAAAACTGTTTCTTTCAGTCCTCTAAATGGCTTTTTTAAATGAGGGAACCCTGTCTAGTTTTCAATCCTTCATGTGCAAAAAAAACGCATTCGGTCCTATCGGATTTGCATTTCCTGCATTTCCCATAATCAAATCATCTAAAATCGACTGTAACCATAAATATTTCAAGTTTAACGACCTCCTGGATTTTGGTCGTTAACTTGGTAGCTGGAATCATAGGACTTTAATCCTTTGCTTGTATGTATGAGTAAAGACAGGTCAAAGTTGATAAAAAGTTATTGCAGTATCTACAGCACATACAAAGTCCAATTATCTCATCTCTCTCCAGACCAATACGGAAACAGGGCATGAACTTTTTTTTTTGTTTTACTATTCCAAAAGTTTTAATTCCTTGTGATTGAGTCATTCCATCGAGAACCACACACGCAGATGCGGTAAGATGTCCTTTCAAGAAAAAAAAAAGAAGAGAAAAATTAATTTATCTCTCCCACTTGTGCAATATACCATTTAGTAGACGACGCAAATGGCCAACGCCTACTACATGTGCAATCGGGAATCGTCGTCTCTTCCCCATGGTGATATGCCAAGGCTAATGCTCAACTTATTAAGGACATAAGTTTTGCGATTTATCGCTCCCAGAAGTCTGTTCAACTTAATGGGATGAAATTTCTGATTTTATATCTCAAAAGTATTGGTTCGGTACAAGTGAATGAAGTGGTAGTATAGATGGGATGTGATAATGGCCGATGATGGGAGAGTGCTGTTACTTGGGTAAAAGTACAGATGACGATGAACACAGTCTCTAAATGGACTCTCATTCGTTTACTCGTTTCATATCGGGACTCCTGTACTGAGGTCTTTTATGGAGCTCTGTATGTCGTGCTATAGTGCGCCAGAATGCGTTGAAAGACGTCACAAACAAATGGCATGGTAAATAGATTAAGATGTGATGAGAGAGTATCCTGGTGCACTAGCATATGACAGATGATGATGGCATTTAATTTAAGTGTGTAAAGGTAATTGGAGATAGAATTGAGAAAAAGTGTAGTTGAAGATAAGATTTTTTTAATACAATATCTGGAGTGATGGTATCTAGTCGCAACCGAGGGGGAATCCGTAAAGTAGTTAGTTGTAGTAACTCTTTCTATTCTACAAGTGTTTATTGGTTCTTACTAAGAACAGGAAATTAAAGTCAGTTCGTGAAGAAGAAAAAGATTGCACTCGTACCAATGGCGTTACGCCTATAAGAGCTAAGTCCCTCCGGTTTACCTACTTAACTTGTACCATTGTACCAAGGACTATAAATCCATACATATGACGCATTGAGAACAAAAAAACAGGAACTTTTGCTCACCAGCTTCTTGGTACGGGCGGGCAGTATGCCTGCGCCAGTACGACCCGCCATAAAACAACTTTATAAAATTTGCTTCTACCTAAGATGTAGATACACATGATGTAGCACAACAATAAATTTCATAAAGCGTTTCTTAAAAATATTTCTCTCGAATCAACCAAGGATTTCTTCATCTGCTTTTAAGGTGGTCAATGCTGCACCGCCGTAGAGAAGGGCTGGAATGATCAGGGTCTTATATAGGATCCCCTTAGTAGTTCGAGTGAGGGCTTTCTTACTAAATTGCCTTCTTAACCCGAAGAAACAGGGGCTAGCAAAAGTGAATCTTCGTTAAATTTCTGACGAGATGTTGTTTTCAGAGTTAATAGCGGAGCCGAGATAGACAAAGTCTGTCCATGGTGTCGTTCTGTCCTATTCGTCGATGTTGTGTGTCCTTTCGTGTTGACAGCATATACTTTGTCTTGCCCTCATTTAATGCTAAACCCATTTTTGCCGCTTCCTTCTTTATATTAGCAAACGTGGCTATGACATCTCGTTGGGTCCTACCAATGCTGTCAATATCGTCGGCGTATGCTAGTAGTTGCAACGATTTATGGAAAATTGTGCCTCTGGTTGTAGCTCGTGAGTTTTGCACAATCCTCTCAAGAATCAAACTGAAGAAGCCACATGACAGCGAACCGTCTTGCCTAAATCCTTTTTGTTATCGAATGTGTCGGTGAGGTCGTTTCCGACCCTGATGGAGCAGCGAGCATTCTCCATCTTCATCTTACACAAACGGACTAGTTTGAGCGGTATAGCAAAACTAGACATGGCTCTGTATAGTCCGACTCTATAAATGCTGGTGGTGGGTATCGATTCGGACTTCTTGTTTTTTTTCAGGATATGCTGAAGTATGAACATTTGATCGGTTGTGGACTTTCCTGGCCTAAAACCACACAGATAAGGGCCGATCAGTTTGTTGGCAAACGGTTTCAGGCGTTTACATATTACGGCAGATAGGATCTAGTAGACGATGTTGAGGAGACTTATGCCTCTTTATTCGGCGCTGTTTAGAGGGTCTCATTTTTTGTGGATCGGGCAAACGATGCTGAGGTTACATTCTTCAGGCATACTCTCATCCGCCCAGATTTGGCTTATGAGTTCGTGGATGCTACTAACCAAGTCATCTCCGCCGGCTTTTGCAAGCTCATTGGGAAGGCCGTCATTTCCTGCAGCCTTATAAAGCTGGAGTTTAGATATTGCTATACTCACTCAGGTCGCGTGGTTGCCAATATTAAATGGTTCCTTCTGACTGACAGCGGAATGTTGTTCGAAGTCGCCGTTTAACAGTCTGCAGAAGTGGCTTTTCCATATCCTCAGCATCGACTGCGTCTCAACAGCGATCTTCTCTGTTCATCTCGACAGGATTCTGTTCGAGCCTTGTAGCCTTGATGTTTTATACTTTGGTAAAACTTGCGAACATCGTTCCTGGCGTTGCACCTATCTATATCCTCGATCGTGCGCTTTTCATGCTCTTTTTTCTTCGTTCTGAAAAGCCGTTGTGTTCTTCCCTTCTTCTCTACCTATAGAGCTCAACGGCAGCTCTCGTCTTCACTTAGCCGCTTAGCCTTGTAGGCCTCGTTCTTGGCTGCGAGCATCTGTCGACATTTCTCATCAAACCAGGGGTTGCTTGCTGGTGGGCGCGAGAAACCTAGCACCTCAGTTGCGGCTGATCTAGTGGCTTGTTGGCATCGTTGCCATTGTTCTTCGACATTCGATGCTGGTAGTATGGTGTTAATCAAGAGGTTAAGGGATACGCATTGCGCGAAGTTCTTGATTGTCTCTGGGATTGTTCTGGTGTGTTAGATATCGGTACTCTTACCATAGCTGCAACAAGGTAGTGGTCCGAGTCTATGTTAGCTCCGGACAGCGCGATTTCAACATCGTACTTCGGTAGTTGCGCATAGGTTTTGTCAAGTAGCTCGTAGAAGCAATCCTTAGCTAAATCATCTCCATTGGTGCGTGAGTGCATAAAAGGCTTATATGCGCTTATATGCGAAATTGGACTTGACGTGGATTGTTACCGTGCGTTCGCTAATGACTTGGAAACATTAGACTTCTTGCCTAAGTCTGGCACTCAAAACCAATCCGCACTCGAATAGTCGCTGTTTCTGCTCACTATAGCACGGTCTTTAGTAGATGTCACAGTTTTTCATCCTCTTTTTGCCCGTCCCGTCCCATCGTTTTTCCTGGATGGAAGTAATATCCGCTTAGTAGCAGCTTAGGGCTTCCGCTAGTTGTACGCGTGCACCTCTCCTGTTTAATTTTCTCACATTCCAGGTGCAGATAGGTTTCTTCAGTTTTTCCATTGTTGAGTAGTTAAGCGAAAGCACAACCCTTAACCTGGAGGGCCAGTTCCAATTTATAAGATACCCTTAGGACACGGGGCCATCAGTATCCACTAAGGGATTGAGCGCTGCCGTTCAGTTCATCCGCCACCATCTCTGTTCAAGGGGCCGAGCCACCCCTTGAAATTCCTGACAACCTGTTGTCCGAATATATCGAAGCAGCTTGTCTAGATTCACCTGAATCAGCAGGCCGGGTACTCATTCCGTGCCATTCTGACCTGGCTGTCTATAGTGTTGCTGTTTTTCGTCGTGTTATCAACACTCGCGCTTATCGTTCAGCAAGTCAAATCCGATTGGATAAGATCAGTACCCGATGGTTACCACTTGAAGGTGACGAATAAGCACTTGATGTGTAGTCAGAGTTACAACCAAGTTAAAGCCAATCAGAGCCTACCCTCGTTCTTCAACACCCAACCATCGGACCACTCTACTCCTCTTTGTTAAGGCAAGAACCAATTTATTTCGACTCGTGAGCGAACACGAACCACCATTACTTAGTACCTTTGCTTGAATGGTCAAATTTAAAAATCCTTTATATCACCTGCCATCAAAACAAAAGTCGCAGTAGAAAATAAATTAAGGACTGTACTTGAAGAGAGATACTAAAACCTTCCACCTGTGTACAATTGTTCAATATGCAAGCTAGGAGTATTTATTTTGAAGTTTTAAGTCCCGTCTATCCACTGCGGTGTTTAAATATATACCTACGATCAAATGAAGCACCCCATGAGTCCATGATCCATTGCTTTGACGTTCCTATTCTCAGGGCAACGATTATCCTGCATCAACATGCAGTTGAAACATTGCATGTTTTATCGCTTAATTCAAATCCTGGTTGTCCTTTGCTACCACCATATCCTTCTTGTATTTCCATTATACATGTTTTCCAGTTAAAAACATCAAACAAATAAATGTGTTTCCCACCAAAGCTACCGCGCACCACAAAATTAAACTAACCCGTCGGGACGCCCTGAACACAGCATAGTTACCATGGCGCTCCAAACCATCCCGCCTCGAACCCCCGACCAAACAAAATTGTTTCGTGAAAAATTATTTCAAATTTCGCAGACATTTGTCAGCAGGAGCTGCATGTACCGTTACACACGCTTGTGCATCCAACGTTCAATTTGCAGTTTGGTCACCACAGTGACCGAAAAGTTTACACCCCTCTGGCTGCGGTACTAGTGTTCCATAGTGCATATATAGCACAAAGACAATAACCGATGTTTTAATTCCTGTCCAGAAGGTAAACATGGTGAAACGAACGTTTGGTCAGTCTGTTGGTCCTTGTGTGTTGGGTTGCGATGCGATATCCTGTTTGCGTGGGTGGAGGTCATGTGTGTGTTTTATTTTTTGGAGTAACACAACTAAACCTAAACCACACCCAATCCTTGAATGCGATCGGCCAATTCGGAAAGTTTTGAAATTAAATTCAATGAACATGGTTAGGGCGCCGCGCGCGTTCCAGCAGCACTCCCTGTCATACTTTTGCCATGTCATCGTCACTGGAGTCGAATAAATTTGCCTGAGAAACACTTGTTCCCGCGTTGACATATTCGAAAATAATCACGAAACATGGACGCGAAATTGGAACTCATCAGCGGCGCCAACCGCGACAAGCTATTGGGACCGATTAAATGGGCATTGGCGAAATTTCGCGCGAGTGGTCTAAACAAAGGAGATTGATGGGTTTTGGTGATGCAAGTCCCATGGTGCGGCTTAATCACAATTAGCCTATCTGAAGTTGGGGGGTTGGTTATTGCTGCGTGTGCATGAGCATCTCCGATACTCCATTGTATGGGGATTAGAGTCAAATAGTGTCGCACATGGTTTAGAGTAGATAAGGCTGCCTGGTGCCTATTTGTTTACCGGGAGTGGCAGACAATGACAGTAGCAAAGCGATTTATGAGTGGACGTCGCCTCTGATGCGACGATGAATTGCGCCACGAAATTGTTGCCGTATCGTCAATGGATGGTGGCTGAAGTGTGAAGTGTGAGGAGTATCTGTAGGTGTGCTATGTGGGTAAACAAAAATCTGTTCTGACAATTCATCATTTTTTAATCGGATGGACGATTCATAGCTTTGCTGTCTGATTTGTGTAGCTATAAAGCAAGTACGAGTGTCCGGAATTAGTGGATGAGTTATCTGGTGGATGCGAAACATCAGATGACAAGCGATTTGTCAACTGATGAGTGATTGGCAGGAATATAAAACTCAAGTGGACATTAAATGCGAGTTAGCGAGCAAAAAGTTCAAGTACCCATGTGTGGTGACAGACGAGTCGCTTTCCAAGTGGTTACAACAACGTTGCAGAGCAGTGTGGGAGGATTGTTATCAGAAAAGAAGAGAGGTGAAGAAAGTCCTTCATAGAAAAAAAAAGAAGGAAGACACCACATTCCAGCTTAGCGAAATCAAAGAGTCTACCTTACATAGATCTAAACAACTAATATCTGGTTTCAAAGTTGAATCCAGAACTGTATGGAACAGCTACGATAGGATATACCACCGAATGCAGGTTCCCATAAAAATTTACATCTGTTTCGTTAAGTACTGGATGACTTTGGTTCACATTGATGCCATGATATAGGGCCATGAGACATAAGAGCACATTTTCCCAATCAAATAATTTCTGGGAACGAATTTCAAGTCAAGACTCATTATTTCTTCATCGATTTTAAGGATCATTCACCTGGACATTTTAAAGGGTTTATAAAACCACCAATCGAGTCACAAGATTAAAAGCACCTGCTTTTGTAATTGATGCACGTCTTGCGAAAGTCTGACGAGCATTCTAGAGTAAAACGTTCTCTAATTTGCAGTTCGGATACGGTGTTTTGATTGACGCAATGAAAAGGACCTTTTTCACTGCGAAAAAATATAACTTCCCACAAAAAATTGGGTGTTGTGCAACGTGGGTAGACTTTGATTGGCTTTAACCTTCGTGTCAATACGAGGGCACCCGGGTATCCATTTGGAATTTGAATCAATAAAAACATAATTTCGCCCATAGGACCACATAATGGCATTTTCAGTACCTTCTTGAAATATAATTCTGCATTGAATGGTGTATTCCATTTAAACTATTTCCGATCTGTAAATTTTCTAAAATACATTTTTCAACTCTAATACGGCGTTATATGCGAAGTACACCCGGGTACCCATAATCATATTGCACTGATTTGTATGTGTTTTTCGCGATTGAACATGTTTCAGCACAACTATTTGTGTTACTGCGTTTTATTGTGTTTCGTTTGAAAAGTAAAACGATTTCATCACATTGTATCCTATTGCTGTGGAGTTCATAAATTCATTATTTGGTGTAGGTAAATTGGAAATATGAGCAATTCTCAGCGGAAAACTTCGCTAGTAAATAGGTAGGTATATAAGAAATATACATCAATTTGTTCAAAATATAGTTTTGGCTGTGCATAAATGTATCTAAGAAAACACATATGATAATGTTTCAGACGGTCTTACGAACGACAAGAAAAATATATATGCAATTTGCTGGATGAATGCAGTGAATCCGACGCAGACGACTTCAGTGACGGTTCTGATGATAATTATGTTCCATCTAACCATCAAACACATGACGGTGAGTACTCGGACATAGACGACATCGACAATAATGATGTGATTGAACAAGCTGAGAGTTCTGATTCTGATGCTTACGATGACGGTAACAATTATGAACATAGCGAGACTAATGAGGATGACCAAACGGCGCCTGAGATAAGCGATGTGTTACCAGCAAAGCTGATGGGCAGGCAAAAAAAAATTGAAGAACGGACCATATGGCTTACGAATCCGCAAAATCAAGCAACCCGAACGCCAAGCCATAACATCGTTCGAGGCAGAATTGGGGCTTTTCAATCAACTCAATTGCTGTCGGAATCAAAGCTGTTCAATTTATTTTTCAATACCGATATGTCAACTATTGTAGTTCGTGAAACTAACCGGAAGGCTGTGAGCGTTTATGCTATTATGAAAGCAAATAATCCTTCGCGAGAGCCTAAAGTTTGGAAGCCACTTACAACTCAGGAGCTTAATGGTTATCTTGGAATCCTAATAACAGCTGGTGCCCACCATTCCAATAACGAACATTCTCTAGAGCTCTGGAAGGTTACTGCGTTGCCATTATATCGGGCTACAATGAGCATCAATAGATTTTGGGCCATAAATCGACTTATTCGATTTGATAACTATCTGACCCGAATGCATCGACTGATAGACGACAAAGCTGCCCCAATTCGAGATTTATGGGACATAATGAATGCAAGTCTCAACAAGAACTATAGGCCATAAGAAAACCTAACAATCGATGAGCAGCTTTTCCCCTACAGAGGTAGAACACAATTCACACAATACATACCATCGAAACCAGCCAAATATGGTATGAAAGTGTGGTGGGCTTGTAATTCAAAGACATTCTATCCTCTAAAAGGGGAAATATACACCGGAAAACCGAGAAATGGCCCACGTGAAACACAAGTAGGGGAAAAGGTAGTCAAACGGTTAGTTCGTCATTACGAAGGATCTGGCCGTAATATTACAATGGACAACTTTTTCACTACTATGGATCTCGCCGGTTATCTATTGAGTAAAAATCTAACGTTGGTTGGAACGTTACGTGCTAATAAAGCTTGCATCCCAAAATAAATGCTGAAAAATAGATCACGTAGAGTCCAGTCGTCTCTATTTGGGTTCATGGGTAGTAAGACCATCGTTTCCTATGTTCCGAAAAAAGATAAAGCCGTTATACTTTTATCTACAATGCACCACGACAATGCCATATCGGATGATAAAAATAAGCCCGACATCATAAAATACTACAATAGTACAAAAGGCGGTGTGGATGTAATGGACAAAATGGTATCACATTATTCTACAAAACGAGCTACTAGACGGTGGCCAGTTGCGAAGTTTTATAATATACTCGACGTTTGTGGATTGGCGGCCTACGTTCTTTATAATGAGCACAACAAAGCAGCTGCTATGAAAAAGGATAACCGCCGAAAATTCCTGCAAGATTTGGGAAAGCAGTTGTGCATGCCGAGTATTCTGGAAAGATCCGAAAATCCACTTATATACCGGAATTTCAACACCAGAAATGGCATTGAAGCTATGCTTGGTGAGAACATACGTTCACGTAACTCAAATGATCCATCAACATCACGAATAATACCAAGGGGCCCCGATGGACGTCTCAAAATACAAGGATCATGCCATGTTTGCTCTGAGCAACGCATGCCCAGGCGAAAAACTAGAAAATGCTGCAACTTCTGTCAAAAACCTATATGTGACCAGCATAATTTAATTATTAATAAATGTCATTCCTGCAATAATTGAAATATAGATTCTAAACTGAATTAAATTTACTCTTGGCTACTTTTTTATTACTTTTTCAACATAATTTTATTTCAGCACGTCTACAAAATATATGGGGGTACCCAGGTACCCGTCGCGCTGACTTACCGTGTACTCCTTTCGTATTGACACGAAGGTTAACTTGCCAATGCCCAGTCGTTGTAACTCTGACTACACATCAAGTGCTTATTTTCAACCTCCAAGTGGTAACCACCGGGTACTGGTCTCATCCAACCGGATTTGACTCGCTTAACGATAAGCGCGAGTGTTGATAACACGACGAAAAACAGCAACACTATAGACAGACAGGTCAGAATGGCATTGAATGAGTACCCGGAGTAGTGTCCCAGGCGAGCCTAGACAAGCTGCTTCGGGGGTTAGTCAGGCCACTTGAACAGAAATGGTTGCGGATTAACCGAAAGGCCAACGGAAGCGCTCAATAACGTAGTTGATACTGATGGCCCCGTGTCCTAGGGTTATCTAATAAATTGGAACTGGCCTTCTAGGTTGGGGGTTGTGCTTTAGGTTAACTATTCAAGTACCCACCCATGGAAAAAATCCACTAGTTACGATGCAACCAATAGTCTCGGAAAGGACTGATTTGTATGTTGACGACCATGCTAAACAAAAAGAAGACAACGACGTTCGTATCTGCACCTGGAATGTGAGAAAATTAAACAGGAGAGATGCAAGCAAACAAGCAAACAACTAAAAAAGATTTTAACGCAAAGGTAGGAAGCCAAGAACATCGAGCAATGCGTATGCCGTAACCTCTTGATTAAAACCATACCACCAGCATCGAATTTCGAAGACTAATTGCAACGATGTCAACAAGCCACTGATGAGCTAGGTTTCTCGCGACCACTAGGAGGAAATCCCTGGTTTGATGTTTGATCGTGCTTGGTTGCGAGCATCTGTAGGCTACATATGCTCGCAGTCAAGAACGAGGCCTACAAGGCTGCGATGCAGGTGAAGACGAGAGCTGCCGTTGCGCCCTATAGGCAGAGAAGATGGGATGACTTTTCAGAACGAAGAAAGAAGAGCAAGAAAAGCGCGGGATCGAGGATGTTGAGAGGTGCCACTCCAGGAACGATGTTCGCAAGTTTTACCAAAGTATATAACGTCAAAGCCAAGGATGCATGGCTCGAACAGAATCCTGTCGAGATGAATAAGGAAATATCGTAGTTGAGACACAGCCGATGCTCAGGATATAGAAAACCACTTCTGCAGACTATAAAATGGCGATTACGAACAACATTCCGCTGTCAGGCAGAACGAATATTGGCAACAACATGGAAAAATGCCAAACACCCGACCTGAATGAGTGAGGGTAGCAATATCTCAACTCATGACTAATAAGGCTGCCAGAAATGACGGCCTCCCCTCTGAGTTTTATAAAGCCGGCGGAGATGACTTTGTAAGTAACATCCACAAACTCATAAGGTAAATCCGATTGGAAGAAAGTATGCCTGAAGAATGGAACATGAGCATCGTTTGCTACGTCAACTACAGAGGCATAAGTCTGATCAACATCGCCTACAAGATCGTATCTGCCGTAATATTTGAACGCCTGAAACCGTTTGCCAACAACCTGATCGGCCATTATCAGAGTGGTTTTAGGCCAGGAAAGGCCACAGCCGATCAAATTTTCACACTTCGGCAGATCCTGTAAAAAACCGAAGAAGGATACCCACTATACCCACATACGACAGCATTTATAGAGATGAACTATACAGAGATGAACTCAGGTAGGACCCAACGTAATATCATGGCCACGTTTGGTAGTATAGAGAAGGAAGCGGCACAAATGGGTTTAGCAGTAAATGCTGGCAAGACGAAGTATACGCTCTCAGCAAGGACACACAACAACTACGAATTGGACATAACCATTGACAGATATAACTTTGAGGTAGTACGGGTCTTTGTCTATCTCGGCTCAGCTATTAACTCTGACAACAACATCTCGTCAGAAATTTAACGAAGAATTACTCTTGCCAACCGCTGTTTCTTCGGGCTAAGGAGGCAATTCAGTAGTAAAGTCCTCACTCGACATACTAAGGAGATCCTATATAAGATCCTGATCATCGGTTTGAAGAGGATGAAGAAATCCATGGTCGATTTGAGAGCAAAATTCTACAAAAAATCTTCAGTCCCGTTTGCGTTGAAGGGCTATGGAGACGAAGATTCAACCAAGAACTATACGAGCTGTACAGCGACATGCCTTTGGTCATGTCTACATATCCTAGACATGTCCTAGCCATCTTAAACGTCCACATTGGACGTTTAAGATGGCTAGGACATGTACAACGAATGGACACCAATACTCCGACTCGCAGAGTCTTCGATTCCCAGCCAGACGTCGGACGCAGTATAGGACGACCTCGCCTTAAGTGGCGCGCACAAGTAGAAACCGACCTCAACCAACTTGGAGTGCGCAACTGGATGCAGTTATGGCAGGTAGGGATATGGAGTTCACCGGAATAAATTGGCCATAGACCACTCAAAATACATAACAGGTCTGGATTACCACATCCATTTGGACCGGTAATAAGCAAGAGCATGCCCGGATCGATGCTGATGGTCAAATGTCAACATCACAGTTTTGTGTAACCACTGGAATTCCATTCAACAGATCTATGAGATCCTTCTCTCGTAATAGTTTGCAGTTTATCTGACCGGCTTGATATTCGCATTCCGAGCTTGGATGCATGATGGAAATACTCAAAGTACATGCTAGCAACTCCTAATTATTGGTCATCAATGTGTGTGCTCCTCGGGAGACCACTTTGTCCTCTTAAAGATGGTATGTAAGAAAATATTGAGCTCTTTATACTGATATTTCGATTCAAACGGAGGATAATAAGCCTATGTCCCTTGGCAGGCGTTGTCTTATGTTTGCTGTGTTTCTCTTCCTATTATGACATTGAAATCACCCAGCACGATGGAGTGTTTTATAACTCCTCTGTTGGAGCGTGAGTGCTTATATGTTACCAAAATACCTTGGACTGTCGCTTATTATAAAGCTGTATACGATTAGACTCTGGTTCTGCTAGCTAAACTGAGGGTTTCATTCTTCTTTGGACGGTTCACCCTTGTATCATTATACTCCTAGCTCAAAGCTTTCGCTAGCTGTTATAATTTTTAAAAACAGATTTTAGTGTCACTGAAACGGTCAACAAGACTGCATAGTCATAAACAAAGAAATTTAGTGCTAGACTTATGGTTGTGAAACTGTGCGGTTCGCCATTTGCGAGTATGCCTCAAGGGTACATTGCTGAAAATTTTCCAATACCTTACTTGTCACTGAAAGGAAATTGCGCACTTATAAAAGTTTCAATTAAAAGTATTTTGTCTGGATCCATTTGAAATTTTAATATCTTTACCAGCTATTAGCTTAAGTCGTGAACTCTTTAGGAAAATCTTTCAATAAACAAGTCCTTATTAAAGTCCTTATAGAGTGACAAAAAAAAAGTACCAGTTATCCATTCCCCCTAAAACCGAAACAACAAATTTCAAGAGGCAACTCAACATCAAAATATTATGCTCAGCAAAGTCAGTGATAGCAACTGGAACTCTATTATCATGATGATTTGACTACCCATTCCATTCAATTGGAACTTGCAGGCTGCTTCTTTCATCCTTGCCCCATCCTCGTCCTTCGGTAAGCCAATTCCAAAGCAAAAGTTCAAAACGTTCATCATTGACAATCGATTTCCTACACAGAACGGAGAGGGGGGCCATTTTATTTTTGATGAGCTCGACAGCTGCTGTTGTGAAGCATTTAGAGGGTGCTAGCCCCACCGCCACCATATATGTTGGATACCACCATTCAAAAGCGAAGACAATTGCAAACCAATTGGCAATGCAATATGTCATCGAACGATGATCAATTTGTGCAAATATTTCCAAAGTTGGCTGACAGAGTCAACTAGATTTTTGGTCTGAACTGTGAAGTGTTTCGTGCTGAGCAATATACATATTTGCAACGACCCCTAAAGGGAATTCCCGCATATGGAGTGTAGTGTAGTGATGCTAGGGAATTTATATTTTTACCAAAAAACAGCTGCAGAGCTGAAGTGACAGAACAGCGAGCAATGTCACGTAGTTATGCATATTGTTACTGTGAAATGAATTTTTGTTATCCTGTGAAAGATATTTTTATCACAATCTACCGATTTTGAATTTTGATGAATAGGGATCAGTGAGCTGCACAACATGCTAGGTCAACAAATGAATTGAAGTTATGCAATGACATGTGGAATCAAATATTGATTTTTAGATTGTTTGGTGAATTTGTTTGTCCTTCTGGAGAATATCGCGGTGGTAGATGGTTGCTAAATCAGCTGTGAACTTTAGATAGTCTGTTGTTTGGTTAATAACATTCGTTGGTGTTATTTTACCTTTGGATCATAAGGGTGCAATGGTCTTCTATTGGGTTCAAAATATATATTAATAGATGTGAAAACATTTGTAGCGGCCTTACAATACCCACGGTTGCATTTACAACGTTTTATCCAATATGTCCATTAAATTTGTAATATAGAGAAATAACTTTGACAGGCCTAACGACGCAGAAGTACTAGCTGTTTGAAAATCCGCCATTTTCAGAACAAAAAATAAATTTTGCATGACCTACAAGGCATTTTAATACATTATTTGAACAAGGATAGGATGATATAGGTTATTAAATGATTCGCAAGGCGGAATGTAGCCTTCTTATATGGTTTTCATTTCAAACGCAACTCTTCGTAATTAGTAAATTTGGCATTGATATGTGTTTTGTGGCTAAAAAAAGTCAAGAGTATTCGCATATCAAGACTAGCATTTCTAATTATTCACATATGCGATTCGTGATATTCCTTGAATTTCACTTTCCAGAAATAAGGTTCTGGTTTTTTTGTTGACGACCCTGCTGAACGAAAAAATCGTGCTGAGAGATTTTAACGCAAAGGTAGGAAGAGAAGATATCTTTAGCAGTACTGTCGGAAAACATAGTCTACACGACAACACGTCTGGTAATGGACTTATGCTATGCTTATCGACTTCGCTACGGGACAAAATGCCACTATAGCCAGCACACGGTTTCCCCACCTCGATATCCATAACGGGACATATCGTTCTCTAGATGAACGTAAGATCTACCAAATCGATCACATTGCGATAGACAAGAGACATGCATCCAGTACTTTGGATGTCTGACGTTCCGAGGAGTAAACATCGACTCGGACCACTACCTTGTTGCAGCCAAGGTAAGAATGCGGATGTCCACCATGCCACAGCAACCCAAAAATACACAAAAATCCAGAAAATTTAATGTCGAAAAACTGCAATTGCCAGAGACCGCCAAGACCTTCGCGCAAGGCGTATTCCTAAACCTCTCGATTAACACCATACCGCCAGCATCAAATGTCGGAGCCATTAAATCACCCGCAACTTATGTGCTAGGTATCTCGCGCCCACCAGCAATAAGTCCCTGGTTTGATGAAGAATGCCGACAGATTATCGCAGCCAAGAACGAGATCTACAAAGCTAGGATACAGGTAAAGACGAGAGTTGTCATTGGCCCCCTATAGGCAAAGAAGGAAGGAAGAACACCGGCTTTTCAGAAAGATGAAAAAGGAGGAAGAAAAGCGGGCCATCGAGGATATAGATAGGTGCCACTCCAGGAACGATGTTGCCAAGTTTTACCAAAGTGTAAAAGGTCAAGGCCATGGATACAAGGCTCGAACAGAATCCTGTCGAGATAAATAAGCAAATATCGTAGTTGAGACACAGTCGATGCTAACGATGTGGAAGAACCACTTCTGCATAATGTTTAAGGGCGATGATGAACAACATTCCGCTGTAAGGCAGATTCAATATTGGCTTCAACAGCCAACCACTCGAACTAAGTGAAGTGAGGATAGCAATATCTTAACTCAAGCTAAATAAAGCGGTCGGAAGTGACTTGGAAAGTAACATCCACCAAGTCATAAGACAAATCTGGTCGGAAAAATGTATGCCTGAAGAATATAACCTCAGCATCGTTTATCCGATCTACGAAAAAGGAAACCTTCTAAGCCGTCCCAACTACAGAGGCATAGGTCTCCTCAACATCACCTATAAGATCATATCTGCCGTAATATGTGAACGCCTGAAACCGTTTAACAACAACCTGATCGGCCCTTATCAGTGTGGTACTAAGCCAGGAAAATCCACAACCGATAAAACCGAAGAATTCCAAATCGATACCCACCATACATTCATCACATCATTTATACAGACGAACTATACAGAGCCATGTCTAGGTTTGGTATACTCATCCGTTTGCTTAGGATGACGAATTCTCGCTGCTCCAGCAGGGTCAGAAATAACCCCACCGAAACATTCGATACAAAAAAAGGACTTAGGCAAGGCGATTCGCTGTCATGTGGCTTCTTCAGTTTGATTCTTGTGAGGATTGTGCAAAACTCACAAGCTAAAACCAGAGGCACAATTTTCCAAAAATCGTTGCAACTACTAGCATATGCCGACGGTATTGACATCATTGGTAGGTCTCAACGCGATGTCTTACCGACGTTTGCTTGTATAGAGAAATAAGCGGCAAAAAAGTACAAAAGTTGTGCAGTCAACACGAAAGGCCACACAACATCGACGAATTGGACAGAACGTCACCATTGACAGATATAACTTTGAAATAGTAAGGGACTTTGTCTATTTCGTCAAAAATGTAAGCAAGCATTACTCTTGCCAACCGCTGTTTCTTCGGGTTAAGAAGGCAATTCAGTAGAAAAACACTCACTCGAACTATTAAGGACATTCTATATAAGACCCTGATCATCCCAGCGCTGAAACATGGACCGTCTCAAAAGCGGATGAAGAAATCCTTGGTCGATTCGAGAGGAAAATTGTTCAAAACATCTTCGTTGCCGTTTGCGTTGACGGGTTATGGAGGCAAAGATTCAGCCAAGAACTCTGCGAACAAAAAAAAAACACGCATTGGACGTTTGAGATGGCTAGTACATGTAGAACGAATGGACACCAATACTCCGACTCGCAGAGTCTTCGATTCCCAGCCAGACGTCGGACGCATTAGAGGAAGACCCCTCCTTAAGTGGCGCGTACAAGTAGAAACCGACCTCAACCAACTTGGAGTGCGTAACTGGAGGCAGTTGACTAAGGACCGGGTAATTCCAGAGGAATGCTGGTTGAAGCCCAGGTTCATGCCGGACTGTAGTGCCACTTAAGTAAGTAAGTAAGTAGGTATTGTTGTAAATTAATTTCTCGTTTTTTTATTTTCACTTGTTGCGCCCAAAACAAAGATGTTTGTGGTTTAAAATTGTACAGCTACACCGACACTAACTTATTGGACACGAAATTACACCAATACAAGGACAAAAAAAAAAATCGACGTGAGATCTTGTTCCATTGGTAAGGAAAAGGATCAAATTTGAGTTCAAAATCTAGATTTATCAATGGAAAACGCCATGAAAGAATGGGCATCTCATTCAATGAAAATTTACTATGTGGGGTACTGATATTGATACCCCAGTGTACACAGTGGTACCCTAGTATCAATCACGAGCATGGACGACTCATAACGAAAGACGAAAATTGCCCTCGCACTTTCCGCCCGCGTCTGAACGGCTACACAATTTTTAACTGTGCTGCGTACTCTATGTAGTTCTATAGTCTATGGTACTTCGCAGTATCGAGTCGTGGACATGCTACTCCTGATTCCTTCCTGATTTGTGTAACTTGAAATCCATAATTTATACACACATAGTCCTTACGTTTGCTCAAAGTCACTGGTGTCCTAACGGGCGTTTTTTTTAAAGGTTGGTTTTTTCGAAGAGATAAAACTGACATTTTGTGGTCAAATCGGGCAACTCTAATGTCATTTATGTTCAGTTTGGTTTGCCATTTCGTTCTGAACAGGTTGACACCTGAACAATGCTTGCAAATCGTGCAAATTCATTTCCGAAATAGTGGAAATGAAGTTTACCACAAGCTTCGTCCATTTTATGGTCGATATAATCGTCCATCAGAGAAATAATTCGTTTAACCAAGGATCGTTTTCGCTCTACGTCTACTCTAAGTGAAAATACGCATCCGCAGAGAGGTCGAACAGTGCGCACCGAAGAAACAATTGCCGCTGTAGAGCTAAGTGTTGAAGAGGACTCGAATGAATCGATTTGATACCGTGCACAGCAATTGGAGCTTTGTCCATCAACTTTATGGAAGATTTTGCGCAAATATCTTGGCTTACGACCTTATAAGATGCAGCTTGTGCAAAAATTAAAGCCGCGAGACTATGCAATGCGTCGTGATTTTGGTGTTTGTGCCGAAAATAAGATTTATCTTGACCTTATAAGATCCAGCTTGTGCAAGGATTAAAGCCGCGAGACCATGCAATGCGTCGTGATTTTGGTGTTTGTGCCGAAAATAAGATTTATCTCGATGCTGATTTTAATCGCAAAATTTTGTTCAGTAATGAAATTCATTTTTTGTTGAATGGCTACGTCAACTATCAAAATTGCCGCATTTTGAGTGAAGAGAATCCACATGAGACCCTTGAGACACCATTACATCCACAAAACCTGACTGTTTGGTGTACTCTATGGGCTGGTGGAGTCATTTTGCCATACTTCTTACGAAATAATGCTGGAGAGTCAGTTACCGTTAACAGAGGCTGGTAAAGAGCCATGATAACCGACTATTTTGTTCCCGAAATTAATGGCATGAATGTGGATGAGATGTGGGTCCAACAAGATGGCGCTACATGCCACACAGCGCATGTCACAATTGATTTATTGGAAACATTCGATGAGCTCATAATTTCGCAGAATGGACCTGTCAATTGGCCACCAAGATCGTGTGATTTGACACCATTAGATTATTTTTATTTTTTTTTTTCTTATTTGAAAAAGAGTGGCAACATCCTTCCAAAAAAGCCAAATTGATGGACATTAAGACGATTTTCTTGCGTTTTAATGCAATTCGAAGATTTATACCTCTAAAAACAGAACACCCTTTATTTGTACTGAATGCGTCCTTGGATGTTTTTTTTGAGTATGGTGAGGGGTATAGAGCCACATTGAATGAATTCATTCATTATCGCATAATTTGATGAATTTCTGTTGGAAGACAAGGGATTATTGCAGGACAGAGTAGCACCACATCGCTATTTGGCTTGTAGCTCTTGAAGAACTTATCGTCCAAAGTTGTAAAGAAAAACAAATTTTTGCGATATCAATTTCGGAATATTCTGAAAAAGAGGTACATTTTAGCAAAACGAAAAGTATCGGCATTTCTTTAATATTTTTCAAAATGCGCAGGTTATTCTGTTTAGCTTATTCGGTAAATTAGTTACATTACCGCCAATACTGTAAAAAAAAAGCATACAAAACAAAACAAAACATATTACCAATTATAAAACCCACTTGACTATCAATATCCACCCTTGAAATGATAGATAATATTAATTTTAATCCTGTGGTTATAAAGGCCATCACATACACACAATTTAAGTCCACTTGCAGCTATTTAACATTCAATTTATCAATTTATCGAGTTAAATAATTTTAATTAGTTTTGTGTTATAATTTGTATGTGTTTGCTCCCTAATTGCTGTCATGATGTTTCCCAACTTAAAAAAAAAAACCGAAAAAGCCACAATGGATGGGCTAACCAGAATGCCAGAAAAAAACGTTTTTTTTAGGTAAAACCCTGCATTTCACTATTGTTTACATTTATTCATTCCGCTAACAGGCGCCTGTCTACACGAAACCATGAACAAGCGATAAATCTGAGAATCTGTAGCTGACACAGGTTAAACATCCATTTCGCTACCCCCAAAAGCATCCAATTTCATACCACACAGAGACCGGATAACACAAACAAATACATATATGCCCAGATCTACCTGTGCATGGATAACCAGACACCATAGTCCTAGACACAATCCAGGACCAACCGAAACCAAACTCGAGGGCGACCGAGTGCATGTGGCAATAACATCTGACCCATTTAATCTGTCGGCAATTAAGACCCACAACCCACATCGTACATGGAGTCCCATATGAATTACAACACAACAAGCTAAACCAGCCAAGCGGTCGTAATCTCCAAGAAAGGTGACGCCTAAAAGCCCAACTCCCTGTCGAACTTTAACGCTAGTCACACCAGCTAATTACTTCAGGTATATGCGGGGATAAAAATACTCGTAGCTTCTGCGAGGTTATGAAATTGCCACCTATAAATTGGCGATGGTGACACCAGCAACCCGAGAAGAGGAACAAATGTGCTCTTCATTAGAGGGCCACATCGAGATATTGTTATTGGGGCAGTTCAACTTTATTGCCACTCGGATGTGGCAAGAATTACCAAGTTGCTATAATTGCGGCAGCTGTAATTGTCAATCAGGGCAATCAAAGTGCCATTTGTAATTGCGGCCGAGTGTTGATGTACGGCCGGCCGACAGAGAGCAGACCATCAAAAGTGTGCCTAATTGACAACGATTCACCGATGGCGGAGAAACTTCTGCAAGTGCTTCGGTTTCATGGCGATAGTCTCGTTTGGCAATTAGAAGCGTCGTCGTTAGCTTTGTGCTGTGCTCTGCTGTCTATCCCAATGCGAATGAAGACATTTGCCACACTTAAGTGTGTGGTAGTTATTCCCTTTTTATTTGAAATATAAAACCTCTGAATTACTCATGAGAGTTTGATTGCTTCGATTCTATTGGGGCCAAGGATAGGCGGTTTTTATTTTCACGGATGGATGGTAGTTTCATAGGGAAACGGCCGACGTAATGAAATAAATTAATTTTTGCTTAGTTAAAGGGTTAAGAGGGAAATATTGGCGATCCAGATAGGCCAATTGGTGCTATTCATATCGTGAGCAAATGGCGTCCTATATACAAAATGAGAAAAAGAGATTTTGGTTAAATCATTGTAATTGATAAGGGAAGCATTGCGATATTAATTGGATTTAGGAGGGGCAATATTTTAATTACATTTCGATCGAAATTGTTTGAAGTAATAGTCAGATGGGAAATGTGTATAGTAGAACTTGGAACATGTGTATTTGGGGGTGCAGGAACCTGCGAAACGAAAAAAGTACAACGACGTTCGAAGCTGCACCCAGAATGTGAGAACATAAGACAGGAGAGGTGCAAGCGAACAACTAGCGGAAGCCCTAAACTGCTACAAAGCAGATATTACTGCTATCCAGGAAATACGATGGGATGGGCCGGGCAAAAAGAGGATGAAAAACTGTGACATCTACTACGGACCGTGTTATAGTGAGCAGAAACAGCGACTATTCGGATGCGGATTTGTTATAATTGCCAGACTTAGGCAAGAAGTCTTATGTTTCCAAGACATTAGCGAACGCATTGTAACTATCCGCATCAAGGCCAAATTCGCCAACATAAGCCTCATATGCGCTCACGCCCCAACGGAGGATAAATATGATATAGCTAAGGATTGCTTCTACGAGCTCCTTGACAAAACATATGAGCAACAACCGAATTACGATGTTGAAATCGTGCTGGGAGATTTTAACGCAAAGGTAGGAAGAGAAGGCATCCTTAGCAGTATTGTCGGAAAACATAGCCTACACGACAACACGGTAAGGGTCTAATGACTGGCTTCGATACGGAACGAAATGACACCATACCCAGCACACGGTTTCCTTACCTCAATATCCATAAGGAGACCTGGCGGTCTCCAGATCAACGAACGGTCAACCAAATTGATCACATTGCGATAGACAAGAGACACGCCTCCGCAATGATGTCCGAACATTCCTCGAACCACTACCTTGTTGCAGCCAAGGTAAGAAAATGGATATCCACCACGCCACAACAATCAAGAAATACTGTGAAAAAGTTTTATGTCGAAAGACTGCATCGCAAGAGACCTCCAAGACCTTCGCGCAACGCGTATCCCTAAACTTCTCGATTAACACCATACTACCAGCACCGAATGTCGAAGAACAGTGACAACGATGCCAAAAAGCCATTAGGTCAGCCGCAATTGATGTGCTAGGTTTCATGCGCCCACCAATATGAAACCCCTGGTTTGATAAGAAATGCCGACATATGCTCGCAGCCAAGAACGAGGCAACTTTTGCCCGATCCACAGAAAAGGAGACCCTCTAAACTGCGCCAACTATAGGGGCATAAGTCTCCTCAACATCGCCTAAAAGGTCCTATCTGCCGCCTGAATCCATTTACCAACAACCTGATCGGCCCATATCTGTGTGGTTTTAGGCCACGAAAGTCCACAACCGATCAAATTTTCACACTTCGGCAGATCCTGGAAAAACCCATGAAGTCCAAATCGGTACACACCACCTATTCATCGATTTCAAGGCCGCATACGACAGCATTTATAGAGACGAACTATACAAAGCCATGTCCAGTTTGGGTATACCGCCCAAACTCGTCCGTTTGTGTAGGATGACGATGGAAAATTTTCGATGCTCCATCAAGGTCAGAAACGACCTCACCGATACCAAAAATGTATTTATGCAAGGCGATGCGCTGTCATGTGACTTCTTCGATTTGATTCTTTGAAAAGATTGTGTAAGACTCCATAGCCAACACCAGAGGCACAATTTTCCAAAATTCGGTGCAACTTCTACCATACGCCGACGTTATTGACATCATTGGTAGGACCAAACGTGATGTCATAGCCACGATTTCTTATATAGAGAAGGAAGCAGCAAAAAAATGGGTTTAGCAGTAAACGAGAGCAAGACAAAGTATATGCTGTCAACACGAAAGGACACGCAACATCGACGAATTGGACAGAACCTCGCCATAAACAGATATAACTTCGAGTTAGTACCAGACTTTGTCTATCGCGGCTCCGCTCTTAACTGTGACAACAACATCTCGTTAGAAATTAAACGAAGAATTACTCTTGCCAACCCCTGTTTATTCGGGCTAAGAAGGCAATTCAGTAGTAAAGCCCTCACTCGAACTACAAAGGAAATCTTATATAAGACCCTGACCATCCTATGAGATGTAGAACTAATGGACACCAATACTCCGGCTCGCAGAGTCTTCGATTCTCAGCCAAACGTCGGACGCAGTAGAGCAAGACATCGCCTTAAGTGCCGCGCACAAGTAGAAATCGACCTCAACCAACTTGGACTGCGCAACTGGAGGCAGTTAGCTATGGACTGGGATAATTGGAGAGGCATGTGGCTTGAGGCCCAGGTTCATTCCGGACTGTAGCGCCACTAAAGTAAGTAATTATGAAAATCAGGAATGTGTGTTGGTTTTCCTATAAATAGGATCAAGCTGCTTGTATCTAATGGCTTAAATGTCCGTCTGCTTTCATCCATTCTGCTCGAATACAGTAGCCAAGTACTGGAAGAATCATAAAGTGTTGAACAGAGTCTAGTTAGTTCTAAGGTCGTTAAAACTGATGAAATATTTTATTATTATCTGAACTCATTGAAATTTTTTTTATATTAACTTAAGCAAAAAATAACAGCTATAAAAAAAATTCACAAAACTGTCCACTCATAGCTCGGAACGATGTTATTCTCGGCTGACTTACTTCCTGAATTGAATCACCGCACTCTCCTAAATCAAAGAGGACCTACCTTCTGCATTTTCAAAAAAAAAAGTAAAATCCAATATTTACAAAATAAATTCGAAAATTGCGATAAATTTTAAGATTCAATTTAAAACGAAATCGAGTTAAGATGCAATTTTTTTTTTGTTATTCCATCGTCTCCGTTTGGAAAAGCTACATCCGGCTTGCTGTGTAAAAATTCACCCATTCGTCTGCGGGCCTCGTTGCATTAGAGACGGTAGGTATAGGTACTTTTGATTTTATAGGATAGTATCCCCAAGTACATGATATGAAAGAGTAGTGGCATATGGGTCCCATAACAGCCAGTATCAGCTCTGCTAACAGAGCACACATGAGCTGTGCGAATAGGGAGCCAATCGATACAAAACGTACTGCGCCCCGGCAGATCAACGGGTGAAATCATATTTTAAGGAATGGCGGTGGCGACGAAGGAATTTATGATAACATATCACGTATTTTATTACGATATAGAAATTCATGACAGCAAACAGATATGTAGGCACCGTGCAGCAACCCAAACAACAATAGATACATGCTTGCATGATATGGATAGACATATTGGGGAGCGTGTGCTGGACCGGCTCGAATGTGGGTCATATTCGCATGGGCTGTGTCCATTCGATTTATTTTGGCTCCTTAAAAGTTG
Organism: Rhingia rostrata; assembly: GCA_949824845.1. Lineage (NCBI taxonomy): Eukaryota > Metazoa > Arthropoda > Insecta > Diptera > Syrphidae > Rhingia > Rhingia rostrata. The sequence goes on along the minus strand of OX463755.1, from coordinate 18,621,456 downwards.
AATTATGCCAAACTGAATGCCATAGAGCAACACAAATGGGAGGAGATGCTTGCCAGATATTAACCCACATCGACCACTGCTTCGAGCCAATCCGAGGTAGGATACTCTCTGCCATCCTACAATTTGTTGGTGGAAGCATTGATTACAGTAGTAAACGATTCATTGAAAGGTTTTTATTGTTGTGCCAATGTGTGTGAATTTGTTTAGTTGATTGTGGGATAATTATTGTGGCATTGTTTTGATGCACAATGGTATTCATACTCGAAATGTGATTAGGAATTCATTATTACGCAGCGAGTTAAATTTATGTAGGTCTAGTAGAAATGTTGCTCTTATGAATGTGAAATATTGGATAGATCGACGGATTCAATTTAAAGAATTTATTGATCCCTGAATCAAATTGCATTTATAATTTGAGAGCACCCTATAACCTTTATATGTGTTTGTAAAGTAAAGGGTGGTTAAATTTAAAGGGCCGATGTTGATATTGATAAAACACAATTTTTTTAAGGAAATTATTGTCATTTCTTTGTATTATGATAATATTGGTTTGGTTCAATTATGGATAGAACAAAATATCGGAGAAATAGCAGTGGCGACCTCGGCGGCACGCCTCCATCCGATGATCCAAATTTTCTATAACGCTGAGGCATAATTGAGGTTCTCTGCCGTTAATATGCCAAATTATCTCACCCTTTTGCTCTTGAATTGTTGCCGCTTATCGATGTACCACTTTTCTTTCAAATAACCCCAAAGAAAGAAGTCCAACGTTGTCGAATCACATGATCTTGGCGGCTAATTGACATCGCCACCACGTAAGATTACAAGGCCATTGAATTTGTCGCGCAAAAGAGCCGCTGTTTCGTTAGCTGTGTGGCAAGTGGCACCGTCCTGTTGAAACCACATATCGTCCACATCCGTATGTTCCAATTCGGGCCATAAAAAGTTCGTTATCATCTCACGATAGCGAACACAATTCACACTAATTGCCTGACCGGCCTCATTTTGGAAAAACTACGTCCCGATGATGCCGCCAGCCCATAAAACGCAACAAACAGTCACTCTTTGTGGGCCCATTGGTTTTTCGACAGTCACTCTTGGATTATCATTCGTCCAAATGCGACAATTCTGCTTGTTGACGAATCAACTGAATTTCAAATGTGCCCCATCACTGAAGATGATTTTCTTCGAAAACGGATCATCCACTGTTGCCATTTCTTGCCACCATTCTGACCATTGACGACGCTTGAAATGGTCAAGAGGCAGGCTTTAGTTCTTGAGTCAATTGCACCTTGTAAGCGTGTAAATGCAAGTCTTTATATACACGGTTCATCAACGACGATCGTGAGGGGTGCAATTATTGGGCACGACGATGAGTTGGGGTGGACGGCTCATCAGCCACACTATCGCGAACAGCAGTAATATTTTCTGCAGTACGAGCTGTCCGAGCAAGTACTGGTATTTTCACATCTCCAACAGATCCGTTTGTCTCAAAATTTTGTACGATTTTTTCGATTTTACACACAGTTGGACGATTAAATTGACCGAAAAAATGCACGATATGCATTTTGATTTCAACGCCCATTTTCATAATAAGCCTGAATAGCTTTAACGCGTTGCTCGTTGACATTGAGAAATGTCAAATGAAATGCAGAACAAAACTTGACGTTTATGTGTGGTTTTTTCATCTCAAATCGACCAAGGTATTCTTCGTCCACTTTTGAGACGGTCTATGCTTCAGTACCGTAGAGAAGTACTGGGATGAATAGGGTCTTATCCATGATCTCCTTAGCAGTTCGAGTGAGGGCTTTATTACTAAATTGCCTTCTTCCGATGAAGACACAGCGGTTAGCAAGAGTCATTCTTCTGACGAAATGTTGTTGTCAGAGTTAATAGCGGAGCCGATATAGACAAAGTCCCGTACTATCTCAAAGTTATATCTGTCAATGGTGACGTTCTGTCCAATTAGTCGATGTTGTATGTCCTTTCGTGTTAATAGCATTTACTTCGTCTTGCCCTCATTTACTGCTTAACCCATTTTTGCCAAACGTGGCTATGACATCACGTTGAGTACTCTCAATGATGTCAATATTGACGGCGTATGCTTGTAGTTGCAACACTTCCTGGAAAGTTGTGCCTCTGCTGCTGGCTTCCGAGTTTGCACAATCCTGTCAAAAATCAGATTGAAGAATCCATATGCCAACGCATCGCCTTGCCTAAATCAGTTTTTGGTATCGAATGCGTCGGTTAGGTCGTTTCCGAACCTTATAGAGCAGCGAGAATTCTCCATTGTCATCCTACACAAACCAGATGAGTGTGCGCGGTATACCAAAACTAGACATGGCTCTGTATAGTTCGTCTCTATAAATGCTGTCTTATGCGGCCTTGAAATCGGTGAATAGGTGGTGGTTATCGATTTGAACTTCTTGCGTTTTTTTTCCAGAACCTGCCGAAGTGTGAAATTTTTATCGGTTGTGGACTTTCCTGACCTAAAGCCACACTGAGAAGGGCCGATGAGTTGTTGGCGTTCACATTTTACGCAAGATAGGATCTAGTAGGCGATTTTGAGGAGACTTATGCCTCTTAATTTGGCGCAGTTTAGAGGGTCTCATTTTTTGTGGATCGGGCAAACGATGCTGAGGTTCCATTCTTCAGGCATACTTTCTTCCGACCTGATTCAGCTTATGAATCTAGTCGGAGATTCATTATAAAGCTCAGCGGGAAGGCCGTCATTTCCGGCAGCCTTATTAAGCTTGAGTTTAGATATTGCTATCCTCACATCTCTCAGGTTGGGTGGTTGGCAGTTCTCGCTGTCGTTGTCACTATTGAATGGTTCGTTCTGAATGATAACAGAATTGAGTTCAGCATCGCCAATTAACAGTCTGCAGAAGTGGTTCTTCCATATCGTGAGGATCGACTGTGTGTCAACTAAGATATTTCCTTGTTCATCTCGACAGGTTTCTGTTTGTATCTTGTTTCCTTCGCTTTGACGTTTTACACTTTGCGAAAATCGTGCCTGAAGAGGCACCTCTCTACATCCTCGATCTCGAGCTTTTCTTTCTCGTTCTGAAAAGTCGGTGTTCTTCTTTCCTGCCTATAGAGCTCAACGGCAGCTCTCGTCTTCACCTGCAGATTAGCCTAGTAGGTACGTTCTTGGCCGCAAGCATCTGTCGGCATTTTTCATCAAACCAGGGGTTTCTTGTTGGTGGGCGCGAGAAACCTAGCATCGTTGGCATCGTTGCTATTGTTCTTCGACTTTCGATGCTGGTGGTATGGTGTTAATAAAGAGGTTTAGGGATACGTGTTGCGCGAAGGTCTTGGCGATTGCAGTCTTTCGAAATTAAATTTTTTCACAGTATTTCTGGATTATTGTGGCGTGGTGGGTATCCTCATTCTTACCTTGGCTGCAACCAGGTAGTGGTCCGAGTCGATGTTCGGACATCCAAAACACTGGATGTTTGCCTCTTGTCTATCGCAATCTGATCAAATTTGTTTGACCGTTCGTTGATATGTAGACCGCCATGTCCCCTTATGGATATTGAAGGTAGGAAACCATGTGCTGGCTATAGTAGCATTTCGTTTCGTAGCGAAGTCAATTAGCCTAAGTGCGTTACCAGACGTGTTGTCGTGTAGGCTATGTTTTCCGACAATACTGCCAAAGATGTCTTCACTTCCTACCATTGCGTAAAAATCTGCCAGCACGATTTTAACATCGTACTTCGGTAGCCGCTCATAGATTTTGGCAAAGCTTGCATAACTTATTATAATTATCGGTTGTGCTGGTGGCCATGGCTCAGGGGAACGCGTAGTTGATTGCTAAGCCAAACGCTTCGGGTTCAAGCCCCAGCTTCGGCAGCATTTGTTTTCTACGAAAATTGCCAGCTTATCTGAGGCCGCCTGTGCGATAATATGAGACAAATCTATGTCTTCTCCTCTGTGCCACTTAGGTTTTTGTGTCTGTCTATCTCTCACTGTTGTATTAATGTCTTGTTCTGTCCCAGCCGATGGATTCAGTCGCCAGTGATGTTACGTGTCTATAGTTCGTTGCATTCATGTGCTTAGTACCGTGATGTCAATGTCAATGTCAATGTCAATGTCAATTATCAAATGGCTTAAATGTTTCCTCGAGATAATCGGTCTATCATAATATGAGAACCTATTCCACCCAGCTCAACTATTCACCAATAACCAGATCGGTCTCTATCGGTGTTGTTTTAAGTCACAAAAGTCTGAACAAATCTTCACACAACCTCAGATATTGGTTGTAAGTCTATTAGTCGATTTCAGAACAGCTATCCAGCTTAAATTCAGTCGAGTGTGCAGGTCGGCAACAACTTTTTGGAAACATTTCTAACCAAAAATGTAGTTGAAGGAGGTAAGGGTAGAGCAACATCATTATCCCAGTCCCCTTCGATTACCAGGCAGATGGTCGCACATGTATAAACGGAACTTAACCAATTTGAAGTATGAAATCCAGAGGTCATACTTATAAAGTCATACACTGCAACTCCGTTTGAACGCGAATTAATGCCTCTAGTGAGCTCAACCCAATTTCGTATCTCATAAGCACAATTGTTTGTTTCTATTCAGGATATCAGACAAACATATCAAGACTAGAAAGCTATCACTGGAAGGTGCTAGAATTTATCCTTCGGAGTCCGCGCGGCGTTAGGTCCCATTCATTCTGTCAAAGAGTAAACGCGGAAAATAGATTTAGTGCTCTGTAATAGTAGTTATCTGTATACTTAAACAATGCAATTGTTAACTTAATCAGGAAAAATGTTATAATATGCTTTTGGGAGGGCATATTATCGCCCACAGTGTGTTACTTTTACAATACAAAATATGTGGAATCGAACTAGGACAACAGAGTCGTCTCGAATCTGCAACAATAATTGTCCTTAAAATAATGTCATGCAAACGAAGACGTTAAAACCTGTCCGTATTGCTTTCCAACACTCAACGTTACCTAACGTTCATTGCAAAATCCAATTTTACACCCTCTGTCAAAAAAAAAAAAAAAACTCGAAACAAGTGTTGAGGTCCTTAAAATAAGTACTCACTGCAAATTTATTACTGCACAAACGAAGTTACTTCTTTTGAAGGGTGCCCTGAGATGCTCCAATCTACGCGCATACAGCAAGCCGAGGTGATTTATATATCGTCGTTCGTTGTCGTCTTCTATTATTTTGCGCCCTCAGTCAATATCGGAACAATTTGCTGAAAATCCAAGTTTAACCAATGAACATGAACAAAGGACATAACAAAAAGGAATAAAGGACTCCTAAAAAAAGGGGCTTCGTTAGCATAATATCGGCCTCAAAGTAAGTGTCTTGCGTTTTTGAAATTCAAATTAAAGGAGTTTATGGAAAATCGAAAGTCAAAAGAAGTTTCCCTTTCTGGCATCACAGGATATTATGATCCTTTCCGAGCGCCATTTTTTTTTTTTTTGTTTTATAGAAATAATTCTCTTCTGTCCAGTCTTCGTTTTCACTATTATACCTCACGAATTTTCCTTTGAAGGAAGCCCTCACAAAAGAAATCTTTAAACTCCGAGGGTTGAGCGGTATGTACCACTACTATGTACACAGTTCGCCTCGCATAACATTAAATTATTTAAAACATTTTTTTCGTAAGATTCTGCATGGCGGAAACTTAATTTCATGCATTTTGAGCATCAGAAACGTGTCGGTAAAAATTGCCCCCGCAATTTTTTCTCGAACAAGGAATATACGTTTCACTGTTTTTTTTTTTGCTGAAAATTACGTGCGGACACTAGCCCGTGTAAGTCGCAAGATTTATAAGGACACAGTGCTGTAAGATAATGAGGTTCAGGGAACGTTATGAAGTGCCGAGAGCACGCAAAGTGAGTGTACGTAAAGCGCGCGATTTATTAAGCGGCAAAAACTTTATTACGTAAGGTAGGCATGAAGCTCTGCCAAAGTGAAACCAGGGGAGATGAGGTGGAACAATTGAGGGGGAAAAGAAATTATTTAATTTTTATGGAAATAAATGTTCAACAAAATTACCAGATAGGATAGGATCACGTTTTGGGGCGACCTTTCTTTTGTATTGGGCTTGTTATTGCTGGCAATCAGGATGCGAGGCAAAAGGATTGTTTAAGGAACTGTTTTTCTTTTGTTATTTAAGGACCTTCGCATTTACAATTTATATTTTGTAGTATACAAACAATGAATGGATATCGAAATGGCTGCGTGAAATCGAAGTCGTAATACCAGCAGAAAGAGAGAATTGTTTGTTGTCCTTTTCCGGTTTTTTTTGTCTAATCGTTCACATTTCTCAAGGACAGTTCAAGGAAAATCGAATAAAATTTGTATGGATTTATACTGCACGCGCTCTAGTAAAAGCGTTATCCATTTTTTTTGTGTTGTTTTGTGAATAATCAATTGGTTATAACAATAACTGAGAGGGTCCTTTGGTCGATAGGTTGTCCGCTTCGTTAAGGAGTTGAATACATTATCTTTGATTTATTGCTTTCTTTTCAGCTTGTAGACATTTCGCGAATGGATTAAAAGTTGTTATTTTAATAAAATCGACGGTGGTGTAGTTGCCAAAAAAAAAATTAAATGTGATTCGGTCGGTATGATAATTTGCAGATATAAATGTTGGATCTTCTACAAATTTTACTATCGACAGTTTAGAAGGCCGGTTTGTGAACAAATTTTATGACGCTTTTCATATTATTTTGGTTTTGTGCTCAAAAGTTCTACTTAAAATGGCGGACCACGAAGATGGCCAGACAAAATGTATCCCGAAATTTAACAAAACATATTTTAGAAAGGGTCTTGTGTCTCGTGCCCCGTCTTTTCTCGGAATTTTTCCGATCGCAGAACAACCAATGATTTGCACTATTTTGCAGTACTCGATTTTACACTTTAAAAAAATCTCTACTAATCGTTTTTTACTTTTTGCTGTTTTCTCCACTCTTCTTCTTTTCGTGGCTATTTATTCTTCCTTCCTTTTTCACGATGTCCTACCTTCCCTCTACAGCCCTTTGGACTGGACATGTGACTGTTCATTTCTACGCATCGACGTCAGGTATTGACAACACACACGCGCTCTTTTCAATTGGGTTTACCAGTTGGATTTTCACAATCGCACCGGGTTTTCCCCGCTCCACTTGTGTTCTAGGAAAACCTGGTATCAATCCTGGACGACTATTTTCTGCCAATCAAATATTTACCCCGACTGCCTATGTTTGATTGACCGCGACCAATGTGAAAACCGAACTACCCGAACTACGATGGGGAAGATTGAATATCGGAAGGAAGGAAGGAAAGCACAGCACTTTCTCAGAAGCAGTGAGCTTTGAGGATGAAGGAGAATGACATATAAAAATGAAAAAAAATTCCGAGAACTCTGTTGAGGGTTTGGCGTGCAGTTTTTAAGGTAAGGGATTACCATTCAAGTGCCATCTTTAAATTATTTGGATGTTAGGATCGAAGCCTTTGGTGTTTTTGGTGTTTGGTACACCCATCGTCGTTCCCTCCTATTGCTATTTGACGGTTTGACAGCCGTCGGACAATATAACAGCTTTTGGAGGACATGACAGCTGTTCTTTGTCAAAGTTGTCTTTGGACATGATATCACGTGTTTTTCGTACCCTCGGAAGGAGACAATCTTCTCGTGGCCATGAAACTTTCAAGGTTACGTCATCGTCGTTCCCTCCTATTGCTTTTTCACGGTTTGACAGCCGTTCGACAATATAACAGCTTTTGGAGGACATGACAGCTGTTCTTTTTCAAAGTTGTCCTTGGATATGATATCACGTGTCTTTCGTAACCTCGGAAAGACACAATCTTCTCGTGGCCATGAAACTTTCAAGGTTACGCCATTAATGGAGGGGTTATATTTTGGGCAGTCCTCCCTAAGCCTCTGCAGCTCCTCCTTAACTCAATCGATGGGTGAAATAAAGGAGAGCTTTTACTCCTGCGTTGGCGGTTGCGCCAACAATGCGGTGGCGCAAATATTTCGTTGGTGCCACGGATCGTCCTTCCCCACCTTTCATTATCGCGTTGGGGTTAACGAGGGATCGTCTTCCCTCACCTATCGAACCATTTAGACCATCCTGTCTGATGCCGCCCATCTTGAGTCTCCCACCGTCCGCTCAACTAATAATTTCACTTCGATAAATCACTATCGAAGCTATTTCTCCATTAGCTGTTGAACTCGTTGAAATGTGATTCTGAATAGTTGGTTGTCGTCGTTGTTCTGTACAATTGTGATTCAGAATTCACACGTAGTGTTGTTCTCATAACAAGCCGTCTGAAGTCTTATGGAAAAACATTTGGCGCACTTTTATGAAGTTTACTTTTATAAGACTTCTTTAAATACTTTTATTGAGCCTTAAAGAATAAGTTTGCTTGCTTATAAGAGGTCTTACACAAGGAAAACCAACACCTTAAATGATTTTTCTCTCACCCTCCTCTCGTGATGATTTGACACATCATGGGAGTAGTTTCAATTATCAACAAAAGCTTATCTCAAATTCGCCGTTCCGAGTCGGCATAAAACAGGAGGTACCGCCATCGTGCAAGGAGTGAACATGCACACATGAATGGTTGAGGAAATCTCGGCCCTGTGTACTAGCGAGCCTGTTGCGCCACATTTGTTTTGTAATTAAATTATATTGCCTGCCTTACAGCGGAATAATTGTTAGTTGGTGTGGGTTTCGACGAATGTGTATTCTCGCCCGCTTACGTCTGTCCATTGTGAGTCTCCCCACTCTCCCTGGAGCTGCATCACACGGAGATTATCATCAAACGCTTGATGTACCTGTTATTGGTTCCATTCTCTAGATCTGAAGGTCATTGACCAGTTTCGGATGGAACCATGGCTGCCCCCCACTTCCTCCGAATTCCAGGCTTGCGAGCATAAAGACGAGAGGGGACAAAACTTCTCCAGGAACGATGTTCGCAAGTTTTACCAAAGTGTACAACCTTCAAGCCAAGGGTTCAAGGCTCGAACAGAATCATGTCGATATGAACAAGGAAATATCGTAGTTGAGACACAGTCGATGCTTAGGATATGGAAGAACCACTTCTGCAGACTGTTAAACGGCGCGGCGATGACGAACAACATTCCGCTCTAAGGCAGAACCATCCATTTAATATTGGCAACGACAGCGAAAACTGCCAACCACCCGACTTGAGTAGGGATAGAAATATCCAAACTCAAGCTTAACTAGGCTGCCGCAAATAAAGTCCTTCCTTCTGAGCTTTATAAAGCCGGCGGACATGACTTGGTAAGTAACATCCAACAACTCATAAGCCATGGTCTGATGAAAGTATGCTTTAAGAATGGAAACTCAACATCATTTGCCCGTTGCACAAAAAAGGAGACCCTCTGAACTGTGCCAACTACAGAGGCATACGTCTCCTCAACATCGCCTACAAGATCCTATCCGCCTTAATATGTGAACGCCTGAAAACATTTACCAACAACCTGATCAACACTTATCAGTGTGATTTTAGGCCAAGAAAGTCCACAACCGATCAAATTTTCACACTCCGGCAGATCCTTGAAAAACCAAGAAGTATAAATCGATACCAACCACCTATTCATCGATTTAAAATCCACATACGACAGCATTTATAGAGACGAACTCTACAGAGCCATGTTAAGTTGGCGGTGCGTTGTCATGTGACTTCTTCAATTTGATTCTTGAGAGAATTTTGCAAAACTCGGAAGCCAGCACCAGAGGCACAATTTTCCAAAAATCGGTGCAACTACAAGCATACGTCGGCGTGATGTCATAGCCACGTTTAGCAAAAATAGGTGCAGCAGTGAATGAGGGCAAGACGAAGTATATGCTTTCAACATGATGGAACACACAACATCGACGGAATTGGGCAGAACGTCACCATTGACAGATGTAACTTTGATGTAGTACGGGACTTTGTCTATCTCGTCTCCGCTATTAACTCTGACAAAAACATCTCGTCAGAAAATTAAAGGAAGAATTACTCTTGCCAACCGCTGTTTCTTCAGGCTGAGAAGGCGATTCAGTTGTAAAGCCCTCACTCGGACTACTAGGGAGAAGCATGAAGCATGGACCGTCTCAAAAGCGGATGAAGATATCCTTGGTCGCTTTGAGAGGGGATTTCTTCGGTCCGTTTGCGTTGACGGACTATGGAGACGTAGATTCAACCAATAACTAATCTTGCTGTACAGCTGCATGTCAGTGGTCAAGAAACTCAGCTTTGAACGTTTGAGATGGCTACGACATGTAGAACGAATGGAACCACAACTCCGTCTAGCGGTGACTTCGATTCCCATGATCTTGGCAGCGATCTAACAGGGCCATTTCGAGAGAGCTGCTCACCAAATTAGTCCTTTAACATTTCCATTGTTTCACGTGCTGTGTGGCATGTGGCATCATCTTGATGAAACCACATGTCAACCAAGTGCAACTCAGTCAACTGGGGCAAAAAAAGTCGCATATAATGACTCGATATCGTTGGCCCTTGTTGGTAAAGTCTTATGAAAAATGGACCGATGATGCCACCAGCTCATAAACCACACCAAACTGTGATTTTTGCGGGATGCATCGGTTGTTATTGTATGGCATGTGCCTGTTCATCACTCCAGATGTGATAGTTTTGCTTATTTGCGTATCCGTTGAGCCAGAAATGAGCATCATCGCTGGACACAATTTTTCGATAAAACAGCGGATTTTCATGGAGCTGTTCTAAGTCCCATTCACAAAAAACTCGACGTTGTGGTGGGTCATTCAGCTTCAATTATAGGCTTTCAAACCCAAATCGACACGTAAAATTTTCCATATGGTTGAGTAACACATGCCCAATTGCTGAGAAAAGCGAAGAATTGACATTTCACGATCTACTTACCATTGGACGCTACGACTGCAATATTCTCATCGGTATGCACTGTACACATGCGAGTCGATGGTTTAATGTCCAATAAAGTAAATTTGATGCAAAATTTGGTGATAACAGCACGAACTATTGATTCAGCAGGTCGATTATGACGACCATAATATGGTCGTAAGAAACGATGAACACTTTTCACAGAGCACCAATTTTGTTAGTAAATTTCATAAATTTGCAATCGTTGCTCGGTTGTAAGTCTTTCCATGATTAAATGGCAGAGTAGACTGAAAACTTTTCACATTGACAGATGAAGTTTGGACGCCATTACTAACCAGTGCTGCCAACCTGAAAAAATATACTTGAGTTAACGTGAGTCTTAAAATGAAATGCAGAAAGATAATTTGTGTGGGGATAACTGGATTCATGCTCAGCACTCATACTGCGATACTCATATAACTCTTAGCTGACAAGTTCTAAAACCTTTTTATGTCTGATGATAAAATGTTATCATCTTCTGCCTGAAGTACCGGGGTGTTGGCAGACGGATTATGTTCCGCTAGAACAATTTCGAAACAACTTTTTAATTTGCAATATTCCAGCTTTAATCGACACAATCCTACCGCTACAGTCAAATATAGTATAGGATTTTAGTCTAGACACTTCTAAGCATATACTTCCATTTATACTTTAAGTGAAATTATAATTTTTCTTGTAGTGCTCCTTCTACTGTAACAGATTGGCTTATATACTACAAATCCATCGATCCTAAGAAAATAAATGAATTTTGCTGGCCTACCCAAAATAAATCAAAACCTCATAAGGATATAAGCAGACCACATATTTGTGTTATTTATTAAGTTCCAATAATTCTCCACCTACGCAGTGTTTATAATTTCTGTCTAGTCAAGAGTTTTCTTTTCATCTGCAGCCCTCACTTTGATAATATTTTCCCCCTCCATCCCTTAAGCAATACTTATGTCATGCCACTCTTTTTGTTTGTTATATCTTCCATCGTGGTAAGGAACATAAAGTAAGACACCGAAGTGCTCAAGGCCTGAAAAAAAAAATAAACACAAAATAAAGTCAATCTTCAGCGCACCCTTATCAATAGGGTGATACACCCCCCGTCGAGACGAAAACATGTCTCTTATTTACTTACCGAGCCAATACTGTTGAGGGATAAGACCGTAAATTTCATCCCATTAATTTGGACTGTCTTCTGGGATCGATAAATCGCAAAGCTTATGTCCTTAATAAGTTTGGCATTGGTCTTGCCATCACCGTGGGGCAATATCGACTCCCAATTGCACATGTAATAAGAGTTACCCATTTGCGCCGCCTAAACAAGAGTGGGTTCAAAGATTATGTTGAACGGGTGTGCACATTTAAGAGACTTACGGCATCTGTGAAGCGCTGACCAAACGAACCAATTAAAAGGAACTCCGTGCTTTGAGAAAACAACCACGAATAATACTGCAATATGGCAACACTGAATTCGCTCTAAGTAAAAAATAGGAGTATTTGAGTAAAACGATGGCGTTTCGAAATACTTCATACCTTTGCCAATTTAAATGCCACCACACAGAGGAGGAAGGTCCCGAATGTCATCCAAATAAAGAGAAACACGCTTAGTACACCCTGCAGGTCTTTTGTAAAGCTGAGAGAAAATCAAAAGTACTGCATCAATATTTCAGGAAACTATCTTCATGCTTACCTGTCAATCAACTGTTGTTTCTCAATGACGGCTTTCAGCTTTCGAGTGAAAATGTCATGCAAAGCATTCGGCTTTTTAGGATCGCTCTTTTTTACAGCTTGACACGAGCTATCGAACATTCCAGATAACTCCTTCTGTAACATTTCATAGCGTACCGCACAATATCGAAGTGTTGATGCAATAAATAGGTCCTGCCCGCCCATCAAACTCACGCTAGAAACACCCACCCAACCGGTGTACATTGTTGTGAACGCATACTTCCATGGTTCCTGTGCATCGTAGGAAAATTGCATTCGATACAAGTACGGCTTGGATTGAGAACTTGGGTCTCTTGCTATGGCAACTCCTACTGTCAAAAACATAAAGAACAGAGTCACCAGATATCCAAACGCCATCCCATTGACTAATCGTAAGCTCCGATTGACCTCTGCATGTAGCTTCTCATTCTCCGACCTAGACAAAGAGTTCTTCAACTAAGACCAAAACTAAGTCTCTCATACCTACTTATCAACGTATATCCTTGAATAGAACTTCCTAAGGACATGCTTCATCCGATTGCGAGAAAACAACAAATTCAAGATTCGTATGCTGAACTGTGTCCCAATAAAGGTCGTACAAAAGCACTCGGCGACACTGGTGAACTCACCCTTGTGCTCTCGAATAAAGAGGATCTCTCCCAAGATGGTGCCTCCATAGCACAAAAGGAATAACCAAGCTAAGCTAGTCGCAATGAAATATTGATACCTTGAACTGTTGTCAGCTAATGGCCAAACCCAGTTGATCTTGTACGAGAGATAATATCTCGGCAGGGTGACTTTTTCGCCATTTGACGTTACCGGAGCGAATAGCTTCATCGCAACGTCCGACAGGATACTGTACGCGCAAAATGGCCCACTTTGGCTGTTTATATATGGACAACATGGAGCTTCCATGGCCTTGGAATGAATATTTCATACCTTTCGGCAAGCTGAATCACATTTGAAAATTGTTTTGGGATATTGAATGTTTAATTGGAAAAGGGATTCACCCGCCGCTGACAGCTATTTGTCGCGGTGCATTAATGTTTCATTTATGGATATTTGTGTGAGCATCAGTATTTTAATGGCCATGGGGTTGGGTGTAGGGTCAAATGATAAATGCGATATCGATAATTAATTAAGGTATCCTGACAAATTATCATGTGTAAATATATGGCGTTTGTTTGGTGTAGGAAAATAATTTTCTAAGTACACAAGGATTTTGTCTTTCCAGTTGCCATTATGTCTGGGATTCAGTAAGACTTGGTTAATTTATTAAAAAGGTTAACAATTCAGGTAAATATTTTATTTCTTTAGTGCTACCTGAGTTGCAAACTACCACCATGTATAATTGAGCGTTTTATGTTAAAGCTTTGTATGATTGGTGTTTACTTTCAAAGAGCTCTGGGATTATAAGTTGACAAAAAGCACAAAAAGGTTTTCATTAGTTGAATAAACATTAAAAAATTAATTCGGACACCATGTCGGTGTTAAAGCTGAGTGATGCGATTATATGAGAACACAAGCGTTCTCACTCTAGCCTCTCACTATCGACTCCTACCCTCACCTCCACGCTGGTGACTGTTGCGTGCATAGTACCTCGACTGGAGATGAGGTATGAAACCACTGGGGAAGGTCGTTGTTAGCAGCGAACTAGAGAGGAGTGTCCTCTCACTAAGGTACCCAATCTCAGGCGACAGCAGAAGAATTCCCTAGATGGAGTCAACGGTGGCGCCTGTGGCTCCAGTTAGATCGATCTAGTAAGTGTAATCCCTATATAAAGCTTCTTCGACATATTTGAATACCAAGTCTATAAGGATTTCCAAAATTGAGCTATGGTGTTGGAAAGTAGTTGGTGGAGGAGGAGCCCTTAATTGGTCAACGGCAGCACTCATATCCGAAAATGGGTGACCGACATCGGTATTTCCCGCCCGCTGTCCTAGGGTCAAAACAAGGACCTGGCCCTTCAGTTTGGGATTTGTGCCGTCGGGACAACTTCCCGAGCATCGAAAAAAACTTATAATTCTGTAGGAGACGCAACCAGCCTCGGATCAGGAATTCCTCATTTGGCACCAAGACCCGGAACGTCAATGGACTATGACATCGGAAGCTACTCAAAAACTGTTCTCATGCGGTACAAGGCAGATGCAACTGCGATTCAGGAGGTATAATGAAGAGGATCAGGTATAATGAAGAGAAAGAATCTCGACATTTATTAAAGCTGCAGCAAAAGATTTCATGTATTTGGATGCAGATCGTGGGAAATCGGCTTAGGATAAAAGTCATTAATATCAAGCCGATAAGGGATCGGCTTTCTGTGATCCGCATCAAAGTTACGTTCCAAAACATAAGCCTCATATGTGCACATGTCCCTACCGAAGAGGCTGAAGATCCCAAGAAGGAGAAGTTTTATGACCTATTGGCTGGAGCCAACGGAGCCTGTCCGGAGTATGATGTAAATGTCGTACTCGGGGATTTCAATGTTTTAGTCGAAAAGGAAAATAACTGGCGGTTGAGTTGACAAGCGCAGAATCCACGAAACGACAACATACCACGGCTACCGACTAATCGATTTTGCAGCAGCTCGTAATACAGTTATAAGTAGCCCTATGTTACAAAGGCTAAGGATCCACACAGCAACCTGGGACTCTCCAGACGGTCGAACCGCCAACCAAATCGACCATGTGCTAATCGATGCGAGGCACGAATCTGACATCCTCGACGCACACATTCCGAGGGGCAAATGTCGACTATGACCATTTTCTTGTCGCGGCTAAATTCAGAGCTCGACTGTCCACCGAGAAGAAGCTGCGAACTGCACAGAAGAATTAACTCTACTTTTGACGCCTTAGCACACCAGGAGCAGCCAGAGCCTACAGCGAGCACCAGAGTATGAAACTCTTCTCTGTGCACTCACCTACCACAGACGCCAACAATCAGTGGTGACAGTATTGCGACATCATCAAGAAATCGGCCGAAACCACTGTAGGGTACCAGCCACCCCCGAGAAGGAGCCCGTGGTATGATGATGTACAGAAAAAAGGTGATAGAAGATGCACACAAGAGAAAACTGCAGCGCAAAACAAGGGCAGCGAGAGAAGAGTATAGAGCCAGGAGAAGGGAGGAAAAGAAGACCCTGCATAGAAAGTAGAGGGCTTACGCAGCTTCCCAGTTGAAGCAAATAGAAGAGTCGCGCGATCGTTAAAACATCCTGAGGTTTTAAAAAAAAGTTCAAGCAACAGTCTGCTGGCTATAAAACCGGAACGCTGGCTCTTCGAGACAGCGAAGGAAACCTAGTCACCGAAGCGCAGGGAATAGTAGATGTGTTTAAGCAGGATTTTCAGCAGCTGCTTAGAGAACCCAAGTCCAGTCAATGAAGTGCTAGTTCCACCACTTGGTATAGAATAAGTTGGCCTAGCTATAAAAAAGCTTAAGAACAACAAGGCCGCAGGCTCTGATGGCCTACCAGATGAGCATTTCAAATACGGTGATGATGTTTTGGTAGGGAACGTGCACCGAATCATCAACCAAGTATGGATGGAAGAAAACATGCCCGATAACTGGACCATCAGCTCCATATGCCCCATATACAAAAAAGGCGATCCTATGTCTTGTAAGAACTATCGAGGCATATCAATGCTAAATGTCACCTACAAGATCCTATCCAACATACTGTGTGAACGTCTAAAACTTTTCTGCAACACACTAATCGGCAAGTAACAGTGCGGCTTCCGGGACGGCAGATCGTGTATAGACCAAATCTTCACACTGAGGCATATTCAAGAAAAGACCAACGAATTTCAAGTCGAAACTCACCACCTACACATCAACTTCAAAGCCGCGTATGATAGCATACATACAAAAACTGAAAAGCACGCGCTGCAACGTGCAGTTTGGAAGTAGCTCCTCCGAACTATTTCAAACATGCACTGGAATTCAGTAAGGAAGCGCGCTATCATGTGACTTCTTCAATCTCATACTGGAGCAGATAGTACGAAGGGTAGGTGTCAATACTAAAGGCACTATTTCCAACAGGTCCGTCCAGCTGCTGGGCTATGCGGACGATATTGACATCATCAATCGCTCCCAGCATACCGTCGTGGAAGCGTTCACTGCGATTGAAGAACCGGCGAAATCTGTTGGCCTTGAATTAAATGAGGACAAGACTAAGTACATGCTATCAACAAACAAACAAACATCTGTCCACCGCCTAGGACAAAACGTCACTATTGATAGCAGCAATTTCGAGATAGTCAACGAGTTTACCTGCATCGGAGTAAACATAGAGTCCACGTATGACACCCTCGTGGAGATCCGGCGAAGAATAACCCTAGGAAATGGTTGCTACTTCGGTTTGGCGATACAACTGGGTACAAAATTCCTAACTCGAAGGATGAAATGTGCGCTCTATAAAACCTTGAACCCTGCCAGTTCTGCTTTATAGCGCCGAATGCTGGACGATAAGCAAAAAGGAAGAGCTGATACTGGTCTCCTACGAGAGAAAAATACTTCGGCGGATTTTCGATCCTGTGCGAGGAGGGCGAATGAAGGAGTGAAAACAACCGTGAATTCTATGAGCTGTACCAAGATGTGGATGTAGTCCTTAAAGCAAAAACACGTTAACTACATTGGCTCGGCGACTTCGAGCGAATGGACAATAATGCTTGCGCAATTAAGACCGAACCTCCATCTCAAAGAGCAAGTCATAGACAACTGGAAGCAGCAAGCCCGGGATCGTAGAGGATGGAAGGCTGCAGTGTCTCAGGAACAACATTTATCTAAGCCAATATTTTCGCAAAGCTCTTCGAGCTCTAAAATTGGTATACCCACGTTGGCTTGCAAGAGCTGTTTGATCTTCACTAGAGCTTAACGACTTCAAATACGTCATAATCTTATATACTAGAGCTACAATCCGCAAGAGCGTGGTCCTCAAACACGGTGAGTCTCCATTAAGTCTCTCTACTAGTATTAAAGCAATTTTTTGCCACTTTCTTGTATATGTATACTAACGAAGATGGCTATGATGTCACGTTAACTCCTAGAAATGATGCCATTATCGTCGGCGTATGCTAGTAGTGGCATAATATTGTGCCTCTGGCTTTGGCTCGGGAGTTTTGCACAATCCTCTCAAGAATGAGATTAAAGTATTCACAAGATAATGCATAACCTTATCTAAATCACTTTTTGCTATCGAATATGTTAGTGAGGTCGTTTCCAACCCTCATCCTGCACAGACGGAAAAGAGTGGGCGGTATATCAAATCTATACATGGCTCTGTATAGATCGTCTATATAAATGGTTTTGAAGACGGTCTTGGTAGCGCGATGTTTAATGCGATAAGCTGCCGCTTAGAAGGTCTGGGTTCGATTCCCAGCCACAGGAATAGCTAATTTTGATGATTTTTCACTGGCCCTCGGATAATTGATGCTGAGGTTTTATTCTTCAGGCATATTTTGATCAGACAGTGATTGGCTTATGAGTGGGTAGATGTAACTTACCAAGTCATCTTCGCCGGCTTTATAAGGCTCGGCGAGAAGGCCGCCATTTCCGGCAGCTGTAATAAGCTTGAGTTAAGATATTGCTATCCTCACCTCACTTAGGTCGGGTGGTTGGCAGTTTTCGCTGTTGTTACCAATATTGAAAAGTTCACTCTGCCTAGCAGCGGAATGGTTTAGTCATCGCCGTTTAACAGTCTGCAGAGGTGGTTATTACATATGCTCAACATCGGCTGTATCTTAACTACCATATTTCCTTGTTCATCTCGACAGGATTCTGTCCGAACTTTATATCCTTGGCTTTGATGTTTTGCACTTTAGTAAAACTCGCTAACATCGTTCCTGGAGTCGCACCTCTCTATATCCTCGATCGCTCGCTTTTCTTCCTCTTTTTCTTCTTTCTAAAATGCCGGTGTTCTTTCCTTCTTCTTTGCCTAAAGAGCTCAATGGCAGATCTCGTCTTCATCTGCAACTTAGCTTTGTAGGCCTCGATCTTGGCTGCGAGCATCTGTCGGCATTCCTCATTAAACCAGGGGTTTCTTGCTGGTGGGCGCGAGAAACCTAGCACATCAGTTGCGGTTGATCTAATGGCTCATCTAATGGTCAATGAATGCGTTCCTTATACTTTTCGCATTTTAATTATAATTTGTTGAATTATTTCTTGGTGATCTGTGCGCAGGGAGTACTTGCTATAGTCCTCTTTTGTTACCCAGTGAAGTCAGTTAGCATAAGTCCGTTTCCAGACGTTGTGTAATATTGATTTTATTTCTGGTTGTGTTGATAATATCTGTTTACTACTTGGGCACTGTGATCATCCAGAGGATTACTTTGGACGTCGATCATAACTTTTGTTAAGAACTCCTTTCTTCAATCGAAAATTAAGCTCAAGGCAGGCCTATGTTGGTGAATTTAGCCTTGATGTAAATCGTGAGCAATGCGTTGACTGAAGTTATTAAAAAACATGCGTATACCTCTTACTACTAACCCCCATCTCAATAGTCATTGATTCTCCTATATATGTATGATATATCTTTTCAAGTCACACGATTCTGCGTCCTTCTTGGTGTACCGTCCTTCCAAGAATGACTACCCAAGCGCAGATTCCACTCAACTCATTTCTCTCTCTCTCTCTTTGTATCAAAATAAAAACACCACTCCCTTATGTAGAAGTTGTATTTATTAATGAGGCTCTTTTCTCTTTCACTCAAACATCCTCTAGTCAAACATTCTTTTCTCTAACATGTATAACATCAGCCTTAGTAATGAGCAATTGTTCGTCTTCCATTACACGGCCTATCCCATCTTATTTCGTGAATTGCAGTAATGTCTACCTGTTATCAGCTTAAGTTCTTTGCTAGTTTTTCTGCTACACATAACTACTTTAACATTCCATGTGACAGTTCTTTGTCTTCGGCTTCTGTTTAACAAGGAAGGCCCTGAAAAATAAAGCAATTCTGTTGAACCTTAGCATTTAATAAAAAAAAAAATTATCGTGGATTTACGACAACTGTCACTATATAAACGACTTATTTGCTTGCCTCAAAAAACGATTAAGTCCTATCGTCTAACAATGAACAAGATACTCCTTCTTAACGACCTATTCAGACCTTTAACTGATCCTGGAACACCCTACTTTATACAAACAGTTCCACCCACCCAGCTCAGTAAGAAATTTGACAACTCCATCGCTTTGGGGCAATATTCAGTTCCCAGAAACAATCCTCTGTTAGAAGGGCGTTCCAGTTCAAGTCGAAATAATATTAAAAACTAAAGCAAAAGCAACGAAGGACATTCGTTGAGCATAGCTGAACAAAAAGATCGCCACCGGCACTGCAACAATTTGCCATTCCCTTTTATTTATTTATGCACTGATACTAACACCGACAGTCGCGTCGTCCCTTCATGTAGAAGTAATACTTCAATTCGTTCTCATGCCTAATGGCAATATCCTTAAAACCGATATTCGTCATTGTTTTTTCACAGCCAATAAAACTAAAGGACATTGTAAACGTGAAACGATTTAAGGGGTGACAAAAAAAAGAAAAAGGACGAGCAGGGATGCAGACAATTCGCAATAGAAAGCACCACCGCTACACTGGAAGGAGCAAAAACGAATTATCAGCCATACAAAGAATAAAACTTGCGACATCATATGTACACACAACGCCCCGTAGGACCTTCATGAAGCTTGGTCGCTTTTCTATGTAGCTGATTCATATGACGTGTACCGAAACTAAAACCCCTTAAACCGAAAAACCGTCGAATGACTCGAATGAAATATCATGCCTCTGTCCAAAACTATCCTTCTACACAATCTAATGTGTGTATGTGTGTGTTTGCCTCCAAGGAACATA
Organism: Rhingia rostrata; assembly: GCA_949824845.1. NCBI lineage: Eukaryota > Metazoa > Arthropoda > Insecta > Diptera > Syrphidae > Rhingia > Rhingia rostrata. Next base: position 18,601,023 of record OX463755.1, on the reverse strand, counting down.
ATATCGCTTTTTTCGTTTATGTCCACCATCTCTCACCACCGTATGTATATAATATATATGTACATATAAAATATATAGAACGTATGGAGTGGCTTGGTTGTGCCGTTGAATAGACTCCTTTCGGTATGGATGTAGTGCATACGGTTCGACACAATGCTTCCATTAAACCAAGTGGAAAATCTCGTTTGTCATCCATCGATATATCGGTGTCGCATTGTCAAATCCAGGACACGGCTGTCTCTGACGACTTGACATTGTTGTAAACTATTCATCCCCTTCATAAATTTTCTACTTAAATTCGTTGGCGCTGGCAGTGACAGCCCTAGGTCCTGATGTATATCGATCCATTGAGCACGCACTCGACAGTCACCAGTGGACGATAGTCGAGCGATTTGAATGATAAAGGTGGGATAGATGAGACTAAGCCTGGATGTTTGAATGGAGTTCCCGTGTTCTCTTGTCAATCCGTAAGCTGGACAGCCGAATGCTAGATCGGTTATTAATCCCTTAAATGATTCTCAGTTTCGGACGCAGAAGGTAAGACTTGACAGAGAGCGTAAGATCTAGTGCCTAGGTATACATTAGCTCATCACTGTCAAGGGGTTCATTTATCAAACGCAGTTGACATAGCGGTGAATCAATCAAATGTGCAAATTTGTCACAATTGTTTCATCAAGGTCCTGTTCTATCACCTGGAAATGCGATATGAGAGTCAATGATACCATTACCAGCTGGAGGACGGATAGTACCATTAACCCAAATTTTTTTTTACAAAAATCCAATTCAAGGCTAAGGAGATAACCATTACACGGGGATGCAAAGAAAGAGGTTTCTCCCTTTGTATGGGTAAAGGATTTGCCATCTTTTTTATTTGCATATCAGCATAACTTTATGGCGTAAGCCAATATTCCTTGACACCTTTCAGTACTCAAGTTGACTGCTTAAATTTTTTTTCTTTCAGGATGATGATGGCGAAATCCGCACCACGTTTTACGACAAATCTTAATGCGAAGTGGTGCTTTGGCGGAGTGCTGAATGATTTTTCGAGGCTTGATGAATATTGCTGCTGCTTTAAAGGTGGTATAGCCATTCCATCCTTGCATCCGTGTTTTCCCATCAGGGGAGAGAAAAAATCAAAATGTGTATAGAATTCCTCTTATAATGGCATTGGATGTGGACGGATGGATGGAAGGAGATTCATTCTCACCCATTGAGTCATCTTTCAGAATGATGTGCCTGAACATACAACGGTACGATTCATCATCATCGTCACGAACGAGAGCTATACGCTGATGCGTCGTGACGCGACGTGAGGACGTATATCGGTGAGGGGTATGTAGTGTAGCCTCTTGTTACTTTCCACAATATTCAACTGGCTTTTACCTTCCATTCCGGTGTGATGGCGCTTGCGGGGATTCCATAAGTGGGTGTGAGTAGTAACCGCATCTGAAGGTGGCTTCGAATTATGATACTTTCGTCTGTCATCGAGGGAATGATGAAATAATCTCCTAGGGATCAGAATGGTGATTTAAATTTTGTTCCCTCCATTTTAAAAAAGCGGGTCATTTTGTGGTGTTGTGCTTTTAGTGCAGAGTTAAGTCGAATGTTGGGTTAGGGTTTACATTTTTATGAGTTGATTTAGGAAGTGGTATGGAGTTTTTTTATGTTTCTGAAAGCTTATTAATCATTTTTACAAACACAGCACCGTTGCTTGGCACTCTTAAGCTAATCGTCATGGTCTTACGAAGGCGTCCAAAGTTAAGATAGTGGTTGACCTTGTCCATGCTAAGGTTATTTACTTAGTAAGGTCAGGAGTGGTACTAGGTTCATAGTAATTTGCATCTAGTGGCGTGGCGTACTTAATTGTTAAAATTTTTGCTCGCCCCTGAAAGCAAGATTTTACCCTTCCATATCGATAAATTTGTTGGGAGTTAAAGACACCGCTAGACTAGCGCTCTCCGCTCATCATTTCCAGTGCATAGCAGAACCAGATAGGTAAAGGAAGCTGTTCAGCATGAATCCAAGTAGCGCTTATGTATCTTTTCGTGACCACGACTTCTGTGATCTTATTCTCATGATTGTTGTGGATGTGATTCAGGCGGTCTCTAGATACAGCCTGCGAAATTTAGCTAACGGATTAGATCTTGTATCCTTTTACCCAAGATGTCGCTAAGGTTGTCGAAGAATGCTTTCTCTAACGCACGCAATCTGGCTATTGCTAGTGCCGGACATTTGCAGATGACGGATGGATGGATGGTTGAGGATTTCTCTCTCATTTGTGTTCACGGGATTGTATGGGATCCCTAGTTTGGCCGCATGGTTTCCAATTGGCCAGTGCCCTGTGACTATCGCCGTAATTCTTGCGATACCTGGGCGGGTTTTATTTAGTAGGTCGTTTGTTATATTCTCGTCGTAGAAAGACCATATCTTCCTCGATATGACGCAATTTTATAATCATCTCCATTTGGAGTTGGCCTTCTTCAGAAAGTATGAGTGGACCTGTCCCTTAATCGCAAATAGCGAGATACTGACCCTTGTCGTAAGCAAAGACTATAAATTCATACACAATACGCACTGCATACTAGAAAAAAAATTTCTATGGCGGGTCGTACTGGCAAAGGCAGCCATATGTTTGGATCTCGTTTCTCATGTGTGCACGTACACACCTCCCGCCCGTGCCTTGAAGCTGATGAGCAAAAGGTTCTGTTTTTATTCTCCATGTGTCATCTGTATGACTTTATAATCTTTGTCGCAAGTGGGCCGTGAAGAGCTGAGCCTTGCCTGTCTAGCTCATCTGCACGCTCGTTTTCTTCAAACGAAGTGTGACCCTGAAGTTTTCGCCAAGATGGGCAAGTTCGTTTCTGCATTTTTGTAACAGCTTGGATGATATGGCAGCCGAGTTGATAGCCTTCATGGCCGCTTGACTGACATTGACATTGACATCAAAGTACTTCGTACATGAATGCGACGAATTACAGGGACATAACAGCGCTGGCGACTGAGGCTATCGGCTGGGACAAAGCAAGACATAATTACAACAGAGAGAGACAGATAGAGGCATGGAAGCAAAACCATATAACATAAACCTGCTTGGCAGAGAGGAGAAGACATAGACATAGCACAGGTGGCTTCAGACAAGCTAACGATTTTTGTGCAAAAAGAATGCTGCCGAAGCTGGCGCTTAGACCCGCAGCGTTTGGCTTAGCAGTCAACTACGCATTCCTCTAAGCCATGGCCACCTGCTGGCCGCTTGACTATCTATGGGGCTAGCGATATTTTGCTTTCTTGAAGTGTCACACCCCAGTAGCGTGCAAGCCTCTCGGTTAGCCAGTAGTTTAGCCTGGAATATGCTGGCAAAATCCTATAGGAGGTATGATACTGATAATTTCGGTGAAACCGAGTAGAATCCGAACCCAACACCACAACTCATGTTAGTTCCGTCGGTGTAGACGACCATGTAAAAATTTCTTACTAATTCGGTCCTCTTCCATTGGTAGTAAACCCTACGTGGAAGTCTTCTTTGAAGCTTAGTATAGGTTTTCAGTAGTCTATTGGAAACGTAACCATGCAGTTTGGTAACGAGTCCAGGATATTACTGTGGTCATACGGCCTTGCAGTCCAGTATCATTACTTTTTGAGTCTTATTGTTCTGCATAAAACGGTATCTTTAATGTGTAGGTCGAGAGCCAAGAGATGCAATAGCACAGTAAAGGCATCCGTTGGCGCAGACCCGTTCGTCGTCTAGTTTAACTAGAATTTCATTCATATCCCTTAGTCAGAGTAAAGGAGAGATGACGCCGCCCTGTGGTGTTCCTCTATGGGCAAATTTGCATGAATAATTCTTCGAGCGACTATAAATTGGCTAATAGATTCCTCTATACACAGCTCGATCAGAGATTCAAGAATAGCTCCAGTGAGGAAATTTTGTAAGGATTGTTCGATTGTGTACACTAAGGTGTGTCCGTGGATCTGCCCTTGAGGAAGGCGTGCTGTGATAGCAAACATTTTTCTAGAAAACTTCGCATGTGAATGTGTAGAACACTTTCAAGTGTTTTTAGTACAAAGGAGGTTAGACTGATTGGTCTGAAGAACTTTGCTGCGTGGCTGCGTTTGCCTACCTTCGGTATAAAAATCACTCAAGGGCGTCCCTACGAGATCGGAACCATACTGTGTAGTTCGGTTTCTCTGTCTGACTTTTCCCGGTTTTCCTCCAGCCTTTTTCCTTCCCGTTGATTTTCGTCAATTTCTTGTTCAAAGAGATTTTAACACAACAAAATATTGACTCCACAAAAAGGACACAATCTGTACTGCAATAATTACGGAGTGAAAAGTCCCATCAAGATGCTAGGATTATCAACCAGGACCGAATTTGTAGCCCATGAACTCATAGTCTCCTAATCGTATTCCCTTATCTCGCCGTTTACGAAAAAAAAACTTTCCCGACACTAAAATCAGGATGAAATGACGGGATTTTTTTCGATATTCCATACCACCCTATAAAGGGCGGTGTAAAGAGTGAACAACGCAAGACTCTGGATCATAAAAGTTACTTTATTAATTATCTTATTTTAAGCTTAACATCTAGTTGCCGTCACCGCCCGGTATCCCGGTATCCCGGTATCGAAAGAGAAAGACCCACGGCCAGGTGTCCGTTCGAAGCCATGCTCAGCCATCGTTTCAGCAGTCGTCATGTTCGCAGTAGGAGGTTTAATTGAAACTGGGCTCTGTTCACAAGGCCTGGTTCCTTAAGTGGAGAGATTTATTGTGGGGTCGCCACAGTACTCCCCCTCTTAAGACGTAAAGCGAACAGGAGCTCTAATGATCCGACCGGAGCGCTTGGTGATGACTAGGGCATCTCGGGCAGGACTGCTTGCAGGTGGATCTGGCACATGGGGGGATGAAGAATGTTTCCAGGTCCGAAAGCTGATAGGCTGGTTTCAAGCGTTGCGTTGTATGGAAACGTAAGCCTCCTTACTTGGCATGGCCAGTTTGTATGCATGCGACCGTCGGTCCAGGATCGGGTACGGTCCGGTCTAGGCTGGCTGTAAAGGCCGCTGGATGCTGTCGGTGCGCACGTACATATGCGAAACGGTGTTGAGGTCCTTGGGTATAAAAATCGATTTTGTCTTCCGTGTGGCGAAAGCAGGTGATATTTGTTGAAGCGCCTCCCTCAGCTCTTGAAGAAAAGCGATAGGTTCCTGGATATTGCTGGGTGCTGATAAAAAGTCTCCTGGGAGTCTTAGTTCCGTCCCATAAACCAATTGCGAGGGAGAAGTATTCGATTCATTTACCATTGATCGAAGTCCGAGTAGCACGGATGGGAGCGCCTGTAGCCAGTTTTCTGGTAGGTGAGTGATGAGAGCTGTCTTCAATGTTCGATGCCACCGCTCTACAAGTCCGTTTGCCTGCGGATGGTAAGCGGTTGTGTGAATGCGTTTGCACCCTAGGAGTTGTGCAAATCTTTCAAACAAGGCCGACTCAAATTGCCGCCCCTGGTCGGTTGTCAGGCGAAGTGGGTAGCCAAAACGTGTAACCCATTGCTTGAAAAATGCGTCAGCGACTGAGGTAGCGGTGATGTCTTCAACTGGAATGGCTTCCGGCCATCGTGTTGCGCGGTCAATACACGTCAGCAAGTACCCGAAGCCAGAGCAGTTCGGAAGTGGGCCGACGATGTCTATATGGACATGTTCGAACCTTTCTGCGGCCGGAAACGTTCCCAGGGTCGGACTAGTGTGCTTGTTGATTTTGCTTCTCTGACAGGCAGGGCAGGCGCGCACCCATTTTCCAATGTCCGAATTCATCGATGGCCAGAAAAAGCGTAGTGCCACTGATTTTCGCGAGGCTCGTGTACCGGGGTGACTGAGGTTGTGCACCGACTCATAGGCAGCGCGCCTAAATGCCGGTGGAATGTATGGTCGAGCTCGACCACTGGATGTTTCGCAAGTGACAGCTGTTTTCGACTCAGGAAGAACAAGATTAATGAACGTAAGTTTCTGACTCACCGATCTTAGTGTCTGCAGCTCTGAGTTCTGGTCTTGCTCCTTTGCGATGATATTGTAGTCCAAGACTGCAGGCCTCGCGATTGCTGAAATCCGTGACAGGGCGTCAGCAGCAGCGTTGTCCTCGCCCTTGACATAGCGGATATCGGAAGAGAATTGAGCTATGAAGTCCATATGGCGTCGCCGACGAGGTGTTTCTGTTTGCGACGGTGGATTGCAGAAGGCAAACGTCAGCGGCTTGTGGTCTGTGTAGACCGCAAACGGTCGACCTTCAACGAAGCGGCGGAAGTGTTCGATCGCTAGCTTAATAGCCAGCAGTTCCCTGTCAAAGGTGCTATAATGTTGCTGCGTACTGTCGACATGGTATCCCAGGAACACTAACGAGTTTTTACCAAATTCGCACTTTTCCATGTTGAGTGTGAAGCCGTTGGACTGCAGGCAAATAAAAATTTATTCTAGATGTTTTTGATGTTGTTCTGCGGAGCTTGATGCGATGAGCATATCGTCGATATATGTGAAAGCGTATTCCAAATCCCCGAACACAGAATTGACAGACCGTGGTTGTGTTTGCGCTGCGTTGCGCAAGCCGAACGTCATGCGGGTGAACTCATATAACCCAAATGGCGTAATTATAGCCGTTTTTGGGATGTCCTCTGGCGCCATCGGAATCTGGTGGTATGCACGTGCGAGATCTATCCTGCTAAAAATGGTCTTGCCCGGCATGATGAGCTGAAAATCCGTCAAGCGAGGCAGCGGGTATCGGTCCGGCAGCGTGACGGAGTTGAGACGTCGATAATCGCCCCATGGACGAATGTCTCCGTTTTTCTTCACCACAATGTGGAGCGGACTGGCCCACGGGCTCCGTGACGGTCTACAAATACCTGCGTCCAGCATACGGTGAAACTCGATCTTGGCCAGTGAGGAAGCCATCGTTTCAGCAGTCGTCATGTTCGCAGTAGGAGGTTTTATTGAAACTGGGCTCTGTTCACAAGGCCTGGTTCCTTAAGTGGAGAGATTTATTGTGGGGTCGCCACAGCGGTTTCTATTGGTCTTTCTTTGAGGTAGTTGTGATTCATTTAGAATGCTGCCCGCATGGATATGTAATGGATCCGCTTGCGTTTACGTACTCTTTAGACGAAGATTTAATGATAAGCATTGCAGAAATTGACGGGCTAATTGGCGCGACGGTTAGTGCGATGAACTGACGCGCAGACCGTCTGGGTTCGATTTCCAGCCGTAGAAACACCTAAATGATTTTTCACTGGTGATCTCGGCCCTGGGTACTAACGAGCCAGTTGCGCAAAAAATTTGTATTTGTATTGCGAAAATAGACCTGGCAACATGATACGCATTAAATATTTAAGATGTCTAGGCGATGTACGTCGAAAGGACATCAGAACGCCAAATATCGATTTCAGACAGATTGATTTACAGTCAGATGTTGTACGCAGTAGAGGAATATCTCCGATCTCGCCTTAAGTGCCGCGCCAACTTGAAGTGCGCAACGGGAGGCAATTATCTAAGGACCTTGCTAATTGGATAGCATATTGGTTTACGCCCAGTTTCAACCTGGAATCTAGAGCACCTATTCTTAATTAGCAAAGTATGTGAGAAATGCATGATTGAACTACTAATGTAAAGAAAGACTGCTCATATGACCTTCATTATACATGAAGGTCATTAAGGCATTGCGCTTTGCTTAAAAAAAATCCCAACGTACAGATTCTAAATAAAATTTTATCCCACAGAATACGGTGTGACGTTTAATCAAGTTTTTCCTTATGTCTTCCCTTAAGAAAAGTACACCTTCCCTCCTTTTCAAATTGTAAGAATTTAAAACCGCACAAATTTATTTCTAAATTCATTTTTTAGATTCCTTTGACGTCAAGGATTTTTAAGCACAAAAAAAAAGTAATTTCCACAGACAAACCTTAATCAACCGGAAACGCGCACTTAAACAAATACAAATCCCCCATTTACACCATTGAATGGCAGCTAAGGACGACGCGGCGCTCCCATGCCCACACATCCATCCAAGATTAAATGAACGCTTTAGTGCAGGAAAGAAAATTGCATGTCTGGCAGAAATGGTTAATATCCACCTCCGGGCGAAAGAAGCAAAATCTTCATTCGCAAATACGTTGGTGGCTGGCAGATAGACAGACATAAATTCACCGGAAGTATATACAACACACAAGTGTCAGAGAAATACTCGGAACCAAAGTTGTAAAGTGTATGTTAATAAACAGTCAGACACAGGCGGTGCCATATGCGATGGTGGTGTTGATGGAGCTGGAGATCGGGATGGAGGTGGATGTGAATGGTGTGATGTTGTGCGGTTGAGTCTCCGGAGATGATGTTCTTCCCAAAGACTAACATGCAAGTGCGCAAAGTGAGAAGAAACGTGTGATTTTCAGATATGTTACTGCTGCCGACAGAACAACTCAAGGAATGCGTGTCCTTGCCACTCGCTATGGCATTTCAGCATTCTTATCCCATGTATATGTATGTGCTATACAGTGTCCCATCCCTCGAGGTGGGATGTTGAATTGAACAAGTGTTGATGTAACACAATGTAAACACTTCGTTTTGTGCTTAGGTGTGGACTGAATTAAGGAAGTGTGGATGGTACATGTTGTTAGGGCGAATTTCCTTGAATTGTGTTGTACAGTATTCTTCATGCGAATTGTACGCATCTATATGCTACCAATGTCGTTCAATCAAATTATTGCTGTGGTAATATAGGTGCTATTGCTTGTACTACAATTATGATGAATTGGGAACATTTCTATGAAAAATTGATTCAATTTTCCCGACAAATGTGTCCAAAGATGTGATGGAATTTCGTAACGAATATAGGATCATCGAATTTTATTACTTTGAATCTATGTGACGACAAGGGATCACATTTTGGAATATTCAATCAACATGTATATATGATTTGATATGTACAATGATATGTACCTACATTAAGCGTAGAAAATTTACATAAAGACAACCGTGAATAATTTTTAAGAAAACTAATTATTCAGTTAGGTAGAGCTGGTAGTTGGGTGTTGTAGAACGAGGGTAGACTCTGATTGGCCTTAACTTGGCAATTCCCAGTGGTTGTAACCCTGACACATCAAGTGTTTATTTTAACCTCCAAGTGGTAACCATCTTGTCTCATCCAACCGGATTTGACTTGCTAGACGACAAGCGCGAGTGTTGATAACACGACGCTGTCCGAACCTATAGAAGCTGGTTCGACATATTCGGACAACAGATTGTCTAGGAATTTCAAGGGCTAGTCAGGCCCCTTGAACAGAGATGGCAACGAAGTTCGTATCTGCAGCTGCAATGTGAGAACATTAAACAGGAGAGGTGCAAGACAGCTACAAAGCAGATATTACTTCCATCCAGGAAATACGATGGGATGGGCCAGGCAAAACGATGATGAAAAATTGTGGCATCTTCTACGGACCGTGTTCTATTGAGCAGAAACGGCGACAATTCGGATGCGGATTTTTTATAAGTGCCAGACTTAGGTAAGAAGTCTTTTGTTTCCAAGACATTAGCGAACAAATTGTAAAAATCCGCATCGAGGTCAACTTCGCCAACATAAACCTTATATACGATCACGCCCCAACGGAGGAAAAAGATGATATAGCTAAGGATTGCTTCTATCAGCTCCTTGACAAAACCTATGAGCGACTACCGAAGTACGATGTTAAAATCGTGCTGGGAGATTTTAACGCAAAGGTAGGAAGAGAAGACATCTTAAGCAGTATTGTCTGAAAACATAGCCTACATGACAACACATCTGGTAACGGGCTTAGGCTAATTCATTTCGCTACGGACCGAAATGCCACTATAGCCAGCACACGGTTTCCACAAGTCGATATATATAAGGGAACATGGCGGTGTCCAGATGAACGAACGGTCGACCTTATTGATCACATTGCGATATACAATAGGCACGCATCCAGTATTTTGAATGTACAAACATTCCGAGGAGCTAACATCGATTCGGACCACTACCTTGTTGCAGTCAAGGTAAGAATGCGGATATTAACCACGACACAACAATCAAGAAATACTGTGAAAAAAATTAATGTCGAAAGGCTCCAATCGCAAGACACTGCCAAGAAATTCGCGTTACGCGTATCCCTTCACCTATCGACTAACACTATACCACCAGCATCGAATGTCGAAGAACAATGGCAACAATGTCAACAAGCCATTAGATCAGCCGCAACTGATGTGCTAGGTTCTTCGCGACCACCAACAAGAAACCCCTGGTTTGATTGAGAATGCCGACATATGCTCGCAGCCAAGAACGAGGCCTACAACGCTAAGCTGCAGGTGAAGACGAAAGCTGCCGTTGAGCTCTATAGGCAAAGAAAAAGTGAAGGACACAGGCTTTTCAGAAAGAAGACAAAAAAACAAGAAAAGCGCGCGATCGAGGACATAGAGAGGTGCCACTCCAGGAACGATGTTCGCAAGTATTACTAAAGTGTTAAACCTCATAGCCAAGGATACAAGGCTCGAACAGAATTTTTTCGAGATGAACAAGGAAATATCGTAGTTGAGACACAGTCGATGTTGAGGATATGAAAGAACCACTTCTGCAGACTGTTAAACGGCGATGACGAACAAAATCCCGCTGTCAGGCAGAACGAACAATATTGGCAACAATAGCGAAAACTGCCAACAACCCGACCTGAGTGAAGTTCGGATAGTAATATCTAAACTCAAACTCTAAAAGGCTGCTGAAAATGATTTCCTTCCGACTGAGCTTTATGAAGCCGGCGGAGATGACTTGGTAAGTAACATTCAACAACTCATAAGCCAAAACTTTTCGGAAGAAAGTACGTCTGAAGAATGGAACCTCAGCATCGATTGCCCGACCCCCAAATATTAGACCCTTTGAGCTACGCCAACTGCAGGGGCCTAAGTATCCTCAATATCGCCTACAAGATCTTATCTGCCGTAATATGTGAACGCCTGAAACCATTTACCAATAACCTGATCGGCCCTTATCAGTGTGGTTTTAAGCCAGTAAAGTCCACAACCGATCAAATTTTCACACTTCGACTGAACCCGGAAAAAAAACCAAGAGGTCCAAGTCGATACCCACCACCTATTCATCGATGTCAAAGCCGCATACGACAGCATTTATAGAGACGAACTATACAGAGCCATGTCTAGTTTTCGTATACCGCCCAAACTCGTCCGTTTGTGAAGGATGACGATGGAGAATTCTCGCCGCTCCAACAGGGTCGGAAACTAAATCACCAACACATTCGAATCCAAAAAAGGATTAAGCCAAGGCATTGCGTTGTCATGTGTCTTCTTCAATTGAGAAGATTGTTCAAAACTCCCGACCCAACACTAGAGGTACACTTTTTACAAAAGTCTGTGTCGCCGACGATATTGACATCATTGGTAGGACTCAACGTGATGTCATAGAAAAGTTTGCTGGAATGGAGAAGGAAGCAGCAAAAATGGGTTTTGCAGTAAATGAGGGCAAGACAAAGTATATGCTGTCAACACGATAGGACACACAACATCGACGAATTGGGCAGAACGTCACCATTGACAGATATAACTTTGAGGTTGTACGGGATTTTGTCTATCTCGTCCGCGCTATTATATCTGACAACATATCGTCAGAATTTAAACGAAGAATTACTCTTGTCAACTATTTTTGTTTTCAGGCTAAGATAGCCATTCAGTAGTAAAACCCTCACTCGTACTAATAAGGAGATCTTATATCTGATCATTCCAGTACTGCTCTACGGCGCTGAAGCATGGACCGACTCAAAAGCGGATGAAGAAATCCTTGGTCGATTTGAGAGAAAAATTCTTCGAAAAATCTTCAGTCTCGTTTGCGTTGTCGGCCTATGGAGACGAAGATTCAACCAAGAACTGCACAGCGACATGCCCTGGTCAAAAAACTCCGCATTGCACGTTTAAGATGGCTAGGACGTGTAGAACGAATTTACACCAATACTCCGGCTCGAAGAGTCTTCAATTCCCAGCCAGACGTCGGACGCATTAGAGGAAGACCGCTCAAGTAGAAACCGACCTCAACCAACTTGGAGTGCGCAACTGGAGGCAGTTGGCTAAGGACCGGGCTGAATGGAGAGGCATGTTGGTTGAGGCCCAGTTCATTCCGGACTGTATCGCCACTTAAGTAAGTAAGTAAGTGCGGGAAGAGTTCTTATGAGTAGGACAAATAGAAAATCTAACGCAGTGGTTTTGTCAGCGTGGAAGAACACCTCTTCAGAACTATGGGGACCAGACGAATTGTGAATTTCTAGATCTAGTGTCTGAGTGCTCGTCTGAGTCTGTGTCTTTACATGCGTCTTTCAGTTCTGTTTGGGATATGAGCATATGTCTTGTTTTGGCGGTTTTCTCTAAGTGCGCTGTATGACTCCATCTCGTTTATTTTATGGATTCGTCAAAACTTAATTACCAACGACAGGGTCAGTACCCCCATATATGGTTTGCGCTATTGGCCACCGAATCTTTCTTTTATTCCCATCATGCACAATACATTCGAATAAGCACAACTTAAGTGATATTCGACGAAAGTCATATCCGTCTCTTCTATACTCCCAAAGATCTCATTTAGATACAGCTAGCCACTATTTACATTTCAGCTTTACGAGCAAAGTTTAGCCAAACAGCTAATAAACACCAAACCCTTTTAACCGAAGAGCTAAAACTCAAAACGACAACTTTATCCTTATCAGCTATACCAGCTTCACAGTCCCACTTGGAATAAAATAAATTGTAAATGATTCCCATGGTGGAAAACTTTCGCCTGCACCTTGTGAATGAGTTTTTCCCCCAATTGCTCCTCAGCAGACCGATTCCTCCTTACGAGAGCAGAAATTCTCATATTTATCGATGACACAGTTCAACTTCCATAAATTAGCAATCAATGTAAATTTTCAATTTCATACCAACAAACACACGATTCCAGCAGGAGGCGGCTGCGGCATTGAACCTTTATCCTCTCCCACCCACAAGGATATTACGAATTCTCGAATTCAATCTGTAAACGAAGCTGGGAAGGCCAAGGCGGTAGCAAAACGAACATTCACAGACGTTCTTTCCGCTCTAGAGCTGGAGCATATTAAATGGTGTAGAAAAATTTCCAATCCATTGGCTAAACCCACGAGCACGAGCGGCAAGGGAGACCGAAAGGAGTACGGAATAACGGAGAAGACGGTGAGTGTTCGGGGTGGGGATAAGAACTGATGCCAACTAATTCCTGGTCCTTGGTAATATATCGTTGGTTTATATTGCTTAATATCGACCGCAATCGAACGCACTTAAAATAAGTAATGAGCACGTTGTTCGAACGAGCATCAAAATCCTTATCACAAGAAATGAACTAGAAATTCAAATCGACAAAACCATCAGGAAGAAGGAGCTGTTTTGGCCTCCAAGGGTGAAGAAAGGACACACATTCCGTACGACGAACTGAGTAAGTCCGAAGGACGGGACCGAACCCATCAAGGATCAGACTAAAAAGCCACTCAAGAAAAACACACCGACAAATACGAGCAAAGAAAAGTAACCACGTCACTGGTAATAAATTCTCATTTACAAACCGAAACCTATTGCTCTCTATACACCGTTAGTGTGCCACTGGAGGAGAGCGAGAGCGTATGCGATTACCCTTAGTTGGTTGTATGTGATGGCATGTGCCTGGATCCCAAGGTAGTTGATTTCGGTTAAAGTCCTTCTTGTCATAAACATACCCGACTTTAACATCACATCGTCTTCGTCGTCGTTATCGTGGTTCGAGTTGTTCTTGTTGAGGAAAGATTGGCTTAAAGAGGTCTGATTAAATCAGGAAAACTTGAGAGTACAGTGTGGGCGAAAAATAGTGCAACATCGGTAGGATTCACATTGGAATTATTTCCATTTGTTTAGGCTTAGAGAGAAACGAAAGGAAATGTGGTTTCTATGCATTCAGGACATTTAATGGAAGGTGCTTTAAGTTCAGCTTTATGTAACATAGGCAAAATGTATTTCACATCTTATAACAGGTGCGCCAAATGAAGTCAACCGATGTTGATGCAGTGTGTGCCGGTGCTCCGTCCTGTTGGAACCACATGTCCTCCAATTCTAATTCGTCCAATTGCGGCAGAAAAAAAACATGGCTAACATGGCCCTATAGCGCGCACCGTCCACTGTTGTCGTTTGACCAGCGTCGTTCTCGAAAAAAAAAAAATGGGCCGATGACTCCTCCAGCGTGAACAGCGCCCCATGCAGTAACTTTTAGCGGGTGTAATAGCAACTCGTGCATTATTAGTGGATTTTCGGTGACCCAGAAGCGATAGTTTTGATTGCTCACGTACCCGCTGAGGTGGAAATGAGCCTCATCGCTCATTATGATTTTGGTCGAAAAATCTTCCACTTCGTCTTCGAGATTGAGGATGGCTAGGACGTATGTTACACGCGTTTGGCAGTCAACAGGCAGCAGCTGATGCGCGGACTAGACTTTGTACAAGAACATGCGCAAGTCTTTGACCAAAATTCGCCTTAGGGACTACCGGTTGATGGCTAATTGCGAGACATGGCGTCTGGTCGATGTTTCCGGCGACAGATCGAAATTCTCGGCAACAGCGGCGATATACTCGGCATAACAGGCGCTCCGGGGCCGGACACTCTTGGAAACGTCTCATGTGGTCCCATACTCTTCAAAGTTGGTGGCCAAATGTCGCAGTGTTGCGCAGTCGTTTTCGGACGGCAGGGGAAGCGGCGACGGAATTCGCACTGCGCCAACACTACAGACGAATTGTTACGCAAAAAAATAGACACGATTATTCCGCGTTCTTGGGGAGTGTATTGCTCCATGGCTTGTTCACTTGTATTCACCATCTGTCTAGTCCACAAATGCCAAGACATATATGACATTGGCGGCCATTTGCAAAAATAAGCGCATCTTCCAATAGGTTTATCTCTTTTGGCGCACCCCGTTCAAGTCTATAGATGAATTCAATATGCACATCAGAATATCTGCTAAAAATATACAAATTTTTGGCGCAACAGGCTCGTTAGTACCCAGGGCCGAGCTTTCTCACAACCATTCATGTGTGCGTGTGAACTTCTTGCACGATGGTGGGACCTCCTGTTTCTTGCCTACTCCGAACGGCGAATTTGATATAAGCTTTTCTTGGCAATTGATCTACTCGGATGATTTGTCAGATCATCATGAGAGGAGGGCCAGTTAAAAACTCAGTACGGTGTTGCTACGGCTGGGAATCGATGTATGATTTCAAAGTTATTTTGATTTCAAGGAGATAAGTTGTTATTTTGAATATTCGATTTTGATAGGAATAAATATTTAATTATTCAAGAATGAATTTTAATCGCCCTTTTATAGTTTTAAAGTTTGCAATATTATTAAGTTCTCAGGTACCTAGGTTGTTGATGGTTGTCCGAACGCTGTATAACAGTTGCCTTCTACCATATTTGTTGTGATTTCATGATTCTTGCAGCATACCTTGAGCTCGTTTTCTGGTGTTCACTTCATCGGCTGTCGTCAAAGTATTCCAAAGTATGCATCCTCTTTAAAATGTCTTCAACATTAAGAACTTTGAAGCTTTGAAGTCTTCTTAACATCCATACGTAGCTTATCAATGTGTTTTGTCCCATAAGAAATAACAGTCGATGATGACTCCTAGATACTTATTGCTGTCAACTATATCGATGACTTCAGTAATGTAACTCATACATACAGTGCGGTTCACATGCCGCACCATTTTTCGCTCAATAAATTGCAGTTTTTCTGTTTGTTTTTTTTTCATGAGCTACCAAATAATGCATTTATTGGAAAGGTAATTAAATTCTCTTCGAAAAAAAAAACTAAATTCAAGATTAGTGAGAGACACTTAACGGTTGTTTTGATCTCTTTCTTCCCACTAGTGCAAAAAAAGCTCAAATAAATCGGTTCACTTGGTTAGACGCACCAAGTTATTTCTTAATGCTGGGTAATGAAAATTAAATTTTGTTAATGAGTAAACGTTACTAAAGTTTTTCCGAGTATTTAAAGTGAATATTGGTAAAAAAAAATGTTGACGGTGGCGGAAAAGGCAAAAATTGAGGCCTACCACTCAGAAGGTTTTTCTATGCGGAAAATTGCAAGCAAAATAGGAAGAAGTGATAAAGCAGTTCGAAATTTTTTATCAAACCCTGCTACCTATGGAAAAAATAACAAAGGAAGGACAATAACAGCCTTAACACCGCACGAGAAGCGAAAGATAATAAGAATTGCCTCAAATTCAGCACACTCCACGATGAAAATCAGACAATTAGCGGGGGTAAGTGGCAGCAAATCAACGGTTCGTTGAGCTATTTGAGGTGCTCCACACTTGAAATTCAAAAAGTTACAAAAAAAAACCACCACGCTGCAAGAAAGGAACTTCGGTTGGGATTCGCGGGTCTTCATATGGCATGGGATACTCAGGTTGGGAGTGTTTCAAATTGGAGAACTGTGGTGTTTTCTGATGAGAAAAAGTTCAACCTAGATGGTCCTGATGGGTATAATTTTTATTTTCATGATATCCGCAAAGACGAATGCTTTTTGAATCGCAACCATTCCAAGAAAGGAGTAGTAATGGTATGGGGGGCCATTTCATACTATGGTGCCTTTGAGTTGGTTTTTGTGTCTCACAAAATGACAGGAATGTCTTATAAAGCTTTTTTGCAAACAGCTTTTCCAGCCATAAGAGAGCTTTTTGGACCAATCCAGTGGATCTTACAACAAGATTGTGCTCCGATCCACAACGCGCACGTTGTAAAAGCATTTCTCGCTAGTGAAAATGTGTAATTGTTGCCGTGGCCACCATACTCACCTGATCTAAACATTATTGAAAACCTTTGGGGATGGCTGACCCGTCAAATTTATGAAGGAGGCAAGCAGTATGAAAGCTGTGAGGAGCTTATTGCAGCAATTAAAGAAGCATGGTCTAAGATTTCATTAGACTATTTAAAAATATTGTATGAATCGCTTAAAAGTAGAATTTTTGATGTCATTTCAAGTCGCGGAGGTTGTACAAAGTATTGAAATTGTGCAAAATAATTAAAATAATAATAAAAAAGCAAAAAAAAAAAATGATGGCAATCGATCAACTTCTTCTTTTACAAACTTTTAACAGGTGCAACTAACTAAGTGAACCGATTTATTTGAGCTTTTTTTGCACTAGCGGGAAGAAAGAGATCAAAACAACCGTTAAGTGTCTCTCACTAATCTTGAATTTAGTTTTTTTTTCGAAGAGAATTTAATTACCTTTCCAATAAATGCATTGTTTGGTAGTTCATGAAAAAAACAAACAGAAAAACTGCAATTTATTGAGAGAAAAATGGTGCGGCTAACCATGTGAACCGCACTGTATGCTTCATTTCTCATGTATACTGGGATCTGAGTTTTTTTTATAATTTGCGCGCGCTCAAGGGGTTTTGAATACCCTTGATATGTTTTAGCACAGTGCGGGCGATAAGGGAATTCGGGATAAGAACAAAGGAGATACCGATGCACATTGGTTTTAAATGGAAAACCAGACATTCGTGTTGTTCGGTTTATTTACGAATCTCTGTATTTCAGCGTTAGTCCGAAGATAGGCTTGAGGGTAAACTGATTTGCATTTATAGCGTAACGAGTAGTGCGGCTGAATTGTTGAATGGGAGGAATGCAGCAGCATATTTCATTTGAGCATTGGTTGTTCAAATAGCGACTAAAAAATTTAAGGCAGGAGATATTTCGACCGTCTTCCAGCGAAACTAAAGAGTTCGATATTCTAATGTCTCCTTTGAATTTTTTCGCACGCGTTTGAATCCTATCTAGGTGGTGCAATGTTATTTTTGGTGCAACCGACCAGATGTGGGCGTTAAACTCAAGTTTAGGGCGTATAAACGCTTTATCCATTGTGGCCAGATCAGAAGGGGTGAAATATTTTTTTACATCTAGTAAGGAGACCTAGACATTTCGCCGCGTTTTTAGCGACTTGGAATATGTGGTCGTTCCAACGTAAGTCGTTACTAACACACATACCTAGCATGGAAAATTTTTCTGGCTCTGCTTTAACAGCAGAAGACAACAAGCATTGTGTTTCGGAAGCATTGAATTCTACTCTGTTAGGTTTACCCTATTTGATGATGCCGTCAAGGTCAGAATTCAATGAGCTTAACATATGCTGTCGATTAGATTTCACGTTCCAAGATGACGGACGTGGACCTGAAAACGAATATGAGAACTTGAGAGTACTGTCATCAGCGAAGGAATGAATTGGATTACAAGTTGCAGACAGGAGAACATATATGAAAATTAGAAAGAGAGTCGGAGACAAGACTGAGCCTTGAAGGACACCAGCATTTAATTGGTGAGTTAAAATAAATAAAAAATACATTTATGGCGCAACAGGCTCGTTAGTACCCAGGGCCTAGCTTTTTTCTCACAACCATTCATGTGTGCGTGTGTACTACTTAGCACGATGGCGGGACCTCCTGTTTTATGCCGAATCCGAACGGCTAAGTTGAGATAAGCTTTTCATGACAATTGACACTACTCGGATGATTTGTCAGATCATCACGAGAGGAGGGCCAGTGAAAAATCATTTAGGTGTTGCTACGGCTGGGAATCGAACCCAGACTTTCTGCACGGCAGTTCATCGCACTAACCATCGCGCCACTGGTGAGTTGCAGACTTGAATTGAACGTTTCGAAAGATAATTTCTAATCCATAGAAGAAGTTTTTCATCGATTCCAAATGCACGCATTTTCGACAAAAGGGATTGATGCCAAACCCTGTCAAATGAATTTACAATATCAAGTGAAAAAATCTTACTTTCTCCACCATGGTGGATTGATTGGTTTCACTTTTCGGTGAGATATGTCATCAAATCACCAGTGGAGCTGTTGCTTCCAAAACCATTTAGATGAATTCAGTAATGTAACTCATACATGCATCATTTATCATGTATACTGTAATTTGAGTTGATTTGTAACTCGGATTGCGTATATGCAAATTTTGGTTTTCATGGACTCCATATAACTGCAACATCAAATTGTTCTTCTTGATTTTTTTTCCTTTTTCTTCTGCTGTGTCGTCAGCAAAATCAAACGGTGTGCACCGTTAAAACGATCGCAGAAGATCATTAGTATACACGATGAACAGAATTGGGCATTTTTTTGATCCCTGTGGGGCATCATATTCAACCTTAGTTCTCTCACTCATCACATCGATGCTCATAAAATCTGTTAAAACCAATACGATGAAGCGCTTCTATAAGTGTTTTGTGGCTTAGGGTATCGAAGGCCTTTCTGAAAAAGTAAAGGAGCAGCACGTGTTGACATTTCGAGCTCTAGTTGACACAATTTGTTTTTTTTTTTATAACTCTACTGACTTTTATGAATTAGTGAATTTGTGAGAATTAAACTGTTAATCCTTTCAGTGTATAGAAAAGAATAGAAATAGACTGACCGCCACCAGCGTTGACGCATTTATTCAATTAACTTGGGGTTAACGGCCTCAGCTGCACAATCGAATGCCCGGATAGGTGAAATAAAAAGTTGGTACTTGCCACCCTTATAGCACAAAATAAAGGAGCATATCTACAGATTAAATGTCCAGTTTTAGTTCAATGACTTTTAAAATACACTGTAAGAGTCGTTTGTCCCCTATTCAGATGAGATTCCTATAGATGTATCCATACATGGTTTTTCAACCGCGCTAACGCCAATGGCCAACTCCATTAGTTGTGTTCTTTTTGCAAACTACATAAACTCGATCCATACAATCCTTTCGTTCGCATCCGACAAAATTGGGCACAAAAAATGCGAATTGAAATTCCAATGGATACATGTCAACAACCCTCAAGTGGGCGTCTATATCATATCCATACACTACATACTACACCCACCCACACACACTCCCATCCATAGACAACACTCACGATTGTTGTGCGAATTTAATTTTCCTAATGCATTCCATTACACACTTTCAGGCGTTTGATTTAGTGTTGCCGCGCCGTACAAATGGAGTATCCTCAATGGGATCTCGTCTTACTACTTTACACGCCCGCCTTCGTTGTCGTCGTCGTCGTCGTCGTCGTCGACGCCGGTGAGGAGTGACAGTAGCCTCTTTATTGTGTAGTCCCCCTAGATTTTAGTGAAAGATAGAGTCAAAGCAAATTCAAAGGATGTTAAATCCGAGGTGGATAACGGCGTAGATCGGCTCGGACTAACTTTTATTTTCATTTGATTGCATTTCGAATCTTTCGCCTTTGGATACGGTCGTGTTTTAATTTTTTTTTTCCCTACTCGTTTGTTGTGTCAGAAGGTATTTCTCCCCCGATAGGACATTAAAGTGCGCCATTTTTGTTCACTCTGCAGAGCCGGATGGAGAATTCAATTTAAAATTTAAGTCTTCCCCGATCCTTTGGCCACTTTAAGAAATTGGACGACAGTCGAATCAAGTGCTTACGAATGAAGAATAAGAAAAGGAAACGACTCAGTGCAGGGTGGTATCTGTGAATATGCACAGTTGGATGGTAGAGTGGAAATGCATTTTTAATTTGCAATTGCAATTGAGAAATGAGAATGTCTGCAAGGATGACTTTTCTTTGGATGAATACGCTAATGGAGTTTGAATAGACTGATTTGGTAAATTGGTCAGTAGAGAAAGTCAGTAGGTGTAGACTGGCTGGAGACAAAAGATTTCGCGGCAGAAAAGGTCTGGGTACGATTTCAATCATTTTTCACTGGCCCTCCTCTCTTGATGATTTGACAAATCCTCCGAGCAGTATCAGTTGTCAAGAAAAATTTATCTCAAACTCGCCGTTCGGAGTCGGCAAGAAACTGGAGGTCCCAGCAAGAAGTACACACGCACACATAAATGTTTGTGAAAAAGCTCGGCCCTAGGTACTAACGAGCCTGTTGCGCCAAATTTTTTTTTTTTTTATGTAAAATGAAAAAGGTGTTTGGTTAGATCCTTACAAAGTGTAAGACGTCTAAAATGCCAGGATGTACAAAGAAGGTTATTGTGACGAAAATAATGCATGATGTGAATAATGTTATCGGGATTTCATTAACAATAGTACAGCTCTATCGGCTTAAATTGGAAGACACGCTATGCAACGATCAGCTTGTAAGCAGCTCATTTCTAGTTCCGAAGTTCTAGTTTTTCGGGTAAATGCTGCAATGACTCAGAAATACTTTGAGTATGCCAAAGACATCTCCAAATCGCTTTCTATAGATCAGCAGGAATAAACCTCATTATCAGTTTCCTTGATAGGCTTTAGTTGTGGATGTTGATGTCCTCACGTGTCGTCGGTCGTGAGGTTAGATGAGTAACTGTTTATATACAGTCTGGTTGTGAGTCAGCTTAGATAATTTGCTTGGTATGTTGCAGACAGTTAGGCATCGTGGAACGAAGGTACACACTGAGGAGACTGTTGGAAGACTCATGTTTTTACTAAACGAAATAGACGCGATAATGGGCAGATTTTGTAAGTTTTTAATTTCTTCTGGTTCGTCCAATATATAGTACGTTAACCGAATTTTATCGTTCTTGCTTAAAATGTGAACAAAATTAATATTTGGATAGAGTAGTTCATAGTTATAGAAGTATAGATGAGCTGCTTCCAAACTGAACGAAGCATCGCATGTCATCCAGTGATATGCGATAAAGCAATATGAATTTGGACAGGGCTTCAAACACGCCCTTCTTACATTTAGTCTGGTTCTGCCTTGAAATTGGATGGGACATATGAAGCTGATTTCTCAATTATCAGACTCGTTTTGGTCCCTCCAAACTTGGTTGATCGATAGATAGCTTCCTAGCATTGAATTCGGTGGAAATGATATAATCCGATGTCTTACTTACATAAGTGGAGCTACAGCCCGGAATGAACCTCAGCCCAAACCAACATGCCTCTCCAATTAGCCCAACCCTTAGCAAACTGCCTCCAGTTGCGCACTTTAAGTTGTTTGAGGTCGGTTTCTACTTGTGCGCGCCACTTAAGACGAGGTCTACCTCTACTGCGTCCGACGACTGGCTGGGAATTGAAGACTCTACGACCCGGAGTACTGGTGTCCATTCGTTATACATGTCATAGTCATCTTAAACGTACAATGAGGAGTTTTCTGACCAGGGGCATGTCGCTGTACAGATCGTATAGTTCTTGGTTGGATTTTTGTCTCCATTGCAGTCAACACAAGCGGGACCGAAGATTTTTCGAAGACTTTTCTTCTCGAATCGACCAAGAACTTCTTCATCCGCTTTTGGTATGGTCCATGACTCAGAATCTCCTTAATAGTTCGAGTGAGGGCTTTACTACTGAATTGAAGAAACAGCGGTTGGCAAGAGTAATTCTTCGTTTAATTTCTGACGAGATGTTGTTGTCAGAGTTAATAGCGGAGCCGAGATAGACGAAGTCCCGTACTACCTCAAATTTATATATGTGAATGTTGGCGTTCTGTCCAATTCGTCGGTGTTGTGTGTCCTTTCGTGTTGACAGCATATACTAAGTCTTACCCTCATATACTCCTAAGCCCACTTTTGCCAAAAGTGGCTAAGACGTCACGTTGAGACCTACCAATGATGTCAATATCGTCGGCGTATGCTAGTAGTTGTTCAGCTTTTTGGAAATTTTTGCCTCTGGTGTTGGCTTGTGAGTTTTGCACGATCCTCTCAAGATTCGGTTTGAAGAAATGACATGACAGCGCATCGCCTTGCCTAAATCCTTTTTTGGGTATCGAATATGTCAGTGAGGTCGTTTCCGACCCTGGTGGAGCAGCGAGAATTCTCCATCGTCATCCTACACAAACGGACGAGTTTGGGCGCTATACCAGAACTAGGTCTGTATAGTTGAAATCGATGGGGTGGTGGGTATCGATTTGGACTTATTGGGTTTTTTCCAGGACCTGCAGAAGAATGAAAATTTGATCAGTTGTGGACTTTCCTGGCCTAAGACCACACTGATAAGGGCCGGTCAAGTTGTTGGTAAACGGTTCTAGGCGTTCACATATTGCGGCAGATAGGATCTTGTAGGCAATGTTGAGGAGATTTATACCTCTGTAGTTAGTGCAGTTCAGGGGGTCTCCTTTTGTGAATCGGGCAAACGATGCTTCAGGCTTACTATCTTCTGACCAGATTTGGCTTACGAGTTGGTGGATATATCTTACCAAGTCATCTCCGCCAGCTTTATAAAGCTCTGCGAGAAGGCCGTCATTTCCGACAGCCTTTTTAAGCTTGAGTTTAGTTACTGCTGTCCTCACTTCACTCAGGTCGGGTGGTTGGCAGTTTTCGCTATCGTTAAACTTTTAAACAGTCTGCTGAAGTGGTTCTTCCATATCATCAGCATCTCCTTTGTCTCAACTTTGATATTTCCTTGCTTATCTCGACAGGATTCGGTGCGAGCATTGTATAGTTTTTTTTCACGTTTTACACTTTGGTAAAAATTGCAAACATCGTTCCTGGAGTGGCAACTCTTTATATCATCGATCACGCGCTTTCCTGCTATGTTTTCTTCTTTCTGAAAAGCCGGTGTTCTTCCCTTCTTTGCCTATCGAGCTCCATGTTAGCTATCGTCTTCCCCTGCAGCTTCGCTTTGTAGGCTCCGTGAGCATATCTCGGCACTCCCCAGCAAACCAGGGTTTTCTTGTTGGTGGGCGCTAAAAACCTAACACATCAGTTGCGGTTGATCTAATGGCTTGTCAGCATCGTTGGCATTGTTTTTCCAAATTCGATGCATTGCGCGAAGGTCTTGGCGGTCCCTTGGATTGCTGGGGCGTGTTGGATATCCACATTCTTACCTTGGCTGCAACTAGGTAGTGGTCCGAGTCGATGTTAGCTCCTCTTGTCTGTCGCAATGTGATCAATTTGGTCGACCGTTCGTTTGTCTGGAGACCGCCTTGTCCCCTTGTGGATATCGAGGTGAGGATACCGTGTGCTGGCTATAGTGGCATTTCGTGCCGTAGCGAAGTCAATAAGCCTAAGTCCGTTACGAGACGTGTTCTCGTGTAGGCTATGTTTTCCGAAAATACTGCTGAAGATGTCTTCTCTTCCTACCTTTGCGTTATAATCTCTCAGCGAGATTTTAACATCGTACTTCGATAGTCACTCATAAGTTTTGTCAAGGAGATCGTATGGGCAATCCTTAGCTTTATCATCTTTTTCCTCCACTTGGGCTTGAGCACATATTTATAAGGCTTATGTTGGCGAATTTGTTCTTGATGCGGATTGTAACATTGCGTTCGCTAATGTCTTGAAACATAAGATTTCTTGCTTAAGTTAAGTTGCTTTTTTTCTCAGCATAACACGGTCCTTAGTAGATGTCACAGTTTATCTTTTCCTTTTTGCTCGGCCCATCCAATCGTATTTGCTGGATGGCAGTAATATCTGCATTGTAGTAGTTTAGGGTTTCCGCTAGTCGTTCGCTTGCACCTCTCCTACTTGACATTTTCACATTCCAGATACTGACGTCGTTGTCCTTTTTTCGTTTAGCCTTGTCGTCAGCAATAAAATCAGTCCTTTCCGAGTCTATTGTTTTCTTCGTAACATTTGGTTTGTTCCATGGTTGGGTAGTTAACCCAGAGTACAAACCCCAACCTGAAGGGCCAGTTCCAATTTAGTGTATACCCCTAGGACACAGGGCTGTCTGTGTCCACTACGGGATTGAGCGCTGCCGTTGGCCTTTTGATTCATCCGCCACCATCTCTGTTCAATGATCCTGACTTAGCCTTGAAATTCCTAGACAAACTGATGTCTGAAATTGACGAAGCAGCTTTTCTTGTTTCACCTGGGTGGGTATTCATTCCGTGCCGTTCTGACCTGGCTGTTTATAATGTTGCTGTTTTCATCGTGTTTTCAATACTCGCGCTTATCGTTTTGCAAGTCAAATCCGATTGGATGAGACCAGTACCTGTTGGCTACCATTTTGAGGTTAAAAATAAGTACTTGATGTGCAGTCAGAGTTACAGCCACTGGGCATTGCCAAGTTAAAGCCAATCAAAATCTTCGCTATCTCTACAACACCCAACCATCCGATGAAAATACTTCATAAAGTTTGGAAGGATCTTAAGATGTTGCCGAACCTTAAATTTTGGGAGGATCTCAAGTGGTTGCCGAACTTCTATATTGGGTGAAATATAATCCGTTGAACTTATTTTCTGCTTTGAACGTGGGGTGACATTCGTCACACGAATAATCAGTGAAACCAAATATAGTTCGGTTTTATAAAGATTTTGGCACGTTAGTTATATTGCAGCTTGTAGCTCAGCGTGATGACAAAAGCTTTCCCATCTTCAAATTGTTTGTACATTGTGCAGCCGAACCACTTTAAAAATATTTTGTTTCCCATTGCAAACAGCATCACCCTTATATCTAAAGAATTACACTGGTAGTCTTTACTGGTTTTTATACCGAGCGGTAGAACCATCACTTCATGGACCAGAGATGTGATGTTTTCTTGTCCAAGCACTTCGGTAGTATTGTGTCCAATAAGCAGCTACTGGAAGACCTGTTCAGACACCAATTGACAGCACTCTTTGACTAGGGTAATATTGCAAAATCTGTAACGTTCGTATAGCTTCTTTAATTTGTTAAGTCAAGGCCGGAACAAGAAAATTTTCAGATTCGACATTTGCCGCTCTGAATAAAGGTGCATCAAGTATATAAGATGAAGTCCGCTAACAGATTCCTCAGATACTCATCTCGAACAGTCTATAATTCCTAGGGTTGCTTGTTTCTTACGTGGCACTAAACTATTGGATTTGTCTTTATGTGCGCATCGCTTCATTGATTTCTGGAGTGGTGATATTTATTGTACAATTAAGCATTAGTCGCTTAGTAATATTTTCAGTCAATCCCTACACGAATTAGGATAGAATCATATAGAGAATGCTTCAAAAAAAAAATGAGAGAAAGAAATTTATAGAATTCAATTGAAAAGCTAGACAGAAAAGCGAAATCACTAATATTTTCAACCGTAAGCTGAAGACCTAACTAACAATACCCAATACATGCAGAGTTGACATTCCCTTCCAAAAATATCTGTGGGCTCTTGTTCTATTATTTTTGAAAGTTGTATGTTGCATTTAAGGATCTGTCTTCGAAGATTTTTACTGTCGGTCCTTCAAAATACTTAAGATGCAAAAAATCGCACAATAACCTCCAAAGAGCATACCAAACCCTTTTGCGTGCAATTTAAATTCCCTTGCTCTAATCCTCTTTGGCAAATGCTGATGCCATTAAAGGAAACTAAAACATCTTAATAGGATTCACACTGACCCAACCCCTACACAGCAACTTAATCTGTTGCCCAAGCAATAGCGGGCTGATTTATTGCTACACACCGTGATACATCCCCTTCTTCAACGGTTCGCCATCTGTTAACCCCCTCTGTTTTATGTTCTTAACCCATCAATTGGCCTTTAATTACTAGCAGTCCCTTTCGCACCTTTAATTAAAAAAAAAAATCCCCAGCACAACAAACCAAAATAAAACTTTTTGCACACCAAACATGGACACGTTAATAAATTGCTTCATCCCTTAACTCGTTCGTTATTTTGGACGCCACTTTCACCATGTCATGGTGGATCGATTTGTTTTTGCCGTTATAATTTTTTTCTGCTTCCACCCTCTGTAGCCAATCAACACGATTAATGCGTTTCTTTTCACAGCAAGGACGAAGCGATTTTTGTATGTTGCGAGCTAAAAATTGAAAACCACAACTCGAATCTTAACGACGGGCAATAAAAATGACTATCCTTGGGTCGACGAGCAATCCGCTACATTCAATCGCCATGCAAGAGTAGTGGTGTAATTCCGTTTTTTTTTTTGTGTTTTTTCTAACTTTCCAAGCCGCGATGAAAAATCGAGTAATTTCATGAATTCCGTTCTACTCACCCGATTGGACTATCCATCGCGGTGCACGAGGCAGCGGGGGGTGCCTCAATATGGGGTGTAATTAATGACCGTTAATTTGGGTGATTTCAGCAAATGGCTTAATCAAGTGCGCCGCCTTGACGGTGTGTATCTACTGACAAATTCGGTCAGTACGATTGGGTGTTAATTGTTTTAACTTAAAAAAAGGTGCGACTATTGTAGTGAGGCTGTGGGAGGGAGTTAATTAGTCCCCCGTTGGTGTAAATTGAATCTGTCACCACCAAAAATTGTTGACATAAAACGCAACAAAAGGACAGCACTCGTGCAGAATGAGTAACGGAAACAAAGAAGTCACTCAAGGAAATAAACTATGTCAACATTTGCACTTCCTTGTTTCATGTAGGTGGAGAGGAAGATGACAAAGTAAAAGGTGTTTGTTTGTATCTCGTCCTGAAAAGGGCGACGTACATCTTCAAGTCCGGATGTCTAAAGAAAAGCATAATTCTTCATGAGTACAAGTATTTTTCTTATCGTTCTGGTAAGGAGATTCGTATCGCCAGCTAGTATACAAAACACCTGTATCTTCAAAACACACACACCCTCAAGCACACTTTGCATTTGCAACATTCAAGTGAAATTAACCCTTTAAATTACAATCTTTCTACGTCCAGTGCATGATGCCCCAACCTGCAACCGAATTCCATGTCAGAATGATTTCGAATCCCAACATGAAATTACAAAGGCAACCTCTAACTATGTGCTTGCTGTTATGCGATGGAGCGGGAAGAGGGTACATCCGGATAATGAGGGCTTGAGGACGAGATTGAAAGAAGCAAAAAAGGATAAAAGTCAACTGAACGGGATTATTATGTGGACCGCAATACGGATGTGTAAGTGACCCAAATTGCACACATTTATCATTTGAGTCACCAACATGGCCACACCATACTCATCATATGGCATAGAGTGCCGTTCTCCTCTTTGCTTGTTTGGATTTTTTTTTTTTGGGGGGGTTGAATGTCACCTTCGTAGCTTCGATGGGGTATGGTATGGTGCGGTGCTTGTTCGTCATGTTGATTTGAATGTGCACAAGAGAGTGCCAAAGGGCGAGGACCTTTTCTGAATTTTTTTTATTTCGTCATTCAAATCCTGGAATGTGGACAGCAACATAACACATATATGTCGCTCAAGATGAGAAGCGGTGGTTGACTTAGGCATTCTATTCTGTGTGAGGGGTTATCCTTTGTGTGAATGTGTTTGTAAAAAATTTCGCTTAAGAGCGACAAACTCGCTGGAGGTAAGTAGTTGTCACAACTCATGAGTATGCATGGGAAAATAAGCTTTCGTATTTTTTTTAGAAATTGACACAAAGGCAGCGTTGAAGAACAGCCACGGGCTAGACTGAAAAAGCTAAAAAGTATTTCATAAAGCTGGGTGCAGTCAAAAATTAGGCTCTCTTTAGAAAAGGCAATATGCTTGGGCATATGCAGCATTTAAATTGAACAATTACAAGCAGTTGGTGTAAAAGGAATTTATAGAGGTCAAAGTGATGTTTTGGTTGGGAAAAAAGGTTTCATGGGATGGATAACCTAAATCGCGGATTTGGCTTTGGTGTGCAACATTTTCTTTTCACCTACTACCCTTTGATATTCACATTTATTATTCTCAAGGATAACTGACCACTCAACAATTTTATGTGCTCATATAAAAATCCCTGAGAAGAAAAATCCTGCTTTGACTAGGTTTAACTTTAAAAGGATTTCAGGTCAATCTGGAGAAAGCAAAGAACTTGTGACGAAACTTTTCGATTCATTTTGGTATTAACAGCTCCAAAAATAAGCTGCGATAATAGCTTTTTATTTTAAAAGGTAAAATCATTGGCCCAGTAATAAATATTGAAAATAATCATTAGTAACAAACATTAGAAAAAGTCTGATGGTTAAAATAAACCAAAAGAAAAGAAAAACCTGAAAATGGCACGCAACTATAAGTCACTAAATTCGGGGACATCTGAACTAACCCTAGAGTGCTAGTCATCACTTTTGTGGCTGACCGTATCTATAAGGTGGGCCAAAAGAGATTACCCTTTTGGAAGATGCTCTTGTTTTTGGAAAAGGCGACCAAATTCAAATCTGTTTTGACATTTGTGGACTATACAGATGTAGAATACAAGTGAACAAGCCATGGAGTGATACACTCCCAATAACGTGGAATAATCGTGTCTATATTTTTGCGTAACAATTCGTCTGCAGTGTTGGCGCAGCGTCGCCGCTTCCCCAGCCATGCGATACCTACTGCGCAAACACTGCGACGTTTTGCCACCAACCTTGAAGAGTATGGGATCATACGAGACGTTGCCATGAGTGGCCGGACCAGGAGCGCCCGTTGTGCCGAGAATATCTCCGCTGTTGCCGAGGATGTCGAGCTGTCGATGGAAATATAGACCAGACGCCGTGCCTCGCAATTAGCCATCAGCCGGTCGTCCCTAAGGCTAATTTTGGTCAAAGACTTGCGCATGATCCCGTACAAAGTCCAGTCCATTCATCAGCTACGCCCAAGTAATCCTCAATCTCGAGGATATTTCTACCAAAATCATAATGAGCGATGAGGCTCATTTCCACCTCAGCGGGGATACGTGAACAATCAAAACTATCGCTTTTGGGGCACCGAATATCCACTTATAAAGCACGAGTTGCCATTACACCCGCTAAAAGTTACTGCATGGGGCGCTGTTCACGCTGGAGGAGTCATCGGGCCACTTTTTTTTTTCAAGAATGCCGCTGGTCAAATGACTACAGCGGACGGTGAGCGCTAAAGGGCCAAGTTAACCGATTTTATTCCGCCGCAATTGGACGAATAAGGATTGGGGGACATGTGGTTCCAACAGGACGGAGCAACGACACACACTGCGCTAGAAAAAAAACGATATTCTGAAGGCAGAGTTCCAGGGTCGCCTAATCTCTCGTTTTGAAAATTTTCAGAGGTCCGCAGTATCGCCCGGCTTAACCGTTTCAGACTTTTTTTGTTGGGTTTTTAGAAGCACTGAAGGACAACATTCGACACGAATGCGAGCATCTGTCGCTCGAATTTTTCACCGAAGTGATGAAAAATGTCATAAAACGTGCCCGTATGGCAATCAATTGTAACGGCGCCCATTAGGCCGATGTCATCTTCTTGGATTGACCAATGAAATTTCGAAGGCTCAACAAAACATAATTAAAAAACAGAATCGAAGTTTTTCATTTAGAAAAAAAATGAGAGCCAAACAACATCGGATCATTTCTTTTGGAATTGTAATTCTGATGAACTCACCATTATAGCTTTGTCGTAAGCGTGGGTTCAATTGGTATTCCAAACACCATTTTCAATCTTTGCGCAGCATTACATCAGAAGATCTATCGTCGTTTGATGCAGTGGCACCATTGGCCAGGTCAAGATCTAAGAAAGTATTCACAGTATACGGCCATATTGCAGATTCCGTTATAAAAATGTGTGAAATTTGGGTCTTTTGAGAATAAGGCTAGTATGTGCAGAATGGACAGGTGTACACTGGACAGATTAATGTAAATTGTAAAATCTCGATTAAATGTGAAAAGTTGGTCAGAAGTGAATGCGAGATATAAAAAATGGAATCGCGTAATGGATGGACTTGCCCATGAGAGTAATGTGATAAATAATAAGTAACTATGGTATTACTACATATTCAGTCAGTAGAGAATACTGAAGGCACTGTGTCCAAAATGATTATAGTAAATTTGAAATGGTCCTTCATCTTCGACGTTATTCAAACTGAGAAGTCTTGTGCTTTGGGATAACTACTCACCCACTCACGTAAACAGACTTATGTAACAAAGTAAATCAAGGGCCTTGGAAGGAACTGACATATTTTTGACGACCATTCTAATCGACAATAGATCAACGACGTTCTTTTCTGTACCAGGAATTACAGAATAGTGAGAAGAAAAAGCACATCCTAACATTTGATAGCAGAAGTCCTAGCTAGTAAATGCTACGAGGGGATGAAACGAATAAATATTATTGAACACTGTGAATTCTCCTCCGGTAGGTGTTACCTATAGGAAGTCAGCGATGCGGTTGTGGGGGTTGTGCGTTGGGTTAACTACCCACCCATGGAAAGAATCCACTAGCGGAAGCTCTAAACTGCTACAAGGAAATAGGATGGGGCG
The DNA here is from genome assembly GCA_949824845.1 of Rhingia rostrata. NCBI lineage: Eukaryota > Metazoa > Arthropoda > Insecta > Diptera > Syrphidae > Rhingia > Rhingia rostrata. Next base: position 18,569,947 of record OX463755.1, on the reverse strand, counting down.
CACCAGGCAAAAATAGGATAAAAAACTGTGACATATACTACGGACCGTGTTATAAAAAACAGAAACAACGACTTTTCGCATGCGGATTGCTTTTAAATGCCAGATTAAGGCAAATTCGCCAACACAAGCCTTATATGCGTTCACGCCCCGACGGAAGAAAAAAGCTAAGGATTGTTTCTACGAGCTCCTTGACAAAATTAATGAGGGACTAACGAAGTACGATGTTAAAGTCGTAGTGGGAGATTTCAATGCAAAGGGAGGAAGAGAAGACATCTTTAGCGATTTCCATAAAAGGACATGGCGGTCTCCAGATCAACAAATGGTCAACCTAATTGATCACATTGCGAATGACGAGAGACATACATCCAGTATTTTGGATGTCCAAACATTCCGAGGAGGAATGTCGACAGATGCTCGCAGACAAGAACGAGGCCTACAAGGCTAATGTGCATGTGAAGAGGACAGCTGCCGATGAGCTCTATAGGTAGAGAGGAAGGGAAGGACAAAGGATTTTCAGAAAGAACAAATCAATGGAAGAAAAGTGAGCGATCGACGATAAATAGAGTTTCCACTCCAAGAACGATGTTCGCAAGTTTTCCCAAAGGGAAAAATGTCAAAGCCAAGGATACAAGGCTCGCACAGAATCATGTCGAAGTGAGCAAGCAAATATCGTAGTTGAGACACAGTCGATGTTGAGGATATGGAAGAACCGCTTCTTCAGACTGATAAACGGCGATGACGAACAACATTTCGCTATCAGGCAGAACGGACCATTAGTATTGGCAACGACAGCGAAAAACTGCCAACCAGCCGACCTGAGTGATGTGAGGACTGCAATATCTAAACTCAAGCTTAATAAGGCTGCCGGATATGACTGTTTTCCCACTGAGCTTCATAATTCCGCCGTGGATTACTTGGTAAGTAATATCCACCAACTCTTAAGCCAAATCTATTCAGTTGAAAGTATGCCTGAAGAATAGAACCTCAGCATCGTTTGACCGATCCGCAAAAAAGGAGACACTCTGAACTGCGCTAGCTACAGAGGCATAAGCCTCCTCAACATCGCCTACAAGATTTTATCTGCCGTAATCTGTAAATGCCTGAAGCCGTTTATCGTTTATCAGTGTAATATTAGGGCAGAAAAGTCCACAACTGATCGAATCTTCACACTTCGGTAGATCCTAAAAAAAACCAAGAAATCCAAGTCGATACCCAACACCTATTCTTAGAGTTCATAGCCGCATACGACAGCATTTATAGAGACGACCAATTCAGAGCCATGTCTAGTTTTGGTATACCGCGCAAGCTCGTCCGGTTTTGTAGGTTGACGATAGAGAATTCTCGCCATACCAATTCGATACCAAAAATGGATTTAGGCAAGGCGATGCACTGTCATGTGACTTCTTCAATTCGATACTTGAGATGGTTGTGCAAAACTCCTGAGCCAACACCAGAGGCACGATATTGATATCATCGGTAGGACTCAAGGTGATTTCATAGCCACGTTAGCTAGTATAGAGAAGGAAGCAGCAAAAATGGGTTAAGCAGTGAATGAGGGCAAGAGAAAGTATATGCTGTCTACACGAAAGGACACACAACATCGACGTAAGCTAGTACACGACTTTGTCTACCTCGGCTCCTTTATTAACTCTGACAACTACATCCCGTCATTAATTAGCCTGGTCCTCAGTTAAACGCATCCAGCTGCGCACTCCGAGTTGATTTAAGTCGGTTTATACTTTTGTGCGCCTCTTATGGCGAGGTCTTCCTCTACTTCATCAGACGTCTGGCTGGGAATCGAAGACTCTGCGAGCTGGAGTATTGGTGTTCATTCGTTCTACATGTCCCTAGCCATCAGTCGCTCTACAGCCCGTATATTTCTTGGTTGAATCTTCGTCTCCAAAGCCCGTCATCGCAAACGAGACCGAAGATTTTTCGAAGAATTTTCCTCTCAAATCGAACAAGGATTTCTTCCTCCTGAGCTGTTGTTGTCAGAGTTAATAGCGGAGCCGAGGTAGACAAAATCCCGTGCTACCTCAAAGTTATATCTACCTATGTTGATGATCTGTCCAAATCGTCGATGTTATGTGTCCTTTTATGTTGCTAGCATATAGTTGGTCTTACCCTCATTTACTGCTAAACCCATTTTTACCGCTGCCTTCTCTATACTAGCAAACGTGCCTATGACATCAGGTTGAGTGATACCAATGATGTCAATATCGTCAGCGCAATTTAGTAGTATGGTAGTATTTACAGAACAGTATGCCTCTGATGTTGCCTCGGGAGTTCTGCACAATCATTGTGCTTAAGAAGTCACATGGTAGTATTCGTAATATTTCGAACACAAATGTTTGAACACATAAAAACGTTTTATTTACAAAAGTTATTTTGCAATAAATTTGAACTGTCAACACTAACTGAATATGCAGCCAAAAGACCGCTACTCATTTCAAATATGACAAAAATCACTGACAAGATCCCCGCTCTGACTATGTTAAAACTTTTTGAAATCAATAGCATTTGGTCTTACAAAAGACCGACTATAACTTGCAATGTCCATAAAAAAGAAGCATTAAGGGGGGGAAAAAATGCCAACACATTGTAATGTGTAAGTGCATCCTTCAGACGCCATGACGACTTGTAAAGTAGTTCACCCTAAGCTCGACATTATTATACTCGCAGACATTCGCCAGCCCTTTAACGCGTTGAAATGTTTCTAGAAACACATCCTTCCGCTTTTCGCACAACGGAACTGATTTCTCAAAACACTCCAACCAAAGATACATTTTTATATTTTTTATCCTATCCCAGATAAAAGATGAAAACAAAAGTTCACAGCAAGCCAGAAAGAATAGAAACGGACTGGCGTGCGGGGAAAAAAAAATTGCAAAACTCCTTTTAAATGGATGAGGCGGAAACATTTGCTGCTGCAAGTTGGACTGTCTCTATGCTTGGAGACCGGAAGAGCGATGTGGTGTAGATTTACACTCTGGCGAACTAATGTATGGACAAAGCGAAAATGGAAAGAAGAAAACTTCCACTTTCAGCGAAAGTGATGAAACAGTTTGTGGTTTGCTTCGGTTCTTCATCGAAATGCACAGGCACACAGCTAACGGTCGGAAGGAAGGAAACTGTCACTCTGAGGTTACAGTGATTTATAACAGTTAACACTTTGGTTGTTGCCGTCGCATGCAAAACTCAAAGCAAAATGCCAATTGGGGTAGAAGTTGAAGGATATCCGGTTTGAAATCAAAAATAAGAAAACTAACTTTGACGTAGGTACAGAGTGGACCATTTAGTTGATTACCTAGGGAGGTGGTGGAACTCGATAGGTGTCCTTTCCACAAAGATTATTATCAAACCGAAACTACAAAATTAATAGCAGTTCGATTTTTTTTTTAATCATTTCATTATAATTTGCATATTTCACAAGGAAAACCAGTTAAGGGCTTTGTGACAAGCTGAGTCAGGCGTTCAACTCGAAATATACGCTGACAATGGCAAAGGATGAGATTTTAACATAAAGGAGCAAAAAGAATAGGGAAAGAAAGAACATATTTGTCTCCTACACTAGCGATAAGTAAAAAATGAACATAAGCCGATTGAAGGACATACCGACAGTGTAAATAAAAACATTTTCAAAATGTCCTTACTATCTAATGTTCTACTCTCTATCTTTCTCTGTCTTTCGCTTTGACGGTAACAATAAGCAGATTAAAGTGTGCACTGTAGTGCGGCAGATGAAAAGATGTCAGTGCAGTTGCTGCGAGAATACTTAATGTATGCCAAGGATATTACTCTTGAGACCTGACTAAGCACTGAAAAGAAGGCAACGCCATCAAACAACTATACGAAGCTTTACTTGGCTGTAAAAAAAGGCGTATGAGTGTGTAAGAGAATGATGTGTGCTTACATACTCTAGAGTTTTTTTTTTTTACAATTTGCGTGGACTTAAAATGTTTAAACACAATGGGAGCGTTAGAGAGAGGGAAGAAAGAGAGTGATAGGAAAGATGTTGGATGTGGTGCAGAATTACTCAATGGGTGGTGTCCGAACTAACTTCGGGAACAAATTTTTTTTTTGTGTTCGTTATATTACCATCATTTTCAAGTTTATGTATACTTTTAGGAGTGTAAATGCCGAAGTTTTATTTTATTTTTTATTTGTTCGAATTATTGTTTGATGGACTTTGGCTGGGATTAAACACGCAACTTCCAATCAACAGGCGAACATATTACCAGTACACCGCGGTCAGCCGATGTGTAGAAGTGTTTTTTTTTTCAAACTCATTTTGTTTTATTTACTTAAAAAATTAACTTACTACTAGACAAAAATGCTTAAATCTAACTTATCAATAACTGGTTTACTTAATCTAACCTATCGGCCCTTAATGGGCACTGTAAACTTATATTTAGCTGTTTATTTTGCCTTTAGGCTTAAATTTGTCGTTTTTTTTGGTTTTATATATAATTTTAATTTACAAAGAAAAAATTGAAAACTTTGTTTAGATTTTTTGTTTTATAAAAAGCTTATTCTAGATTATAACTAACTTATGACTACTTAAACTACTTAACCCTAACTTAATACTACTTAAACTTAATTTAAGACTACTTAACTACTAAAACCTAGCTTAATAATAATCGGGGTGGCGAGCCCTCGTTGCGCATGCCCGGAGGGGTCGCCATCCTGATTGCGCCTTTCGGTCCCACGGCAGCCTGCGTTCAACCATATTGTACGGCAATATGGTGCACAAGCCCCGCCCCAGACCTTGTTCCTAATTTAAAATCTTACCTATGGAGTTGGACTAAAAGTCCGCAAAGTCCTGAGGAAGTGCAGAATCACTTTCCTCATATAGCCACCAGAATTCAGTGCGCTGTTTTGCAGCATCGATCCTATCGCGATCCGATACCGCCGTGCTAAAGCGGAGGAGCTCCGGAGCATTGTCGACGTTCCCGTCGCGGATTAGCCGTTTGTCTCGGTGGTATAAAACCGGGATACCGTTCCTGTCTTGTACTAACCCTAACGAATCGATATAGATGAATGCCTCTGGTGGAATAAAGCCCGATATGAGCCCCCTGTTGTAAACCGTTTTTAATTTCAAAGACTTTACTCGAAGTTACGTTGCCACATTTGACAACGAACTTCTTTCCCATAAGCATTTCATAAATCATATATAGCATGGGTTTACGCATGCCCAGTCTGGTCAGCTTGTAGAAAAGCCCCTCTAACCATACGGTGTCGAAGGCCTTCTCAAAGTCAACCAGCATTGTTTTTTTGACTTATTCCATTGGATGTCGGACACTAGTTTCGACGCGGCATGAATGGTATCATGCCTCGCTCGAAAACCAAACTGATTATCCGGAATAATTTTGTTTTCCTCAACCCACTTAAGCAGAGCTCTATTGACTATCTTCTCGAATACCTTGCTTACATTCGGCAGAAGGCTTATTGACCGAAGATTTGCAGGGTTTGTTTTGTCCTTGTCCTTTTTGGGGATAGGATGTACCACTGCCGTTTTCCAGTGCACCGGATAATGTGCATTATTCAGTGCATTGTTAAACAGGGTGGTGAAGATATCGACTGCTTCTCAATACGACGTTTGGGACACCGTCCTCTCCTGCCGACTTTTTATTTTTCAATGATACCAAGATGTCCAGGAGTTCATCTTTTTGCACGAACAGCATCAGGCTATTGGCGACTATGCCATTGGAAGGGTTTTCATCATTGAATACGGAAAAACCGTGATTCTCAGATCGCCAAGCTTGAAGTTCAGTGCGCAGATAAAAGTGATTCAGAAAGGCTTTTTCCTCTATATCGCGATTTGGGCGAACAGGATTGTTCACCGTATACACGGTCTCGAAAACAGCGCCTATCGAATTCGCCTTCTCCTGAAGATCTTCGATCGTGAAAAAACCGTCATTCGAGTCAACGTTTTCCAGACTTATACCAACAGCCGTGAGTGTCATGTGTAGAAGTGTTATAGAGGGACTATGTGTTGACCAATTTTTATATGCGACAATGGAGAAAATAGTTTTTACAGGTTTCCCCGGTTAGAGTTAATTGTTTTGTAATGATTATTTGGTTTTAAGTAAATGTTACGGACATCCGAAATAAAAAAATTAAAATTGTAATTTCTATAACAAATTCCTCTAGATTATCATGTGTTTTATTTCATTTAAAGAACAATGACCCTTACAGACCAATTAAATTCTAGACAGAGTACCTCATAAGCAAGTGCTAGTTGTTTTTGCATAAAAAAATCTGGCGATAAAAACTTGTGGAACATAATCAGAACATTGTGCTGCTCAGAGAACAGGATATTCAAGTGTTGAGTAGAAGAGTGCAACTTGCATTGAGATGTTTTTCATTTACAATCGTCAATACTTACTTACTAACTGAAGTGGAGCTACAGTCCGGAATGAACTTGGGCCTCAACCACCATGCCTCTCCGATTAGCCCGGTCCTTAGCTAACTGCCTCTAGTTGCGCACTCCAAGTTGGTTGAGGTCGGTTTCTACTTGTGCGTGTCACTTAAGGCGAATTCTTCCTCTACTACGTCTGACGTCTGGCTGGGAATCGAAGACTCTGCGAGCCGGAGTATTGGTGTCCATTCGTTCTAAATGTCCTAGCCATCTTAAAGGTCCAATGCTGAGTTTTTTGACCAGCAGCATGTCGCTGTACATCTCGTATAGTTCTTGGTTGAATCTTCATCTCCATAGCCCGTCAACGCAAACGGGACCAACATTTTTCGAAGAATTTTCCTCTCAAATCGACCAAGGATTTCTTCATCCGCTTTTGAGACGGTCCATGGTTCAGCGCCGTAGAGCGGGACTGGGATGATCAGGGCCTTATAAAGGATCTCCTTAGTAGTTCGAGTGAGGGCTTCGCTACTGAATTGCCTTTTCTGACAAGATGCTGTTGTCGGAGATAATAGTGGAACCGAGATAGACCAAGTCCCGTACTAACTCAAAGTTATATCTGCCAATTGTGCGTTCTGTCCAATTCGTCGATGTTGTGCGTCCTTTCGTGTTGACAGCATATACTTTGTCTTGGACTCATTTACTGCTAAACCCATTTTACCGCTTCTTTTTCTTTACTAGCAAACGTGTCAAAGACATCACTCTGAGTCCTACCAATGATGTCAACATCGTTTCCGTATGTTTGTAGTTGCTCCGATTTTTTGGAAAACTGTGCCTCTGGTGTTGGCTTGGGAGTTTTGCACAATCCTCTCAAGAATCAAATTGAAGACATCACATGAAAATGCATCGCCTTGCCTAAATCCATCTTTGGTATCGAATGTGTCGCTGAGGTCGTTTCCGACCCTGAAGGAGCAGCGAGAATTCTCCATCGTCATCTCACACAAACGGACGAGTTTGTTCTTGGTCAATCTCCGTCTGTCCGTCTGTCCGTGTGAATGCACCAAACTTACGAACAAGTCTAAATCAACGAAAGCGTGCGTGATGACTAAACAAAAAATTAAATTTATGGCGCAACAGGCTCGTTAGTACCCAGGGCCTAGCTTTTTTTCTCACAACCATTCATGTGTGCGTGTGTACTTCTAAGCACGACGGCGGGACCTCCTGTTTTATGCCGAATCCGAACGGCTAAGTTGAGATAAGCTTTTCATGACAATTGATATCACGAGAGGAGGGCCAGTGAAAAATCATTTAGGTGTTGCTACGGCTAGGAATCGAACCCAGACCTTCTGCACCGCAGTTCATCGCACTAACCATCGCGCCACAGAGCCCGTGCGTGATGACTTTCTGCAAAAAAATACTTCCCTATGTCTTGCTCTGACCGATCTTATTTTTACAGACCTTAGGGCCACGTTTGATATCCTAAAATTCTAAAGAACGATGACGTAATTCCCCTTAAACTGTTTGCTAACACCAACCAACCCTGTGGGACACGCGGTGTAACGTTGTTTTTGGAAGCAGCTCATCTGGGCTTTCCTAAACATGTTCTCAATTCCGACTCGAGTTGCGCTTTCATGCGCCAGTTCTTAAGTCTCGTGCTGAAACAGGTGGTGCATAGGACAAGGGTAAACATAGGAAGTACTATTTAACAAACTTGTTCAGCTACTGTGATACCCAGACGATATAGACATCATTAGTCGCCTCATTGTGCCTTTGTAGAAGCATTTACGGAGATTTGTGAACTGGTAAAAGTTGTTTGTCATGTAGTAAATGAGGACAAGACCAGTTCTATGTCTGTCTGTCAGAAGTAGTCAAAGAGTTCATCTATCAGTCAGTTTACATCATCGCTAGGAATTACACCAACAATAGAACACGAAGACTGACCAAGAGAAACCGAAACTACTTAAGTTTAGCGGAACAAATGGGATCACAACTCCTAACCCGAGAATCCAAATTCTACTCTGCAACGCTGGCAAGCGCTTGACAATAAGCAGAATGTGGAGGGAATATTTGGAAAATTCGAAGAACCGATTCCTCATCTAGTTTTCGATCCTGTATAGCAAAAAGCGCTTTATGAGCTGTACGAAGAACACGAACCACAGCTTTAATTACCAGACCATCAGGGATGCCAATATGATAGGACTGAACGACTTGAACTAACGCGTCTAGAATAGAAGAAGATGAAGGGCTTCATTATCTCCGGAAGATACCTCAACAAAAACAAAGTAAATAAATTTATAGCGCAACGGGCTTGTTAGTAGCCAGGGCCTAGCTTTTTCTCACTGCCAATCATTTCTTTTTGGGTACTTCCTTGGACGATCGCGGGGCCTCCTGTTATATGCCGACTCTGCGAATGGCTTTGTTGAGAAAGCTTTTCTTGATAATTTACACTATTCTGTTGATTTGTCAGATCATCACGAGAGTAAGGTCAGCGAAAAATCAATTAGGTGATGCTACGACTTGGAATGGAACGCCGATGTTCTGCGCGGGAGTTTATCGCACAAGCCATCGCGTCACCCTTTAACAGGTAACCAAAATTTACACGAGCGGATATCAATTCAACCGAAAAGCAAAAGTCAGACCTCACGCCGGGCAACCATCTTCACGCTTACGGTAGCCCCTGTGCCAGATAAGTAAAGAGTTTTTCAATAAGAGCGCTACAAAAGTGTTTTTAAATAAAACAAAAACGGTTTTGGATATCAATGAAATTCTTTATTCCTGTGAAAGTGCGTTCGATGCCATTATGTATGGAACTCGATTTCTTTTGCATGGCCACCACGGGCACGCTGGCAGATATCCAGACGGTGAACCCAATTATCGACGGTTTTCAAGCATAAATCGGCCGATACTGCTGCAATTTCACGTTTGATATTCGTACAAAGTTCGTCAATCATCGCTAGCTTGTTGGCATAGACCATAGACTTGACGTAGCCCCACAGGAAATAGTCTAACGGCGTCAAATCGGACGACCGAGGCGGCCAAGCGACTGGACCATTTCGTGAGATAACACGTTCTGCAAACTTGGTTTCCAATAAATTGATTGTGGCATTTGCTGTGTGGCTTGTGGCGCCGTTTTGTTGGAAATACATGTCCTCCAAGCCCATATCATCCAATTGGGGCCAAAAATATTCGGTTATCATTGAACGGCAGCGATTCCCATTCACAGTAACGTGCCGGTCTTGATCATCACGGAAGAAGTACGGCCCAATGACGCCGCCGGCCAATAAACCACACCAAACCGTAATTTTTTCGGGATGCAATGATGACTCATGGAGTACGTGTGGATTGCTGCCTGACCAATACCGCATATTCTGTTTATTGACGAAGCCATTCAGCCAGAAATGAGCCTCATCGCTGAAGATGATTTTTCGATGAAAATCCGAATCATTTTCAAGTCGTTGCTCAGCCCAATTCACGAAAAAACGACGCTTCTGATGGTCGAGCTGCTTCAGTTCTTGCGTCAATTTAATCGTGTAAGGATGTAGGCGAAGATCCTTTCGCAAAATTCGCCACAACGACGTCACAGAGATGCCCAACTCTTAAGAACTACGTGTGAGAGACACATTTGGGCTTTCTTCAACTGAAGCCTCAGCCGCAGCAATATTCTCGACACTACGGGCACTTCTTTGTCTCACTGGCACGGGAACATTTTGTTCTGTGCCTGTGGATTCAAACTTTTCCACTAGACGCTCAATTGTTGATCTGCTAGGACGATTATGACGACCATAAATTGGATGTAGCGCTCTTAACGTTGAGGCCACTGACTCCGAATTTCGGTTGTTAATTTTAATAATTTCGACTCGATGTTGGATCGTATATCTTTCCATCATGAAATGGCAAACCTAACTGAAGAGAAATGTCAAAAGAGCGGCAAGAAATATGGCGTCGTCTGCCGTCCCTGTCGCTCAACTTTTGTAGCGTCCCTGTTGAAAAAGCCGATATTAGGTGTCCGTTAAGTAAAGTAATTTAGTTGTACAAACTTTACCTAAAAACATCATTCAAATATATTTTTTTAAATAATGATAAGAACGAGCAAAATTGTATTGACTAACTACAAAATGTAATTGTTTTGTACTTCTCAAAGATTTAAATGTCCATAAATATTTCCCGAAGTCCTTTTCAACTACTCCCTATCGAACGAAACAAGCATAATGAGATCCAATAAGCTTAAGCCTACAAATCAATGCTTAACCATCGCATGTTAATTAAAAAAAAAACAAACTGTCTCTCTGAAAACCGCCAAATCAACTTGCGTCTATCACGTTCCTCTGAGTCCTGGAAATTAATTACGAAAACAAACATTTATAAATGACCTTTCATTCAACTGTCTGCTTCTCTCAGGACGAGAATAAATAATTTTCAGATTCGAGTCCTTCGGAACGCCAAGAGCAAGGGCAATTAAAACCATCACATCGTCCAATTGAATCAGGAGCGCATGTATGAGTTCGACCCATCATGCGTCCGAACAGCCTATGTGTCCTTTGGTGAAATGCTAACAACCGCATGGTCAAGTTGAAACGGAATTTCAATCTGCTGTCGGTAATGACGTCCATTCCGAAAATGTATAATTCATATAAAGTGCCGTGGAAATTACCGGCGACAAGGAATGTTTACACATTGTGAAGGGTCCTAAGTAAACATTGGTAAAAAAATAATTGAAAGCTCACATTGGAAGGAGCAGGTGGTCAACGCGACCAGATGGTAGAAATTTCGCGGATAATTCGGTACTTTGTTTGTTTGTTTCAAATTCAGCAAAGTTGACGCAGGTAAATTAAGAAAAAAAAAATAAACGAGTGGTGGGTGTTCTATTGTGTCCTAAGCAACTTTCTCTTTCACAGCGAGTTAGGCGTTAGAAATTGAAGAATTTCATAGTTTGGCCATAAAACACAAACATTTGTATTTTGGTTATTGTTGTTGAAAATATAAATATAATGTGGAATTGTGGTTATCAGAACTTTTGTACCGGAATTCGAAGCATTCGGTGTCCATGTGAATTATAACGATTTTCCGTCATAAGTTAAAACTGAAAAATTCGTGTAGAACTATTTGGGCTAAGGCTAATTACATATTTGGAATTAATACTTAATTCCATAAAAAAATAGTTACACAGCTGGCAAATTTTAACGCAAAGGTAGGAAAAAAAAAGATTGCATTCAAGGTATTGTCGGAAAACATAGCCTTTACGACTAGATGTAACGGACTTAGGCTAATTGACTTCGCTACGGAACGAAATGCCACTATAGCCTCACCTCGTTATCCATATGACGATATGGTGGTCTTTAGACCAACGAACGGTCAACCAAATTAATCACATTGCGATAGACAAGAGGCACGCAACCAGTATTTTGGATGTCCGAATATTCCTAGGAGCTAACCGCGATTCGGAAAACTACCTTGTTGCAGCCAAGGTAAGAATGCGGATATCCACCACGCTACAACGATCCAGAAACACTGTGAAAATTTTTGATGTAGAAAGACTGCAATCGCAAGAGACCGCCAAGACCTTCGGGTTACGCGTGCCTGTTAACGATCGATTAACAACATCACCAGCATCGAATGTCGAAGAACAAGGGCAACGATGCCAACAAGCCATTAGATCAACCGCAACTTATTTGCCAGGTTTCTCGCACCCACTAACAAGAAAACGACAGATGCTCGCAGTCAAGAACAAGGACTACAAAGCTATGGTGAAGACGAGATCTGCTACTGAGGTCTATAGGCAGAGAAGAAGGGAAGAACACCGGCTATTCAGAAAAAAAAAGAGCAAGAAAAGTGCGCGTTCGAGGATATAGAGAGAGTCCTATATAAGACCATGATCATCCCAGTCCTGTCTAAGGCGCTGAAGCATGGATCGTATCAAAAGGGTATCGTTCTTAAGCTTAATACGTAGTGAATACCAAAAAAAAAAAAAACTCCTAGCGCATATAAATGAATTTTTGGATTGCATTTGATGATGCTTGTGACGGGTGGATAAATTTTAACCACCGATGTTGACTGTGAACCACACCTAAACGTCAAGTTGTTTTCTTCATTTCATTTGACATTTCTCCATTCCAGACTAATTCAACTTGAACCATGGAAAGATAGAAAGAAAGAGATACACGCGTTCAAATCAAAATGCATATCGTGCAATTCGTGATTTGTTCGGTCAATTTAATCGTCCAAATGTGCGTAAAGCCGGAAAATTCGAGCAAAAATTTGGGCAAACCAGGTCGTACTGCAGAAAATATGGCTGCTGTTCGCGATAGTGTGGCTGAAGATCCGTACACCTCAACTCGTCGTCGTGCCCAACAATTGCAGTTCTCACAATCGTCGTTCATGAACGTTATGCATAAAAACTTGCATTTACACGCTTACAATGTGCAATTGACTCAAGAACTAAGGCCTGCCTCTTGACCATTTCAAGCGTCGTCAATGGTCAGAATGGTGGCAAGAAATGGCAACAGTGGATGATCCGTTTTCAAAGAAAATCATCTTCAGTGTTGAGGAACATTTCCACCTCAGTGGATTCGTCAATAAGCAGAATTGTCGCATTTGGGCGAATGATAATCCAAGAGTAGTTGTCGAAAAACCAATGGACCCACATAGAGTGACTGTTTGGTGCGTTTTATGGGCTGGCGGCATCATCGGGACGTAATTTTTCCAAAATGAGGCCGGTCAGGCAATTAGTGTGAATTGTGTTCGCTATCGTGAGATGATAACGAACTTTTTATGGCCCGAATTGGAACATATGGATGTGGACGATATGTGGTTTCAACAGCTAACGAAACAATTGCTCTTTTGCACTTCAAATTCAATGGCCGTGATATCTTACGTGGTGGCGATGTCAATTGGCCCTCAAGATCATATGATTTGACACCGTTGGACTTCTTTCTTTGGGGTTATTTGAAAGAAAAGGTGTACGTCGATAAGCCAGCAGCAAGCTAATGGATAAGACAATTCGGCACATTAACGGCGTAGAACCTCAATTATGACTCAGCGTCATCGAAAATTTGGACCATCGGATGGAGGTGTGCCGAAGAGGTCGCGATATACATTTTGTCCGATATTTTGTTTCATACATAACTGATATATTCTAGTATTATCATAATAAGGAGAAGTGCCAATAATTTCCTAAATAATTTGTGTCTTATTCAAAACGAACATCGGCCCTTAAAATTTAACCACCCTTTAGTTACAAGGTATCACTACTAAACTCACAACTATTGCTGTGGATCAATGAGTCATGATTAAATCAACCAAATTTTTTATTTCGTTGTAGTTACTTCTAAAAAATTAATAAATTTAAAATAATGAGAATGGCACTAATATTTCCCATGGATCTTGAAATTGTTCAATAGGCATTGATACGAAAATGGAATGCAAAGCTTCCACCCCAGCAGCCCTGATTCTAAGTGAGGATACATGTAAATCATCAAAATCCCAATCATCCATTCAGTTTTTAAGGAATTCCATCCGAAAATTCGTTGATAAACATCTTCGAGCATCAGAATAGCATTTCTATTGTCTGCAGGGCAAACCCTCATCACAAACAAAGGCATCCACTTAGATGGACTGCTTAAAGGCACTACACAAGTGGCTTCTTTTCATCCTTAACATAAAATTATCATAGATCACTTTCCTATTATTTACTTTCTGTCATAAATTATCTCCTTGCTGTCTTCCGTGGCTCGCAATTGCTTGTGGAAATAAATAATATAAATGGCTGTTGTTTGGGCTGCGATATCGCCTGAACCGCCCGAAATGCTTCGTGAGTCGAGATACTTATAACGAAAGATATATGCACCCCGAGTGTTGTTTTTTTTTTGTTCACTTGCTTAATGTGTACCGTAGTGTATTTGGAAGAATGCAAAGATATTAAAATTTTAATGTTTTCAAATGGAGACTGCGGAATGTGAATCATTTTTTGTTTGTCGCTCTTATTATTTATTTGCAGTTTTGTTTGTCTGTATATGCACGGCACATTTTTTATATCTACACAGGAACGACGAAAGGAAGGAAGTGATCTGCTGTTACTTTTTTTTTTAATGTTTTTAATGATATGTTGTCTGTCAGAGTCAACGTCTAAGTGAATAACTTTGAAATATTTTGAGAATTCCTGTCTTTTGTTACCAACACCAAGTACATCTGGCACATTGCCAGATTCTTAATAATGGCGACAACAAAACTTGCTCTTTGAAAAAGGAGCGCGATTATGGGTGTAACGGCGTAGCGTGGCGGTCTTATTCAACAGGGCCGTCAACGAACACCAGACCGAAGATTTTTTTGAAGAATTTTTATTTTTCAAAACAACGTCGAGCAAAACGACATTATGACATCACGATGAGTGCGGCCAATGATGTCAATTCCGTCGGTATATCGTCGCCCTTATATTGGGTTAACGCAAACGCCAAAATACACTTTTAGTTAAGTGTGCAATCCGAAAACTTTGGAGTAACTCTTTCCAATTATTTGCTCTATCTCTTTCCAGTGCAAAGTTATACGGAATGGTTTTGACGTATATCCATCAAATTCAAGTTTTCGCATTGAAAAGATTAGTCCTTTACGTCAAATTTTCCATACAATTTAAGCAAATTTCTGTTTATGCATTGTTTTGACGTACTGTCCAACAACGTAGGTACACCACCCAACAAACAATTATTCCTCTATAAGGCAGTAAAATTTAATTTTCACAAACACTTATTTCTGTTGGCCTTATATAGTACTTGTGAGCGGAGGTTGAGCATTCTTGCAGTCGATTGTTTGGGAAAAAGCCTGCTTAAGACATTACTTACTTACTTACTTAATTACTTAAGTGGTGCTACAGTCTGGAATTTCGGACGTACGACAAAACAATTCGTTAACAAAAATTTTCTTAAATTGTATTTAAAATTTGACGTAAATGACAAATTTTGGCGCTTACGTCGAAACAATACGTAAACTTGATGAATTTGATGGATATACATCAAAACCATTCTGTATATAAACGGATAAAAGAATTGGAAAGAGCTAGCCCGAAAAAATATGACTGCATACCAAACACAAAAAGTGTATTTTGGCGTTTACGTTAACCCAATATTAGGGCGACGATATGCCGACGGAATTGACAGCAATGGCCGCGCTCAACGTGTTGTCAAAGTGTGGTTTTGGTCGATGCCGTTTAGAAAAAAAAAAAAGAATTCTTAAAAAAATCCTCAGTGCCGTGCTCGTTGACGGGCATGTTGAACACCTCGCTACGCCGTTATACCCATAATGGTGCCTCTCCAATTATCCCGGTCCTTAGCTAACTGCCTCCAGTTGCTCACTCCAAGCTGATTGAGGTCGGTTTCTATTTGTGCGCGTTACTTAAGGCGATGTCTTCCTCTACTGCGTTCGACGTCGGCCTGGGAATCGAAGACTCTGCTAGCCGGAGCATTGTTGCCCATTCGTTCTACATGTCCTAGCCATCTTAAACGTCCAATACGAAGTTTTTTTTTAATAGGGCTATTCATAGCCTGTCAACGCAAATGGAACCGACCTCAACCGATCTCAAATCGACCAAGGATTTCTTTATCCGCATTTGAGACGGTCCATGCTTCAGCGCCGTAGAGCAGGACTGGGTTCATCAGAGTCTTATATAGGAACACCTTAGTAATTACAGTGACCGCTTTACTACTGAACTGCCTTCTTAGCCCAGACCTTCGCCCAACGCGTATCCCTTTACCACCCGATTAACACCATAGTACCAGCATCGAATGTCGAAGAACAATGGCAACGATGTTAACAAGCCATTAGATCAGCCGCAACTATCACGGTTTCTCGCGCCTACCAGCGAGAAACCCCTGGTTTGATGAGGAATACCGACATATGCTCGCAGCCAAGAACGATCCTATCCTATCTGCCGTAATATTTGAACGCCTGAAACCGTATACCAGCAATCTGATCGGCCCTTATCTGTGTGGTCTTAGGCCAGGAAAGTCCACAACCGATCAAATTTTCACACTTCGGCAGAACCTTGAAAAAACCCAAGAACTACCCACCACCTATTTATCGATTTCAAAGCCGCATATGACAGCATTTGACGGGCTTAGTGGGGCGATGGTTAGTGCGATGAACTGCCGCGCAGAAGGTCTGGGTTCGATTCCCAGCCGTAGCAACGCCTAAATGATATTTCACTGGCCCTCCTTTCACTGGTCATTGGCATGAAAAGCTTATCAACTCAACTTAGCCGTTCGGATTCGGCATAAAACAGGAGGTCCTGCCATCGTACTAAGAAGTACACACGCACACATGAATGGTTGTGAGAAAAAAGCTAGGCCCTGGGTACTAACGAGCCTGTTGCGCCATAAATTTTTTTTTTATACGACGGCATCTATAGAGACGAACTATACAGAGCCATGTCTAGTTTTGGTATACCGCCTTAACTCTTGCGATTGTAAAGGATGACAATGGAGAATTCTCGCTCCTCTCTAAGGGTCGGAATGACAATGGAGAATTCTCGCTCCTCTCTAAGGGTCGGAAAAGACCTAACCGATGGATTCGCTACCAAAAAAGGACTTAGGCAAGGCGATGCGCTGTCATGTTATTTCTTCAATTCGATTCTTGAGAGGATTGTGTAAAACTCCCGAGCCAACACTAGAGGCACAATTTTCCAAAAATTGGTACAAACATCAGCATACACCGACGATATTGACATCATTGTTAGGACCCAACGTGATGTCATAGCCACGGTTGCTGGTATAGAGAAGGAAGCGGCAAAGATCGGTTTAGCAGTGAGTATATGCTGTCAACACACAAGGATAGACAACATCGAGGAAATGGACAGAACGTCACCATTGGCAGATAAAACTTTGAGATAGTACTGGACTTTGTCTATTTCGGCTCCGCTATTAACTCTGGCAACAAAATCTCGTCAGAAATTAAACGAAGAATTACTCTTGCCAACCGTTTATTTTTCAATCGAAGAAGGCAATTTAGTAGTAAAGCCCTCACTCGTACTACTAAGGAGATCCTGATCATCCCAGTCGTGCTCTACGGCGCTGAAGCATGGACCATCTCAAAAGCGGATGAAGAAATCCGTGGACGATTTGAGATGGAAATTATTCGAAAAATCTTAGGTCCCGTTTGCTTTGACGGGCTATGGAGACAAAGATTCAATCAAGAACTATACGAGCTGTACAGCGACATGGCCCAGGTCAAAAAACTCCACATTGGATGTTTTAGATGGCTAGGACATATAGAACGGATGTCGGACGCAGTAGAGGAAAACCTTGTTTTAAGTGGCGCGCACAAGTAGAAACTGACCTCAACCATCTTGGAGTGCGCAACTGGAGGACGTTAGATAAAAACCGGGCTAATTGGAGAGGCATGTTGGTTGAGGCCTAGGTTCATTCCGGACTGTAGCGCCACTTAAGTAAGTACAAGTATATAAAACAGTCCTCCCACACTTTTTTTTTCAAAACAGTCTTTTGGACTTAAGATACCTCTCTCTTCGTGCCATCACAATACTCTCCCTATGCCACGTTTACTGGGGAAGCAATTTGTTGTCACCAATCGAGAGTGTCAACTAATTTTGTTTATTTGTTTTAACAAACAAATGTCCAAATATCCTTTTAATTTAATTTTAATTAAATTCTCATCTCGTTGTCGCATGTTGACACAAGTATCATTTCCAATTGCAATAAATCATTTCTGCAATACTCATCGAATGTATAAAAACGAAATCAACCCGAATAAAACTGCGAATATAAATCACTTCATAAATTGATGGTCGTTAACTATAATTGATATTCGAACAAAGGAGCGTTACGGCCATCCGTATATGGTCAATTAAGCCAAATGTTTACAGGAATTGGCATCACATCGGTCCACCATTTAAATCCAATCCAAACAGACGGGCACATAATTTCAAAATTTCATTTGTTCCGAACATCTGATGCCTTCCGGATACCCTCAGCCTCAGCCAGGTCCAAAGTAAGCAAATGTATATCGCTTTCGACAATCCTGACATTTAAATGGATGTTAATAAATTAATTAAGTTTTAATTTAACTTAACGTAGCTGGCAGCTGATGTCAGGCCGCTAGTAATGGATTGCCATGTCTGTAGGGCCGCCACTTTATTCAAAAACTATTTAAAAATCGGCAACCTCTCTCTCTCTCTCTGTCTCCCTTTCTCTTGAGGTCAACGGCACAGTATGGCCGAGAAATTTATTCGAATTTAATTTGTTGCAAATGATAGTGCAACACATGACAACATATAATGCTTGTCGAAAATCCACGCAATCATAAATCACAAGGACCTCCAAAAGAAAACATCGCTCGTAGTTTGGTCATTAATACCGCGTTTCGTTCCACCAGCACAGCACCTCTACCACAACGCCAGCCACTAAATGTTTGCCGGACGTAAGTGCTACATGTAACCGAGATAATGAATTCACCCTAAAGTCCTGAGTTTTCGATATAATCCAATCAATGAGTCCTTACATTATTCAGGACTACATGGTATAGTCGCAACGCGCAGCGAAGGGAGGTCAGTTTGGGGCGGTGTACGATGAGCACCATGGAAGACCTGAATTGAAAATTAATTTTCCATGCTGTCGCGTGTACGCTTTGTATCCTGGTAGACAATATGTTGTTGTTGTTGCTGGGCGATAACCCATTGTGGTTTTTAGCCAAAACAGTTGCACCATTGTTAGCCGAACAATAACAGCTCTTTTACTAAAGCTGCTGTGTAGTCGCTTTTGTTGGATGATCCTTTGTTGGATGGGACGCGCGCGTCGCGAATGTTGTTCCGCACGAAGAAGCCGCACGAATTTTAGATTTGGACGCGGACCCAAATTGCTGTTTTACATAATGTGATAGCTGGGTGGTTTATGTTTATATTGGGATGATTGGATGCGACTATTAGGCTGGGACAATTGAGACTGTTTTTTGCGCTGCGATGTGTTTAAGCATTGGACAAATTATCGTCTAATGGTATGTTGGAAGAACCGGGCTGATGGTGTGTTTACAACTGCCCCAGGCACACTATAGGAACACAGTGTGAGGGCATTGGAATGAATTTATCTCTTTATTGCAGGGGGTAGGATATTTTGGGAAACACTGTTGTTATTGTTGGTAGCTGAATCTAGGAGCTACAGTTAGTTTGAATGAGTTTATCCTTATCGAATAGGAAACGCAAGTGGTAGGCGGGTTTAAAAATATATTATGGTATTATTTCCCTTGGCTTTTGCACGAATTACAGACACTCTGCTTAGTAGTCCAAACCATTAATTACTGAGAACTGCATTCACAAAAGAAGATCAAGATTTTCTGAATATGTATTATAGTGAGTCCATTATTATCCCACAAATAAAGCATGGCACACTGCCTACAGCCTAACAACATGAATGATTTATTCCAGAAAAAGGAACTGTGAGTGCAGGACAATACGAAAACCTAGGACCGTACTTACTTCCTTGCTTACTACTTGCGTCCGACGTCTAGCTGGGAATCAAAGTGCAAGCGATCCGGAGTATTTTTGTCAATTCGCTCTATATGATCTATGATTCTGTACGGTGGTCAAACGGTAGACAATACGTTTATATGAAACCTTGAGTTTATAGCGAGGTAATGCCTACCAACTACGAATATCAGCCTTCAAGTGGCGACTGCTGAGTGCCTAGTACCTTGACCGTAGATAGGGCCATAATCTCTGTGTAACGTTTTTTTCGAAAATAAATATAAGAAAGCGAGCGAAAACGCTTACTCACCTTATGCACATGTACTACTTCCATTCCAGGTGGCAGCGGTGTAACTCCTAATATGGTGTCAGCGGTGGTATTTACAATCAGAGCTAGGATGGACAAATGAGCTGGTTCGACATATTTGGACAACAGGTGATTAAGGAATCTCAGGACTTTTAGAAAAGAGTTTTGGCGGATGAGCAGAAAGACCAATGGCAGTGCTTAATCCCGTAGCGGATACTGATGGACTCGTCTCTAAGGGGTATGCCATAAATTGTAAATGACCCTTTATTTTAACAATCCGCACCAAGGCCAAATTCGAAAACATAGGTCTTATATGCGGTCACAGTCCGACGAAGGTAAAAGTCGATAGAGCGATAGCTTGCTTCTACAAGCTTTTTGACAAAACTTATGACCGACAACCGAAGAACGATGGTAAAATCGTGCTGGGAGAATTGAAATCAAAGATCACAAAAGAAGGTATCCATAGTAGTACTGTCGGCAAACATAGCCTATGCGACAATATATCTAGCCACGGACTTTGAGTAATTAACACCCCTGCGGAACTTAATGCCACATTAGCTAGCACATGGTTTTCACACATCGATTTCCATAAGAGGATGATAGCCAATGGGTACGAATTCAGTATTTTGGAGGTCCGAACATTAAGTGGTTTTAACATCCACTCGGATCTGTACGTTTGTACAGCCAAGTTTAGGCGAAGGTCGCGCACTGAGCGACAGAGCGGCAAAAAGCTGAACGGCAAAAAAAATTAAGCATTTGAAATTGTTTGGTTGTAGCCACGCACTCCCTGAGCGACAAGCAATGTTTCCGAGCGGCTGGGCGATATCGCTCTGTCGATTCCCGCTCAGAGGGTGACCTAAGCCTAAGAATGAGTATTTCCAAAAATGCTGGAAAAACATTTAAAGTCGAAAGACTACCATCGCAAGAGACCGCCAAAGCCTTCACTTCACTTAACGTCTGTATAAATACCACCCCATCAGCATCGAATATCGGAGAACAATGGCAACGATTTCAAAAAGCCATTAGATCAACCGTAACTGATGTGCTAGGTTACTCGCGGCTACCAGCTAGAAACCCATGGTTTGATGAGGAATGCCGACAGATGATCGCAGGCAAGAACGAGGCCTACAAGGCTAAGCTGCAGGTGAAGACTTGAACTGCCATTGGCAGATATGAAGGAAAGAGCACCGGCTTTTCAGAAACAAGTAAAAGGAGCAAGAAAAGCGCATGATCGATGATATAGAGAGGTGCCACTCCAGGAACGATGTTCGCAAGTTTTACCAAAGTGTAAAGGTCAAGGCCTATTATACAATGCTCGAATAGAATCCTGTAGAGATGAACAAGGAAATATAGTAGTTGACACACATTATATGCTGAGGATATGGATGAACTACTTCTACAGACTGTTTAATGGCGATGACGAACAAAATCCCGCTGTCAGGCAGAACGAACCATTCAATACTGGCAACGACAACAAAAGCTGCTAACCATCCGACCTGAGTGAAGTGAGGATAGCAATATCTAAACTTAAGCTTAATATGGCTGCCGGAAATGACGGCCTTTCTGCTGATTTTTATAAAACCTGTGGGGATGACTCATAAGCCAAATCTGGTCGGATGGAAGTATGGCTGAAGAGTGGAACATCTGCATCATTTGCATGATCCACAAAAAGAAGACTCACTGAACAGAGCCATCAACAGAGGCATTAGTATCCTCAACATCGCCTACAAGATGCCATCTGCCAAAATACGTGAAAGCCTGAAACCGTTTCCCAACAACATGATCGGCACATATCAGTGTGGTCTTAGGTCAGGAAAGTCCACAACGGATTAATTTTTCACACTTTGGCAGATCGTGGAAAAAAACCAAGAAAGTCCAAATGACGAAGTCCGGTGACGATGAAGAATTCTCGCTGATCCACCAGGGTCGGAAACGACCTAACCGACAAATTCGATACCAAAAAGGGATTTAGGCAAGGCGATAGGCTGTCATGTGACTTCTTCAATTTGATTCTTGAGAGGGTTGTCCAAAACTCCCAAGCTAACATCATAGACACAGTTTTCCAAAAGTCGGTGCAACTACTAGCATACGCCGACGATATTGACATAATTGGTAGGACTAAACGTGATGTCATAACCACATTTGCAAGTATAGAGAAAGAAGAGGCAAAAATCGGTTTAGCAGGAAATGAGGGCAAGACGAAGTATATACTGTCAACACGAAACGACACACAACTTCGACGAATTGGACAGAACGTCACCATTGATAGATATAACTTTGAGGTAGTACGGGACTTTGTTTATCTCGGATCCGCAATTAACCCTGACAACAACATCTCGTCAGAAATTAAACGAAATATTACTCTTGCCAACCGCTGTTTCTTTGGGCTAAGAAGGCAAGTTAGTAGTAAAAATCGAAGTCCTCACTCGAATTACTAAGCAGATCTTAGTAGTTCGAGTCATCCCAGTCCTGCTTTACGTCGCTGAAGCATGGACCGTCTCAAAAGCGGATGACGAAATCCTTGGTCGATTTGAGAGGAAAATTCTTCGAAAGATCTTCATTTCCGTTTACATTGATGGCTATGCAGACGAAGATTGAACCATGAACTATGCGAGCTGTACTGCGTCATGCCCTTGGTCAAAAAACTCCGCATTGGGCGTTTAAGATGGCTAGCACATGTAAAACGATTGGACACCAATACTCCGGTTCGCAGAGTCTTCGATTCCTATATAGACGTCGGATGCAGTAGAGGAAGACCTCGCCTTAAGTTGCGCTTACAGGTAGAAACCGACCTCAATGAACTTGGAGTACGCAACTGGAGGCAGTTAGCTAAGGACCGGGCTAATTGGAAAGAGTCTTCGATTCCCAGCCAGACGTACTCAATAGAGGAAGACCTCGCCTTAAGTTGCGCTTACAGGTAGAAACCGACCTCAACTAACTTGGAGTGCGCAACTGGAGTCAGTTAGCAAATGACCGGGCTAATTGGAGAGGCATGTTGGTTGAGGCGTAGCTTCATTCTGGACTGTAGCGCCACTTAAGTAAGTAAGTAAGTATTTTTGGTATCGAAAACCTTAGTGAGGTCATCCTGGATAGATAATCGAATTTTGGCGGTAATCCAATACTGAATATGTGTGTCTGAGTTTGTCATTTTTGAGTTCACGTTCAATCAGGATTTTGAAAACGATTGTACACAGGTGCGAGTCATTAGCATGTCATATCAAAATATATGTGGCCATATTGCAACTTGACAGGGATACGTTACCTCACAAGCGAAAACCGAAAGCAGATGCCAAGGATGTCACAGTTAGAGATTACTACAGAACATTATATGGTGGTAACTGCATCAGACTGGGTTTACTCCGCAATACCAACTATTACAACAGCAAGTAAGTAGAGGTAGAAGAAACTTTTAGTCATACCATTCTTCAATTTCGTTTCTGAGAAAATACAGTAATGGCATCCCACGTTTTCCCATTGTATAACACTTTCTGATATCAAACGTCACGTCTCAACGCGGTCTGTATTTGTTCTTAAAATAGTTTACACCCAAACTATGTAAGAAAACAACTTAAGGAGCGTAAACTCACTTGCACTGAAGTAGGCCTTTCATCAATGGATCTGAACCAATTATTTGACACTCTTAAAAATGCCCATCAAACGATGGCAAACCATTAGCAAACATGAAGAAAATCCTGAATTAGGGATAATATCATCAAATCCAAAAATAATACCTTCAATTGAGATCCGTCCAACTTTTCAAAGCAAGTATTACCTTCAGTGCTGAAATTATAATCCTCCTATCGATTTATTAAAAGATTCAATTTCCTATGTCGCCTCAAAATCCTGAAGCCTATTAATCATTCATACTCAATATAATCCAAATCCACAGCAACAGCAAAGAACAGGCAGATGGAAATTGAAATGTTCAATACCTAAGGACGACAAAAATACATCCACCACATATATGTACTCCGCTAGGGTATCTGTATGTAGCAGCACCTACATATACTTAATAATAGACACACGCTTGCGAAATATATATTCCCACCAATTTCACAGCGAGGAGATCGGCACTCATACTCCAATCACAGCTCCAACAACCGTCAGGACATGATAAATTGTGGGTACACCCCCAAACCGAACGCACAGAAGTAAGATGAACGCACATCTGTCCGGAAAATTGTTTTTCCATTTATCTGAGCATAAGTGGTCGAGAAAGATGCGATGGTGATAATGATGGCCCTGAAACGTCCGTCAACCACCGTCATATCGCAGATATCTCATCTGTGGTTACGTGTCCGCCCCAATAAAACTATGCGCCCAGGTAAACAATGAGCCTTATACAACATGACGTCTTGTAGACGCAATCAGACACTATGAATATCCTCGAAGCTGTATAATGCCAAAGTTGTTGGGTAAATCATTCCACCGCAGGCGAAATGTGCACAGCGATATCATGAAGATAAAAAAAAATCAAGCAAATCCTGGGAAATAAATTAAAGCACGCACTGCAGCAATTTGTCTCTCAGGATATAACCGCACTTACCCCAGGACATACATACTATATATAGCCAGCACTGTTTTATCAAACATCTACCGGGGCGTGAGTTGTGCGTTGATTCGGTCTACCTACCGCACCTCCCGCCCTACAATCTTAGGAGACATCTTCCTTAGACAGCATCGCCGCGCCTCGTCGTACCATAATCGGAACCAATGCCGAAGAATGGTACAATTTCGTTCTTTGATTGATACTGTAAGGACAAACGGAGAATGATGCTGAGTATGTGTGTGATATTGTGCAATTTCCCTTTTGGTGCGGCGCGGACTGACAAGTCCTTTTAGCTTTAATGGAATTTATGTGTATGTGTATCGGATTTAAATTGGGAGAATAAACAAAAATTGCCAATATACGATTACTCGGAGGGAATATAAATAAAGTTCTCAGGTTTAGTATGCCATAGAGTGTGGATTACGTTACTTAGCAGAGGATGCTACGTGAAAAACATTCTTTATTATGTGGGGCGACAAGGACATTTGTGCCTGGGGTTTTAATGAGGTCGCCTTTTATACGCGTCGTATGCCCGAGTGTGGGGGTTATTTAAAGCTATTAAATGAGGGTATCCGTTGAAGGCACTCGTGGTTGAAGTTTTCGCAGCTGCTATATAGAGATTTGGTGTTTTGAAAATGGAAGCTTGACCAGTATATGTGTCCCTTTTAGATTTAAAGTTTGAGGATGACCTTTAGCATCGATGGAAAGTGTAAAGGACTTGTCTAATAAAAATCAAATATGCACACCGATGCTGTGACAGGGTTGAAATATATTAGAAAGGTGAATTTGAAAATCGGAGTGGACATTAACCTCAATCATGAAGACTTGAGCTAATACTGTTTTGAGTTTTTGTTTTTTTTTAGTTTTCAGTGGCTAGATCGTGGTATGAATAATTATAGATGAAAAAATTGATTGGAAGGCATCTTTAAATGAATGAGTTGTAAATGAATCTGCGACTGGAAGGCGGGGTTCGATGGACTACAATAATTCTGTGGATAGATTCGACCAATATTTGATCCCAATTGATTGGTAACTCAAATATGAAACTAATAGCAAATACTATAAGACTAAGGCCGTGTGCCAACTGTGTTAAGATTTTAGCCATTGCATAATGTTTTGGTAGACCTATATCAAGGAGAGACTCCTGACGTGCTGAAGAAAGAGAACTCATTATTAAGTCTAAGTCAATGCTAAGACATGGTGATTAGGCAATGCTCCAATCATCGATGCAAGAGTTTTGCTGAGCCCGCAAAACCGCTGGAACAATGCTTCCACAGGAAGATGCAGGGATCATATTTTTTTAAATAATTTGCACGCACTCAAGGGTGCGATCGTTAAAGAACGGAAAGACAGAAGTGATAGGAAAGATTTTGGATGTAGCGGAGACTTACTCCATGGGTGGTGTCCGAACTCACTTCGGGGAGTCATTGCTTCTTGTGTTCGTTAAATTCGGAGAAATTTCTAGAAGGTACATACTTTTAGGTGTAACCACCGACCTTTTTTTATTTCTTTTGAATAAAAGCAAATATTATGAAGTTTCAGACTGAACTATAATAGTCGGAAGCAATCGGAAGCTAATGTCAAAATTCTAGGTAAAGTTTTCTTCAGTACTGAAAATTGCTTAAGTTTCCCTAAAAGACTTTTTTCAATGGAAGCGATTGTCAGAAAGGAAGTCGTTTTGACAAAACAAATTCGTTGCTTATGAGCTTCTTACGAACTACAATGTAGGCAGCTGTTGAAGTGGAATGCCAAATTTTTGTATGAAAGGACAAAAGAAAGAGCGAATGAATTCGCTTTTTTGTAAGTGAGCAAAAGCGAACGAAAATTGAACAAGTCGATGCGAAAAGCTATTATGGTCGTAGAATACAAATTGCACGTGTTCGCACAGTTACGGAAGTGGTCATCCACAACCATCTTCGAACATAGTTCAGCCTTTTCAGATGACGCAATGAATACAAAAAAAAAAACTGTTCTATGGCGGGTCGTACTGGCACAGCCCGCCATATGTTTGGATCTCGTTTCTCATGTGTGCAGGTGCACACCACCTGCCAGTACCATGAAGCTGGTGAGCAAAAGTTTCCATTTTTAGGTCTCAATGCGTCATATGTATGACTTTACAATCTTTGATACAAGTGACATCGATTTTGGCTGGGAATGACCGCGCAATGAAGTATACATGAATACACTGCAGCCACCCACAAAGTTCTCCCTGAAATAGAAATAGAAGAACAAGAGATCTAAATCTTATGCCGTTTTTAAAAAACCATGGTGTACCTGCACATATAACAGAACTTCACTTCACCAATCCGTCCACAATCTCCGAATGCAAAAGAAGACGCAGAGCATGTTATTCGTCTTGCAACCTTCGTTGAATGCAACCCTCTAAGACGCTGACCATATAGTTGGGAGAGATGATCCTGTCAGAGGAACAAAGTAAACCATTTTTTTACTTGCACCCTAAACGAATTGAGTATAAGGAAACAGAATGCGGAAGACGTGTACTACGTATTAATTTGTCACATTCCTGACTTGATGAGTTAGGTGCGAATCGTGTATTCTAAAAATACGGGCTGTTAACATCTTTGAAGATCTCACAACCACAAAAAAAACGCAGAGCGACCGATTCAGTATTGATGATGACAAAAAGCACGCGCAAAATCTAAACTTAAGTTTAACAAGGCTGCAGTTAATGACCGACTTCCTGTCAAGCTATTTGAAGTCGGATTAACAAAATAGGAGACCCTCTAAAAAGGCTCAACTACAGAGGCAGCACTTTCCTTAATATCGATTAAATAATCACATCTGTCTTAGTATTTGAACGCCTATATTCAATTACGAAAAACCTGATCGGCTCTTATCAGTGGATTGTTAGGCAAGGAAAATCCCACAAAAAAAACAAATCTTCCTAATTCGGTAGATCCTTGAAGAAGAAAACCAGGAAGTTCAAATCGATACCCCCGACGCATTCATCTATTTCAGATAGCAATTATAGATACAAACTATACAGAGGCATATATAGGTTTGGTATACAACTACAATCGTTCGTCTGTGCAGGAGGACGAGGGAGAAGTCTAACTGATCCAGCCTCACAACAATGAGACTTCTCTAACATAAATCATTAATCTGTGCAACTGCTTTCATATGCAGACGAAAATGATATCAGTGATCGGACTCAAAGTGATGCCACAGACACGCTTGCTGGTATAGAGTTAGAAATTTGACGCGGTCATAATAAATTAAGATACTGAATGCATCCACTTATTGCGGTTCTGAAAATGCGTTCCACGAGCACAACGAAGTCAAGAAAATAAAACGAAATACCAAAGGCGAAATGTCAATTGTTCTGTCTCGCTTTTTCTGGCCTGTATTGGCGGAAAATATAGCCTACAAGACAACACGCCTGATAACGGACTTACGCTAATTGACTTCGCTACGGAACGAAATTCCACTATAACCAGCACAGGGTTTCCTCATCTCGATATCCATCAGACATGGAGGCATCCAGATCCAGTAGAAACATCCCGAGGAGCTTACATCGACCAAGGTACGAATGCGGATATCCAACACGCCACAACAACACAGAAGTACTGTGAAATTTCATGTTGAAAGACTGCAAGTGCAAGAGAGCGTTTCGATTCACACCATACCACCAGCACCAGAATTTCGACGAACAATGGCAACGATGCCAGCAAGCCATTAGATAAGCTGCAAATGATGTGCTAGGTTTCTTGCACCCACCAACACGAAAACCCCTTGTTCGATGAGGAATGCCGACATATGCTCGCAGCCAAGAACGAGGCCTACAAGGGCAAGGTGAAGACGAGAGCTGCCGTTGAGCGCTATAGGCAGAGAAGAAGGGAAGTACACTGACTTTTCAGAAAGAAGAAAAAAGAGCGAGAAAAGCGTGCGGTCGAGGATATACAGCGGTGCCACTCCAGGAACGATGTTCGCAAGTTTTACTAATGTGTAAAACGTCATAGCCAAGAATACAGCGATCGAACAGAATCCTGTCGGGATGAAGCAGCAAAAATCTTAGTTGAAATACGGTCGGTGCTAAGGATATGGAAGAACCACTTCTGCAGACTGTTAAACGGCGATGACGAACAAAATTCCGATGTCAGGCAGAACGAACAATATTGGCAACAACAGCGAAAAGAGCCAATCATCGTACACGAATATCTAAATTCAGGCTTAACAAGGCTACCGGAAATGACGGCCTCCCCGCTGAGCTTTACAAATCTGGCAGAGATGACTTGGTAAATAACATCCATCAACTCATAAGCTAAATCGGGTTGGATGAAAATATGCCTGAAGAATGGAATCTCAGAATCGTTTGTCCGATCCACAGAAAAGGAGACCCTCTGAACTGCGCCAGCTACAGAGGCGTAAGGCTTCTCAACATCGCCTAAAAGATCCTATTTGCTGTTATATGTAAATACCTGAAACCGGTAACCAACAACCTGGTCGGCCCTTCTCATTGTGGTTTTCACACTTCGATAGACACTAGAAAAGTCATAAGTAGTCAAATTCGATACCTACCACCAATTTATCGATTCAAAGCCGCATACGACAGCCTTTATAGAGACGAATTATACAGAGCCATATCTAGTTTTGGTATACAGCCCAAATACCAAAACGATACCAAAAACGGATTTAGGAAAGGCTATGCGCTGTCATATTTCTTCAATTTGGTTCTTGAGAGGATTGTGTAAAACCCCCCACCCAACAGCAGAGGCAAAATTTTCCAAAAATCGGTGCAACTACTAGCATACGCCGACGATACTGATATCATTGGAACGACTCAACGTGAGGTCATAGCCACGTTTGCTAGTATAAAGAAGGAAGCGGCAAAAATGGGTTAAGCATTAAATGAGGGCAACACGAAGTATATGCTGTCAACAACAGAATTTGTCTATCTCGGCTCCGCTGTTAACTCTTACAACAACATCTCGTCAGAAATTACACTTGCCAACCGCTGTTTCTTCGGGCTAAGAATGCAATTTAGTAGTAAAGCCATCACTCGAGCTACTAAGGAGATCCTATATAAGACCCTGATCATCCCAGTCCTGGTCCACGGCGCTGAAGCATTGACTGTCACATAAGCGGATAAGGAAATCCTTGGTCGATTTGAGAGGAAAATTCCTCGAAAAATCTTTGGTTTCGCTTGCGTTGACGGTCTATGGAGACGAAAATTCAATCAAGAAGTTTACGAGCTGTACTGCGGCATGCCCCTGTTCAAAAAACTCCGCATTGGACGTTTAAGTTGGCTACGACATGTAGAACGAATGAACACCAATATCCCGGCTCGCAGAGTTTTCGATTCCCAGCCAGACGTCGGACGCAGTAGAGGTAGACCTCGATTTATATGTCGCGCAGAAGTAGAAACCGAGCTCAACCAACTTGGAGTGCGCAACTGGAGGCAGTTAACTAAGGACGGGGCTAAATGGAGAGGCTTGTTGGATGAGGCCCAGGTTCATTCCGGCCTATAGCGCCACTTAGGTAAGTAAGAATCCCACAAACAGACGATACAATAATTGTCACGTTTGCTGACGATACAGCTATACTAGCAGTTGGCACAACAACAGAGGAAACAAATATAAAATTGCAAAACGCTCTTAACAACGTTAATGAACGGACAAAATCCTGGCGGATTGCACTTAACGAGAGCAAATGGATTCATGTAGATTATCAACACCGTTCGAGTCCTTTTTTTTTATAATTTACACGTACTCAAGGGGTTATGAATACCCTTTATAAGTTACCATAGTACGAGCGTTATAGAAGGGGAAGAAAGAGAGGATAGGAAAGATTTTGGATGTAGTTGAGACTTAAACTCCGTGGGTGGTGTCCGAACTAGCTTCGGGGAGTCACTTTTTCTTGTGTTCGTTAAATTTGAAGAAATTCAAGATGGTGTGCATACTTTTAGGTATTACACCGACCTTTTTATTTCTTTTAAATAAAAGTGAAATGGATTTTGGCTGGGATTGAACGCGCAACCTTCTACTCAACAGACGAACACATTACCACTACACAGCGGCCACCCCGCGAAATATCTCGGAATGACACTCGATGCAAAATTAAAATGGAAGTCGCAAGTGAAAAAGAAATGCGAAGAACTTAAAAATAAAAATACAGACAACTACACTGGTTACTCGGAAAATATTCGAAGCTTAACCTTGATAACAAGCTGCTATTATACAAACAAGTGCTAAAGCCGGTTTGGACATATGGTATACAACTTTGGGGTTGTACCAGTGAAACGAATCTACAAATTCTACAAACTTTTGAAAAGAAAATGCTTAGATCATTCGTCAATGCGGCGTGGTATTTAAGGAATGAGGATCTACGCCTAGATCTGGGTATTCCCGCGGTTAAAGATGAAATGAAAAATTTTGCACGCAAACATAGTCCTCCAAATTCTTGACGAAACAAATATTTTGCTGCGTCTTCTCAAGAAGTAAGCCCTTAGATTTATAATAACGATAACGATAATAACAAACCGCGCTATAAATTGCGCAAAAAGCAGGAACTCTTAAAGAAAAGTTACCTTCCAAACATTCATTACTCGTGATAAAAAAAATTGCGAGATAAGTCGCATATTTAGTTGCAATACAAATACAAAAAGTTTGGTGGTTTCAGTGGGTTATAGTCTCAAACTACTTTCGGCATGTGCTCATCGTGCTCATCTTGTCTATCGAAATTTCCACCAGCCCATGGAAAAAAAATGTCAAGAAACGTAGCTGTACCAACCAGCACCAGCAATGTAACAACATTGATCCCTTAAATAGCCCAGGGTTTGAGATGATAAGGAAGACTGATCCTTAAGGATGAAAAATTTGTAATTACCCTTCTACAAACTTATTTTTTGTAGTCTTAAAAATCGTGTAACATAATTAAATATCGAACAAGTGCATATGTCCTGTATGCATAATCATTACTGTTCATTATATTGGACTTAATCCAATCCAAAATCTCATCATTAATTAAGCGAACGTGTCTTCAACATCACTTATTTCAAGTATAATAATATTAAATCCAATGATCCAATAAAATTAATTAAAATTATTCCGGGAAATTGTTGTGCTATAATATCAGTATCCGCACAGAAAGGACAAACAGATATGTTCACCCATACATTAAAAAAAATACGCAAAAGTGTATACATATATAAAAATATATTTTCATGATTGATAAATGGGTGAATGGAAAATTTGAATGATATACAATTTTCAAGTTTATCCGTTCTCACACATAGCGTACATTATCTCTTCATTGGAATGAAATAAGGACGATAAGAATTAATTCGTATTGTTGCAGAAATTCTACGGATTAAGAGCGAGTATTACAATCATTTACATATTATAAAAAATCGTGTTCAATAGTTGGTGAGATGAAATTTATTTTTTGTGGATATTTATTTTTAATTACCAAATATTTGGAATTGAAATCCTAGCGCTAATACTGGTTACTGGTTTTCGTATAACAGAAATTTCTGCAAAACCGATCTTACGATTTTGATTTAAGTTAACATGAATATTAACGCATCTGCAAATTATATTTAACAATTGAAAAGATGAGTTATTTTAAGTGTTTGTTACAATATCTTAAAATGCGCTTAAGCCTTAATGTAAAGGGTGATCGAAGTAGATATACTTTTTTCAATAGCCTTTTTTGACATATCACGTGTGAGTCGTGTCATGCTGTCATGTTATTTTTGTTTAGTATTGTTTGGCATTTCATAACGGAAAGACTTACGCGTGAACAACGTTTACAAATTGTTCAACTTTATTATGAAAATTCACGTTCTGTGAGGAATGTGTTTCGTGCACTTCGCTCAACTTATGGTCAACATAATCGGCCTACTGAGAGTACTATTCGCAACACCATCACCCATTTTGAGACCCAGCATGCATTACTGGATAATATTCGACCGAATAGACCACGTCCAGCACGCTGTGAAGATAAATTAGTGGCCGTAGCTGAGAGTGTACACGTAGACCATAGAGAGTCGATTCGGCGCCGTTCGCAGCAACTCGGACTGACGTATGGAACGACTTGGCGCATTTTACGTCAAGATCTTAAATTGAAAGCGTACAAAATACAGCTTGTGCAACAACTGAAGCCGCTCGACCTTCCCAAGCGACATCGCTTCGCTCTATGGGCTCTTGAAATGTTCCAAGAAGATCCGACGTTTTCGAGGCAAATTTTGTTTAGCGATGAGGCCCATTTCTGGCTCAATGGGTATGTAAACAAACAAAATTGCCGCACTGCCACTTCATCCAGAACTGCCACTTCATCCAGATAAAACAACGGTTTGGTGTGGTTTGTGGGCCGGTGGAATCATCGGTCCATATTTCTTTAAAAATTATGCCGGTGCGAACTTAACCGTCAATGGCGACCGTTATCGTGCCATGATAACCGACTATTTGATTCGCCATTTCCCACACATCGCATCAATCAATGGACTTATTGAGAGAACATTTCGGTGAGCACATAATTTCACGTTTTGGGCCGGTCGATTGGCCACCAAGATCGTGTGATATCACACCGTTAGACTTTTTTCTGTGGGGATATGTAAAGTCAAAAGCTTATGCCGACAAACCCGCTTCGATTCAGGCCTTGAAGGAAAACATCACGCGTGTCATTCGCCAGGTACCAGTCGAAATGCTCGAACGAGTGATCGAAAATTGGACTCAACGGATGGACCATCTCCGACGTAGCAACGGCCAACATTTGATAGACATAATCTTCAAAAAATAAACGCCAAAGAATGTTCTTTCAAATGATAATAAACATTCTCCATTAAATTTGAATTTTCTGTGTTTTTTTCTTTAAAAAAGTAGGGAACCTCGAAATGGATCACCCGTTATGTAAGCGGATTTTGTTTAGCACAATTGCGTTAAATCAATTTTTTCTGCATCCCGAAAGGGCTTACGTCAAAGGTAGTATTAATAGGTCCTAGTTGCTCAAAATTAGTAACCGATAACCTGACGATTAAGTAATTTTTTCTTAAAAATGTATTCCTCCGGAATGCAGTCTGAAGTCTGCAGTCTGCTGTTATTAGAATTTCACCTGACTGCATAGTGTACGGCCTCACAAAGTCGTTCCAAAAGGGTGATTGAGAAAATCTTATCTTTACTATTGTTTTTCTATATATTATGTGTATATTGTACAAGCTGATGAAGTGGGGGTTGAACAATATGAGAAGTGGGGGTTGGGTGTTGTAGAACGAGGGTAGACTCTGATTGGGTTTAACTTGGCAATTCCCAGTGGTCGTAACTCTGGCTACAGATCAAGTGCTTGTTTTTACCCTACAAGTGGTAAACCTCGGGTAGCTACTGGTCTCATACAACCGAATTTGACTTGCTAAACGATTAGCGCGAGTATTGATAACAAAAGACGAAAAACAGCAACACTATAAACAGCCAGGTCAGAATGGCACGGAATGAATACCCGGCCTGCTGTCCCAGGCGAACCTAGACAAGCTCCTTCGACATATTCGGACAACAGGGTTAATCTGGCTCTTTGAGCAGAGAAAGTGGTGCATGAACCAAAAAGCCAACGGCAGCGCTCAATCCCGCAGTGGATATTGATGGCCCGTCTCCTAGGGGTATCTTATGAATTTGAACTGGTCCTCCAGGTTGGTGGTTCTGCTTTGGGTTCACTATACAAACATGAAGATAAACTGACGGGCCGTGTTATTATGAGCAGAAACAGCGGCTACTTGGATGCGGATTTGTTATAAGTGCCAGATTTAGGCAAGAAATCATATGTTTCCAAACATTATCGAACGCATTGTAATAAATCCATATCAGGCCAAAATTGCCTACATAAGCCTAATATGCGCTCATGCCACAACGGAGGAAAACGATGATATAGCCAAAGATTGCTTCTACGAGCTCCTTGACAAAATCTATCAACGACTTCCGAAGTACGATGTTAAAATCGTGTTGTGAGATTCTACCGCAAATGTAGGATGGGAAGACATCTTTAACAGTAATGTCGGAAAACATAGCCTACACGACAACACGTCTGGTAACGAACTTAGGCTAATTAACTTTGCTACGAAATAACTACTATAACCAGCACACGGTTATAGTGGCACCTCGATATCCAAAAGAAGACATGGCGGTATCCAGATCAACGAACGGTCAACCTAATTGATCACATTGCGAATGGCAAGAGGCATACATCCAGTATTTTGGATGGCCGAACATTACAAGGAGGAATGTCGACAGATGCTCGCAGCCAAGAACGAGGCCTACAAGGCTAATGTGCATGTGAAGATTAGAGCTGCCGTTGAGCTCTATAGGCAGAGAAGAAGGGAAGAACACCAGCTTTTCAGAAGGAAGAAGAAAAGAGCAAGAAAAGCGCGCGATTGAGGCTATAGAGAGGTGCCACTGTAGGAACGATGTTCGCAAATTTTACCAAAGTGTAAAACGTCAAAGCCCATGATACAATGCTCGAACAGAATCCTGTAGAGATGAACGAGAAACATCGTCGTTGAGACACAGTCGATGCTGAGGATATGGAAGAACCACTTCTGCAGACTGTTAAACGGCGATGACGAACAACATTCCGCTGTCAGGCAGAGCGAACCATTCAATACTGCCAACGACAACGAAAACTGCCAACCACCCGACTTGAGTGAAGTGAGGATAGCCATATCTAAACTTAAGATTAATAAGGATGCTGAAAATGATAGCCTTCCCGCTGAGCTTTATAAAGCCGGCGGAGATGACTTGATTGATAACATCCATCAACTCATAAGCCAAATCTGATCGGATGAAAGTATGCCTGAAGTATGGAACCTCAGATCAACAAAAAAGGAGACCCTCTAAGCTGCTCCAACTACATAAGTCTCCCCAACAGCGCCTTCAAGATCCTATCTGCCGTAATGTGTGAGCGCCTAAAACCGCTTTCCAACAACCTGATCGGCCCTTATCAGTGTGTTTTTAGGCCGGGAAAGTCCACTACGGATCAAAATTTTAAAATTCGGCAAATCCTGTAAAAAAACAAAAAATTTATAGAGACGAACAATACAGGGCCATGTCTAGTTTTGGTATACCGCCCAAACTCGTCCGTTTGGGTTTGTGTTCGTCCAGGGTCGGAAACGACCTAACCGACAAATTCGATACCAAAAAAGGATTTAGGCAATGCGATACGCTCTCATGTGACTTCTTCAATTTGATTCTCGAGAGGGTTGTCCAACTTTCCCAAGCCAACACCAGAGGCACAATTTTCCATAAGTCGTTGCAACTACTAGCATACGCCGACGATATTGACATCATTGGTAGGACTCAACGTGATGCCATTGCCATGTTGCTAGTAAAGAGAAGGAAGCGGCAAAAATGGGTTTAGCAGTATATGATGGCAAGACAAGGTATATGCTGTCAACACGAAACGACATACAACATCGACAAATTGGACATAACGTCACCATTGACTATAACTTTGATATAGTATGGGACTTCGTCTTTATTTGCACCGCTATTAACTCTGATAACAACAACTCGTCAGAAGTTAAACGAAAAATCACTCTTGCCAACCGCTGTTTCTTCGGGCTTAGAAGTCAATTTAGTAGTAAAGCCCTACTCGAACTACTAAGGAGAGCCTATCTAAGACCCTACCTCGAACTACTATGGAGATCCTATACAAGACCCTGATCATCCCAGTCCTGCTCTACGGCGCTGACGCATGGACCGTATCAAAAGCGAATGAAGAAATCCTTGGTCGATTTGAGAGGAAAATTCTTTGAAAAATGTTCGCCCCCGTTTGCGCTGAGGGGCAATGAAGACAATCTGCGACATGCCTCTAGTCAAAAAATTCCGCATTGGACGTTTCAGATGGCTAGGGTACGAAAAACGAATTGACATGCTGAGGTATGTTGGTTGAGGCCCAGGTTCATCCGGACTGTAGCACTTTAGTAAGTAAGAATAATTTTTTTTTCCACATTTGTGGTTTTGTTTGGAGCTATTAAATTGCTGTCTCCTGCAAAGTTAAAAGACGGCTTTGGATGCTATCCCTTAGAGATCATTTGTGGACAAAAAATAGAGTAGGTGTTGCATCAGTAGCGATGAATTGCATCGCAAAGCGTTAAGTTCAATTTTCACACTTCGAAACCCAAATTTGTTTTACTGGCCCTCTTCTCGCAATAATATGACTAATCATTCGAGCATAATCAACTGTCGAAAAGCCCTTATCTCAACTCAGCATAAGTATCAGGTCCCGCCGTCGTGCAAGAACAACACAGGCACAGTCGAATGGTTGTCAGAAAGGTTTAAGATGAAAGGCAGTAAAATTATGTTAGAGACAAGCTTAGAGTGCACGTCTAAGTTAGTAAGTTCGATTGAGACAATTTGTTAATGATTTCATCGATTGAAGCTATTTTTTGTCTGAAGTAGAACAAATTTGTTTCAAAGTCAACAATAAAGTTTGTAAGAAAAGTTTAGTCCCTGGACCCCATCTGATCTTATATATAGAAATTGAGTGGCTAAATGAATGCCCTTAATGGCCCTACAAGTGCTTTAAATGCAATCTATCACAATTTGAGAAAACTTTGCGTCATGCAATAAGGAATTCGCGGCAGTCCGAGTTCCGCTAATTTGCCTTACAATGCTAAGTTCCAACCAAAGAGTATAGAACTACATAGAGTACGCATCACAGCTAAAAATTTTGTAATCGTTTCTGCGAAGGGAAAATTTCGTAGATAGTATGCGTCGGCAAGGCTGTTGTTTGATGCTGGGGTAGCAATGTGAACACTGGGGTATCAGTATCAGTACCCCAAATAGAAAATATTCGTTGTATGAGATGGGGCACTCTTTGTAGTTCTATACCCTTTGTTCCAACGTATATCAAATTAGTTCGAAATTTCAAAGTCAAAAGCTCCTGAATCTTAATTTACATAAATCGATATCATACAACAATAGGTTCCCAGAACAACATTTATATCGGGAATCATAATTCCAAACATGTGATTGTGGATATAAAGGAATGGGGCTGATGTTGCAAGACATGTCATTTCTCTCAAATTTGGAAACTGATTGACATCGAAGCAATTTTTTAGCAATACTGTGTAGCGTACACCTTTAATATGAAGTAAAAATAAAAAGCTGAAACACCATTATATTTTCACTCGAGTATTGTCGCTTAGTAGCAAGTGTAACAGGTGTTTAAACTCAGTTACCTCTTGAACACAGCCGCATGCTTTCGATAAGTGTACCACTGAACTATAAGCTTAGTAAAGGAAGTTTTGGAAAAGTAACCATTGCGCTAAAGCGCAATTGAAAGCCAATTTCTTTTCTGGTGGTCAGTGATTGTGATAAAGTGTGCTCAAAGAAGCTTATCGACAAACCTCCACATTTTCCTTTCGTTATATACCATACCCCTATTTTAACAAGGTAAGGTATTTATTACAATTAAAGTTTGCCTACAAAAAAAAAAAGTAAAACCACCTATTATATACTGGGAGTGTTTTTATTAACTAAGTCACCAGAAAGAAAAGGACTGAATACCATACAATCTAGGACTTCAACCACATTTAACATTTAATAGCATTTCATTGGGAAAGCAATTAGAAGGTATGTAATCAACAATGAGGATCCAAATAAATTAATAACCCCGAGTATTCCCAGATATAGCGGACGTTCGAGCAGTATATATATTACTCGGCAATTTGCCACATTCGTACGTGCATTAAAAGACTTAACAGCTTAACGAGAACGTCCGCAATACTTTTGTAATGCCTGTATGATCTGAGGGAGAAAAGCACGTGACAAGCCGCCACTTGTACGCGATCGACCCACGCTTCATAAGGCATCTTACCCAGATGATTTCATCTGCAAAAAGTCAGAGTTAATCTTGTAATTAACAACAAAAATAGACCATAGGTGTCTCTTCATTGTGCATCAAAAATAATAAGTTAACACAAAAGTGGTATAAGTGAAAACGTAATACATAAAAGCATAAATTAAATACATAAAAAAAGACATATACCTACATTTTCAATAACGTGTGCATGCAAATAGTTTGACAACAACAAAAAAATACACAAAAAACACAAATTGCTTAAGAAAACATATACATAATTAAAAATTATACATACAACACGGTATACATAAAGGTATACATACAACTTCTACAAAGCAGATAAGCAGAACTTGTGGCCACAACTTTCATCAAATCTGGAGTAACCGTAAGTACATAGCTATTGTACATTTTGCAAGTTTTCTTGAGCAACACAATACATTATTTATTTAATCTATTTATCTTCTTAAATTGAAATTCGTTATTTTATTTGCATACATACCAAAAAAAAAAAAATAATAAAAAAAATAAAATTTATAAAAGAACCTACTTAAAACTATGTATATAAAATTATTGTATATTTAAACTAAAGTGAATTTACTACCCTAAAATATTTAACTACGTAAAATTACTTATACATTTTTTTTTTTTTATAATTTACACGTACTCAAGGGGTTATGAATACCCTTTTATATGTTACCATAGTACGAGCGTTAGAGAAGGGGAAGAAAGAGAGGATAGGAAAGATTTTGGATGTAGTGGAGACTTAAACTCCATGGGTGGTGTCCGAACTAGCTTCGGGGAGTCACTTTTTCTTGTGTTCGTTAAATTTGAAGAAATTCAAGATGGTGTGCATACTTTTAGGTATTACACCGACCTTTTATTTCCTTTAAATAAAAGTGAAATGGATTTTGGTTGGGATTGAACGCGCAACCTTCCACTCAACAGACGAACACATTACCACTACACCGCGGCCACCCATTTATTTAACTTTTATTATATAGTAAAATCCCGATAAATCGTAGTTTCAAGGGACCTAGATTTTACTACGAATTATAGGGGGTTTCGAAATAGCGGGATTACGAATTATTGAGGGTTTACAAAATAAAAATTCGATTAAACGGGGTTATGATTTTTGATTAAAATATATGTACATATGTACTTTATTATACATGTATATAAACAAAACAAACAAAAGAGGAATTTATAAATAACATATATCTACATACATACTAACATACGCACAGAAAACAAAACAAAAACCAGTTCTTGCTTCGGCAGAACATATACTAAAATTGGAACGATACAGAGAAGATTAGCATGGCCCCTGCGCAAGGATGACACGCAAAATCGTGAAGCGTTCCACATTTTTAAATTTGCTAAAAACTGAAGTGATTAATCTCGGTCTAAAGTGCTTAGAAATAAAAAAAATAACGAAAAGATACGAACACTATAGCGACACTTTCTATCTAATTTCACTGGAAAATGGTTCTATAAACTTAGTGGACCTAAAAAAGCGTTATCGCTCCATTTGTCATACGCAGGTAAATTGGAGTTATCAAAGGAAATTAAAAGGTAAACTAACACAATGCCATAACTGTCAGATGTTTGGTCATGGTGAAAGAAATTGCCACATAAAAACATATTGCGCCAACTGTGCTGGTCCACACAAGACTGCCGAATGCGATAATAAAGCATTACAGAAATGCGCAAATTGCAGCGGCTGTCATAAATCGACCGATCTCACATGTGTTAGCAGAACAAAATATTTGGAGCTAAAAGAGAAATCGATTAAGCATAAACCGTATCTTCAAGAAAAAGCTCTGCACGCACCACAAGTTTCTGCTTGCACCGCTCAGAAACAAAAACAATTTTCGTTTGCCTCTTTGTCTGATTTCCCTTCACTTCCAAAGCGTACTCAGTTTGGAACAAACACAAGCGCTAATATTACACCTATTCTAAATGAAAATACGGTCGGCTCTCAGCCGCTGAATTCATGGGAGAACTTGAATGCAAGCTGCAACAGCAACATAACTAACATCCCAAGCAACATATCCAGTAACATTTCCTGCAACATGCCTAGCAACACTAACAACACACTTTTTACTGCTGAAGAGCTAAACTCCTTAGCTATGGAGATGATCACTAAATTATCTGTCTGTAAAACAAAAATTGAACAATTTAATGTTATCGCACATTTAGCAACTAAGTTTCTGTACCCTAATGTTAAATAATATGGTAGATAGATATATAAAAATTGTAACCTGGAATGCGAGAGGCATTCGTAGCAAAACTATTGATGTTGCACTCGTTACTGAGACTTGGTTAAAAAATGATATAAGCTTATCCACATTAAATTTTAAATGATACCGAAATGATAGAACCGATAGGGTAGGTGGAGGTGTTGCGATCCTAATAAGACGATCAATTCAACATTCGCTTTTACCTATTATAAAAACACGCTTTATTGAGAATGTAGGAATTAAAATTAATTTAGGAAACCAAAAAGATATTAAAATTATTTGCGTGTATTTCCCCGGAGGTACATCATCTACTGAAAAAAGAATTGGCCTCAAAAATGATCTTAGAAGATTGTTCACTCTTAACAATGACTTCCTAATTGGAGGTGATCTTAATTGTAGACATAGGGATTGGGGTTGCCAAAGAGCAAATGTATGGGGTAACTTGCTTTCGAGTCTTTCAGTTTCGTTACCAATTTCTGTTTTGTTTCCATCTAGTCCTACTTATGTCCCAATGAGTTCTCGTGGTAGTCCTTCAGTGCTCGACTTATTTATAACTAATGTTTCATGTTATATTACCCAACCAATTTCGATAAATGAGCTAAGCTCTGATCACAACCCGGTTATATGCAAACTCATGTGGTGGGTTGAGAAGAAAGTGCAATATTATCACGACATTAAAAATACGAATTGGACACGATTTCGTTTTGACATTACTTCAAGACTTCAGAATATGCCAACAAACTTAAACGGTATTTCAGGTAAGGAAGATATTGACTTAATTGTCACCAACTTCTCAACTCAAATCATAGCAGCCGCCGAAGCGTGCGTTCCAAAAGTTCCCGTAACTACTTGCTCGTTAAAACTTTCTCCTGAAATATTGGGTCTAATTAAATTAAGAAACATATATAGAAGATATTGGCAGAGATATCGCCAACATTTTTTCCGATCCAAGGTCTCCTATCTAAATAAACTGATATCTGAAAAAATTTCACTTTGTCGAAACAATGGATGGAATAAAAAACTTAGCAGTCTTGACAAAAATGCTAAACCGTTTTGGAATATAATTAAGGTAATAAAAACTAAAAATGAAAAAATACCTCTTCTAAAAAATCCGACAACCACCTTCTTTACTGATGATGATAAAGCAAATGCACTTGCTTTAATTTTCGAAAGTAATCATAATGTTTCACAAAATTTAGGGGATGTGTCTACAGACGTTTTAGTAACTAGCACTATACAAAGTTTTCATATAAATAATTCTAGAGATCAAAATTGTAAAGTGTATGCAACAGAAGAAGACATTACGTTCTTTGTTAATAATTTACGTATTCGAAAAGCGGAAGGGCTTGATCGTATTAAAAATATTTATATCAAAGAGCTGCCAAAGTCTGGTATCAATTATCTAACATTTATTATAAATGCTTGCTTAAAAATTGAATATTTTCCAGATGTTTGGAAACTTGCA